>OU565299.1:0-600000 GCA_913789915.3 Sphecodes monilicornis | reverse complement strand
AAAAGAGAAAAAAAGGAGGAGAAAAATAATGAATGTAAATTAAAATAACATTGAAAGTTGTATATAACAAGATGGCACTAAGGGTAGATGAATGATCGACGCATGGATGAGTGAGCGTGCAAGAAAATAGGGCAATTATTGTAAACCGAGTTCCTATTTTATATTCACAAGGTTGAAAAATAAACTATCTATCAATAATAAGATTACTTTGTCTAGAACCTTGCTAGTAACCTCGACTATATTCGATTACATTTACCTTTGTTGCAAATTGATCAAACGAACACTTTCTATTTTTATATGAAATTATACTTAATGGCTTTTACCCAGAAGAAAAAAGCACATAGGACTTCTCGTGAGTTTCTCGAAAACTTTTGTAAAAACAAATTGCACAACCATAATCCCGGACTCATTTTAAAGCTTGACGTCTCTACTTTCGTAAAGCGTTGTTCATGTCCTCCTTACGGGGGGGGGGGGGATAATAGGAGGAGTGATACTGAAGACAAATTTTGCAATTTCAAAACGTCTTCAAAAACATTCAGAAATTTTTGAAGATTAGAGGCTCCTCTTTACGACTCCTTGAACATTGATGTGCGACTTTTGATGAAACATAAATGAGGTACAAGTTCGGTCGTGTAAACCCCTCACAATGTAACACACACAACTGTAAAGTTAGCTCTACACCTTTCACTTAAATCTTAATAATAGGACTGAGAAAATAGTACGTCAATTGTAAGGTGTCGTTGTAAAGAGCAAGTTTCGATCTTTAGATCTATGACAGTGTCAGACACAAAAACAATTTTTCAGTTTTCACACACAATTAAATACTATTTTCAAGAAAAGACGCGTCTTCAGTTTCTCACCCGCTACATCATGAAGCAAATCTTAGAATAAAATGAACGATGGATTATGAAACTAGAGGCTTCTAACTTTAAAATGAGTTTAAATTTATTGCCGTAAGATAATGCTTTACGAAATTATCACTGTTTAAATATACACCATTTTTTGATAATCGGGTATTTAGTGTTGAAATACTTCTTGGATCCACTGTATGTTTGCAAACAATATGGAATCTTTCTCCGAGCAAATTCCTGAGAAATAAATTGACGTAGTCCTTAAGAAATAAAATAAGTGAAAGAGTCAAGACATAGCGACGCCTCTACACACGAAATTGCACGAATTATTGAGCCGGCTCTCGTCTAGTCATAGTTACATGAAAAACTTCAACCGCTCGATTAGATGAAGTGTAGTCTAGGCATTGCATGCGGGGCATACTGACACTGACAGGTTCGTCCAACGGGAGATGTCTATGTTCTCGCATTGTCAGTGGTGTTCCCGCGCCCACGTGTTACCTCGAGCTAACTCCTGCGAAAGCTCTTTAACACGTACGCTACGTTTCTGACGACTATGATTTTGCATTTTGCACGAAGAAAGCGAAACTGGCTTTTATTCGAATTCTTATTTAACCTTTATTATTTCGAGCATTTTTTATGCAACTAACAACTCCAAGTTTTATGACGAAGATTTAAAAATCTAAATACTTTATCCTAAGAAGAATTAATAAAAAATCTTGGCATATATTTATCCATCTATTTCTATTTCTCTCGTATATTTCATTCTAATGGGCTGTATCGTAACATTCAGCCAATGCAAATATTCGTACACCGTTTAAAAACAAATAACTTTTTTAAATGTGGACGAAATTGTCGGACGGCTTGAATTTATTTGAGATGTTAGGGTTAGTTTACTAGCAAATGCGTAAATAATTTTTTTAAAGAATTTCTATCGGTCTTCATTGTAATGAAAAAAGTAGAGATCACAATTTTTAAGTTTTTAATTGCGACTATAATGAAATTTTGAAACGTGGATTTTGTAAGTCAAAGTAATTTATTTACATATACAAAGTTTCATCGAAATCGGTTGACGCATAAAGAAAGCTACAAACATTGTAAGACGTAAAAATCTTTGAATTTAGGGACTGCCATTCATTCATACAATGTTTGCTATTTTTAATTAATTATATTTCACAGCAACCTTGATCGACTTCGATGAAGCTTCGCGCACGTATATAACTTACTTAGGTTTACTTTCTTCTTCGCAATTGTGACCAATAGCAATTGAAAAAAATAATCAGTTACGCAAAGTTAGAAATTCGTTCGGTTAGAAATATGAATAAGTTCTAATTCTCAAATTCAGGTAACTGCGATTGAATGCAAACTACTTATAGACAACAATTCTAGAATTGATTGGTTCGAATTTTTTACTTTGTTAATAAATACAAAGGAGATATTGAATATAGTCGAACGAATTTATGTTACGATCGAATAAATAAAAATGCGCTTAATACTATTATTATTGCATTTGTTTCTTATGACCTTCAATTCAAACATATCAAGAGCAAAAACGTTATTTACATTTTGTGTACACAAGAAATACGTAAAATGTTGTAGAGCTAATTTAATTGTACTGGATTTATATAAAACATACAATATTTTGTAAACTATTTTTTAAATCGGTGTTCCAATAATGTTTGTCCTAAAGCACATTTGCAATTATTGTATTAGTATTTCTTACCTTATTTTCACTTCTGTTAGATATTTAGTAATATTGAAGCATAATAACTAGACTGAGAATATTTGTGGAAAATAACAATTTTCTTCATTAATTGCAATAACGAAGAGCAAAATACTAATTTCTTTCGTTCTGTGATCATTTTTGTGAGTTGAAAATCATATACAGTATTTCATCGTTAATTGTCGTGAAATTCTGAACTATAATCGTCGCAAAACAATCCCTCCTTCCGCGCTGTATACCCCGTGAGGGGTCGTGAAGCTCGAGAGGCCTCGGTCGCCGAGAAGTGTAACATAATACGGGTCGAGTATATCGGTGAGACCACTACTAATCCAATGACAAAACTTCTTTATGTTTTATTATTTTTTGCTGGAACTTTCACCAACATATTCGTGACATTTTTCTAATGAAACTGATACCAAATGAGATATAATTCTAATGGTATTTACTTGAGTAATGGACGATGAAAGTTTTGGGCGCAAGGAAGGACAGCGCATGAGAAACAAAGAGACGTGGAGAGTCGTGGTCGACGGCATAGTTCAGAGTCTCACGTGTCTTCACAGTGTAATGCCAATAAAAGAACTTTTTTATTATTACTTATTTTTTTACGGGACTTTCTCCAATATATATTTGTGACATTTTCCTGATTAAAATAATACCAAACACTATATAATTCGGATCATATTTACAATAATTTTCCGAAACTTTCATCGTCCATTACTCAACTAAATACCATCGGAATTATATCTTATTTGGCATCATTTTCATTAGAAAAATGCCACGAATATGTTGGTGAAAGTTCCATCAAAAAATAATAAAAAATAAAGAAGTTTTGTCACTGATCAACTTCACTTACTAATTCTAATGATAACTGCATAAAATCGGCAATCTACCATAATAGTAACTTAAATATTTCTATTATTATTTATTACCTAAACATTTACCTAAACACACTTGTATCTCTTTATTAAAAATGTGCTGCATCTGACAAAGCTTACATCGATAAAGCAACTTGATTTTTAATGAGAAGTTTTAGCAACAAAGTAATGATTGTAGGCTATAGATTGGCTGGATCCAATAAATTAATTAGTTAGATCGCAAGAGGTCAGGTCAACGCGAGCTTATGTAGGTGTCCTAAATGCATACTCATTAATTGTATATGTATATCTTAATTTAATTATGTGGACATTGCGTCTGCTATTACGGTTTACCTAAAAACATATAGTGACTCACAGTAATATTTGAACACTTTCTAAAAAAGACGATAAGTTGCTTAAGATTCGACATTACGACTTTAATTTTTTGCAGAAGTTAGACCATTAAGTTTACTGCGTTATATGAAAAGAAATTTTGAACAGATTGCAGAGAAAATACTGAAAGTTGTTTTCTACCACTTCTTCGTGTGGGTTTATATCGAAAACTGTTACATGACAAAGGTCAAAATAAGTTTCGTAGATCTGGGTCGATATATGTACATCCCGGAAATTTCAACGAATTCGGTCAACATTGCAATGAACTACAGACAGTTCCAGATGGAGAAAATCGTAGTTTTTCACGATTTTCGGTCCCAAACTGTAACAAATGTGAAGATTCCTACATTCTTCGATGCATGGCTGTTTCTTTCGTATCAACTAATTCCGATGAAATTTTTAGAATATATAGGATGTTCGAAAAATCCATTCAATATTTATGTGGTATATAGGACAGACTGTACTGAGTGAAAACGCCTTGGTAAGCATAGGTCGAAAGGTCAACCGTTTCCGAGAAACAAATACTGTTGTTTGTTAAATAAGCCTGATTCACAAACGCGTTGGTGATGTTTTTGTAACAGCATGTGAGAGGGAACTCTCCGATTAGGAAACTTTTCCATGTAAAGACGTCGTGCAGCTAAAATACTTCCATTAGCACCACCAAACATAAAATGCATATCTGCCATTTCTTCATTCGAGTAATTCGCTGACATTTTCTGAATCTGTACATGCGAAATCTACTGTTGGCACTTGAATGGGAACATTCAGAACGCGATTTATGAACACTGAAATAAACATCGCATGTGATGCACGCAAGTGCGTCAATCATATACTAGCAAACAAAAATGTTTATATCTCAGAAACACGGTTGACCTTCCGATCTATGCTTACTCAGGTTTTTTTACTCAGTACAGTGCGTTCCATGCAAACCCGACGGATCTTGAAACTCGATTTTCTAGAAAAGGAGGTGTCAAACGGAAAAAGATTTTATTCCTATTTTTCAATTTGTTTTTACATGTAGAATCACCCCTCGCCCGCTTTTAAATGTTATTCGGCCGCATCCAGAATAGAATGAAGAATATATTGAATGCAGAATTTGTCAGCTACGGAAAATTGAATATAGAATGCTGATTAAACAAACAATATATGAAATGAGGTCGGGAACCTTTGTAGAGCGGTCTACGCAAAAAGCAGAAATTAATCGATGATTCTACGTTCCACACACACGATGAACATTGAGAGACATATGTCCGTTACCAGCTTCGTTTTCAAATAATTAACAATTAAACAATTCCTGTAATTTGCCATTACTGCAAATCAGGTCAGCAGGAGTACGGTCAGTGACGTAAGTCTCTCAGTTCAAAGGCTCACGTGTCCTCACAGTGTAATGCCAATAAAAAAACTTTTTTATTATTACTAATTTTGTACGACACTTTCTCCAATATATTTGTATCATTTTTCTGATTAAAATAATACCAAACACAATATAATTCGGATCATATTTAAGATAATTTTCCGAAACTTTCATCGTTCATTATTTGGGATCATCGTCATTAGAAATATGCCACGAATATGTTGGTGAAAGTTCCATAAAAAAATAATAAAAAATAAAGAAGTTTTGTCACTGGGTTAGGTGTTGTTTTCACACGGACATACTCGACCCGCATTATGTTACACTTCTCGGCGACCGAGGCCTCTCGAGCTTCGCTGTCCTTTTCTATGATAGGCACAAGTCAAAGAATAGTATTATCTGAACGTTAATTGTCGCCCGCCGGACCCGTGGTGGCGACGATCATCGATGACATACTGTATAATTTTTTCATACGGGGCTTCATTTTTGATTAATGGTTCGCGTATTCGCTGAATTTACAAACTTGATTTTTTCGAAAATGAAGTCCCGTATAAAAAAACTATATTCCTTATTTTCGACTAGATTTTATCTGAGGAATCATGCCTTTTCCAGTTATACCACGATTTCGCAAACACCCTGTATAAGTTAGGTATAAAAATAATGGTTCTCTTTTGTTTATAAGACAGGAAATATAAAAATGCATCACACCTCTCTGCGCAATAGATTTCCTCTATATAGGGTGATTCTAGGAACTGGGACAGGTTACTACTCTTTTTTAAGTAAAAGTAGAAAAAGATGCTAGTGGACAAAATTGTTTGGTTCAAAAAGGCAAATATTGTAGTAGACAGAAAAATGTTTCCGAGTTTATTTTTTTTTGTGATATTTTCGTCGTCATGGTATGATAACTGAGGTCAAGACCAAACCAACGACCTATAATACCGTTGCGAATTCCGCAAAAACTGCTCTTAAGCGCCGCGGCAATTACAACGGAATACTTTATTTCCAATAATCTTTAATTAGTATACAATTTACAGTTGCAATGCGCGATATGCTGTTTTATATGTGACGATCAATTATCGACTCTTCAGCTGTCAATTCGTCAACCGTCTCTCGACAACCTCATTCTTCTATCATTTCTTTAGGGTTTGTTCACCGCAGGGCAGATTTGCATTAAGGTGACTTTACATTGAGCCCGCCATCGTAACAATAGTATGACTTTCGCGCGACCTTGAATCACAAAAGTTGGGCAATAAATAGAGCAAAAAAAAATAGAAATTACTCCACTATTTGTATATCAATTGTCCAACTTTAGTGAATTTTATTCAAGGTCGTGCAAAGGTCATGGTATGGATTAGATTCGCCTTGACGTCGGTTATACTATCATGATGAAAACATACAGTTCCATTTAAAAAATCTTCGATGACCTTGGTATCGCGAAAAAAATAAACTGGAAAACATTTTTTTGTCTACTACACTATTTTTCCCACTGAACCAAACAACTTTGTCCTGTAACATTTTTTTTCTATTTTTACTTTTAAAAGTGCAGTAACATGTCCCAGTTTCCAGAATCCCCCTATATAACCACCAAAGTATCAGTTTCCCCTGCATAATTACCAATGTTTTACTCCAGTTCAGTTCAGAAACAATATTAATGGTCCTCTTATTAAACGGCCTGTGAATAATTCAAAGATAACTGAAACGCCCATTCTCACATCATCGAATGTTTCCGCAGAGGAGCGGCACAGTCGTGACGTTCGGAAATCAATCATAAAAAAATTGACGTTTAAGAATCAGAATACCATTGAATATCAACTTGGAAGCTTGCGTGACAGAATGAGCTTTGTCCGGCTTCTAATAAGCAAGTAATTGCTCGGAAAACTAATTGCACGACAGATATTGGCGATCCTTAGAACGGGATTATTTCGGATCGTTATCATTCATTTTACCTCTGTCCTTTGCGAATGTGTGGGGAATATTAACACGATACTAATGCGAATGCGAGAAAAGGGAAACAAATTGAGTGGATAAAAATAAATCCATTTCATAATGCACTTCTATTGGATATACAGGGTGAAAAGAGGAAATAAGTGAATGCATTATTACGGCTTCGGGAGTATCGATTATGCGATTCTATTTGTTTTGGCGTGGACAACGGTTTGTTAAATAGTCCGATTTCCGCTAATTAAATTGGCAACAAATGGCTGCGCCTACTAGTGTCTGTGTGGCAAATTACTCGAGCAAGTAGAATAACTGACTGGCAATCAGTTGAATAAATGGAGTACATGCAACGTAGCCACCATTATTCGATCTCCTAAATTCTCATGTAGCCATTTACCACATTTTTTCACTACCTATATTATTGTGCTTCATCTTATACTAACCTCTGATAAGGGACGATCCATCCGGAATAAGGACGCTGGCAGCGACCAGTATTATTATACCCGCGGTAACAATTTTTGATCATTCTAATTGAAATATCGTGTTCCAACCTGATATAATTGTTCAAAATATCGTAGAATTCTTCTATCGTATTAAATGACGTATTAAAGGACGCTTAAGGCAACCATCTTGCAGAAAATTCCTAAATATTTCAATTATTAGGATATTTGACCAAATATGGTACGGAAACCATATTTTGACTGTTGTTTTAAATCTTGGAATATGGACGATGGCCGCTATAAAAAATATATATCGAATATTTTAGCAATAAATACGTCCCTCCAAAGTTTCATTAAGATCTGCATCGGAATCGTTACTTGTATGAAAAATTTATACCATTTATAGCAGCGGTGTCTAGCGTAGGGGCCCCTTACGCGGCTGCTTCCCCTTCCTACTGTCAGTTTGCACAGGCGCAGCGTCTTCTCACCCCGCCGACCAAGAAACCGAGTAACCGACCCGCGCGCACTGATATATATACTATGGATACGGTATTCGGATTCTGGAAATGTCCCGAATTGAACAGTAGATTTGGATGCCAGCGCCGCTATCGTTCGACCGGTGTACTGTACCTCTCGTACTCCTCTTCGCCCCGTGATCCTCTATACTTCGCCATGTGTTTGCGTCCCTCTAGATGGCGCTGCTTTCAATCGAGCTGATTGGACGTCATCGACACTTTTTATTTCGTAGCGTGTCAATGGCGTCCAACCAACTCGGTTGTAAAGCAGCGCCATCTAGAGGGACGCAAACACATGGCGAAGTATAGAGGATCACAGGGCAAAGAGGAGTACGAGGGATACAGTACACCGGACGAACGATAGCGGTGCTGGCATCCAAATCTACTGTTCAATTCGGGACAAAAAGCTGTGTAGCTGGCTTATGGCAATACCGTATCCATAGTATATACAGGATGAGTCACCTAACGTTTGTACCTCAAATATCTTTGTTGTTTCTAAAGATACGTAAAATATGGTAAGGACAAAGTTGAATGGTACAATGGGGCTGACACGATGCAAAAAAGTTTGTTTTTATGTCATTTTTTTAGAGATATCAAGGTCACCTTGACTTTTTTAAATGGAACCACCCTGTTTTAAACACCTACAATGATAGTCCCTTTCATTACGAATTCAGTGACTATAATTACTCAAGGTCATTCAAGGTCGCGGACAGAGTGCAACATTCCTTCAAAGCCCGTTTACAAGCATGTATCGATGTTAAACCTTATGTGTTTTCTCTGTCCTTGACCTTGAATGACCTTGGACTAATTATAGTCACTGAATTCCTAATGAAAGGTACTATCATTGTAGGTGTTTAATAAAGGGTGGTTCCATTTAAAAAGTCAAGGTGACCTTGATATCTCTAAAAAAATGACATAAAAACAAACTTTTTTGCATCGTGTCAGCCCCATTGTACCATTCAACTTTGTCCTTACCATATTTTACGTAGCTTTAGAAACAACAAAGATATTTGAGGTACAAACGTTAGGTGACTCACCCTGTATATCAGTGCCCGCGCGTCATAAAATAATCGGCGATCATCTTTCTAACGCAGGAAGCGAGCATATTCGTAATCGGTTCGCCGCGTCTCGGTGCTATGGAAACGGCGAACGGTGGTGAGGACGGCGTTTGGCTCCAGGAGCCGCGTTTGGACATCGCTGATTTATAGCTTGTTTAATTTCTTTTATTCAGAAAATCTCAATATTTATACATATGTACATGTCTAAGTGTATAAGTATGCATATATTGTTTTAAAATAGAAAACATATGCAACTAGCCTGCAATATTAGGTTCAGCGATTAACATTTCTGTGCTCAAGGGTAGATGCAATCTTATTGTTTGTAAGCTTTTGATTAGTTTTACCCTCCACGTAAATTGTCATATGAGGGTTTATTGCTGTCATTGTAGAAATGTTGGAAACATTCCATTTCCTTTTAACACAACTTAGGTCTTCAAAATTGTTTAGAATTGCGAATACATTTCTCTTAACATTTTTTATATTGAATAATTTAGTGCATTTATTTTAAAGGTATAATTGGTTCACATTAAGTCATCATCTTTTAAAAAAATCGTATACATATAGAAGGTGTTTCTTTCATGTTACACTCCTAAACGTTTATTCATGTTATTTTTGTCGATATAAACAATTGTTCCAGGACAAAGCTGTTTGATTCAGAACGACGAATGTTGTCATTTTTCATGGAGACATTTTCAGTGGAAAGAGGTCAGATCAATTTACTCGATTAAAAAATAGAAATCAGACTCCACAAGTTTGAGGCCGCAAGAATAAAGAGGTACACTCAATCTAGCAACAAAAAAATTAATTTTCAATTCTGAAATAATTCCGTTAGCTAGATATGGGTGACATTGCGGTCAACGTGCTAAATCGCACCCATCCATTCCTGTCACAAATGCATAAAATTCGCAGTCCATCAGACTATCACTCTGTTATAACTTTAAATAACAATAAGTGCACAAATAATATAATTTCCTTTATGAAAATATCGAATCCTCGTTATTACACATACGTATCTGACAGCTATCAATGAAGAAGTAATGATTAATATGAAGGAAATTCTTCTCAAAATTTAAAAAATTTCAGAATAAAATGTATAATTTAGCGAATACAGGTAATAATATAAAATAATTAATAGATTTCCGGTAAATAAAGTGTTAAGTTCGAAGAATAAAAAACGGACTAGTATCTAACTACTTTTAAAATATGAAACGCATAAACCGTTGTGCTAAAAGTTACAGTGAGTCGCGGAAGTATGCGTAACCAAGTGTATTGGTACTAGTTTACGCAGGCATGATACGTTTGCAGAGGAAATGTTATGCGTAGACTGCGGATCGCCATGCATGTATAATCCGAATTAAAACGTTAAACACAGAATTGCAAGAACGCCAGAACAATTTCAGACTACTGTTAGATTCTGTTGAAATTATTTTTACATTAGACCAGTTACTAAGAGATGACATAGAAATTTCTTTTTCATTCTCGGTTCTAATGATTAGACTGCGGATTTTATACATGAGAAAATGAGACGGTGCAATGTGAAACAGTAAATATATTATTTTAATTTATTATACATTTTAATTTATTAATTTTTTATTATTTATTTAATTTATTTAATTTTTTATACATTTTAATTTATTAAAATCATTAAAGAATTAAAAAATTATCTGTTTAATTCCTATTTCTTACACTTAATGCAGATAATTTTCATTTTGCGTAAAGTTCCACAGCTTACCAATACCGAATGTAGAAAATTTTTGTTTTGCATAAAGATCCGTGGTTCAGTTATGAATCAACGACATGTACTTTTTGATTTTGATTCGTTCATAATACGTAAACATCTTGAAAATAAGAAAAGCTAGAGATTCTAATCAAATTAAATTCCATAGTTTTTACTTACTACAAAGCTCTTTGATCAAGAAATTTCAAATCTACGTAATTAATAATGCAACGCTGTATAAATAAAATCATTTCAATAGTTTCGTTTATCCTTCGCAAAACTCTGGAATTGTTGCAGAACATCTGTTTGCAATCAAGGGATGGGAAATATCAAGAAAATAAGGCAAATTAGCAGGCAATTTAAAACAAAATTTAGAAACGTATTTAAAGACTGTGTACAATAAAACCAGCAATTTTTAAGTGTTTTCAGCAAAAAGTACAGTTAAAAAATAACGCTGACGCAATTAAATTAAAGATCAAATCGTAAAAGATTAAAATAATTAACTATATAGACTCGTTATATGCTAACGATTTGATTACAGTTTTTGATTTACAACTTTTTCTCTTCGGTATGAGAGGTTTTGAATTAATAATATGTCTACTATGCTTTACCTTGAACCATTGTGTACTTTTGCTGGCTTCTGAGTTAAGGTTGTCTGAATCGATATACAGGGCGTGGCAAAAGTAACGAAGCGATTTGATTTCGTAAAAATTAGGAACAATAATGAAATAATTCGAAAAACTATTATACAACATGAGAGTGCAAACTGTTTGCACGTTCTTGAGTTTGAGTTATGGCTTCAGCAGAATTCATGTATTAACCCTCGTACACTCCTCAGAAATGTTCGCATAAATGATAATACTATAGTATTTCGCCCATTTTTGCTCTATACTTGAAGTCAACAAATTATATTCTATTTATTGCTCATTTTTAAAAATTCCCATTATTTACGGAAATAATTGAAAAAACTATGATCTTTATAGTTTTTTCATGGTTTCCGCTACAAAAACAACATTTGCGCTAATTTTCACTATCATATTCGTAATCATCACGTCAAAATACGTAAGAATCCAGAGTATAAAAGAAATCGGAGGTATGGTCTTTTCGGAAGTACATCCAATTAATAATTATAACAGCAAATACCACTGTTTGAAGTATAATGTAATACACCACCGGAGATTATTTTTAAATATTATTAATAATATACAATAAACCAGCTATTGGCAATAATACAGATATTTGGTACAACTAATTAAAATTATTAACCCCATAACCTACGATTTAGGTTCGAGAATTTTGGGCCGAAAACATAAACAAGCTCGCGCAGCCTTCGAGCCATTCGCACGACTTATTTAGTACGATGATCGGGCCAATCGTAAATTTTACGGGCCCGTAATATTTATATTTGTCCCGATCATCGTATTACGGGCTATGTCCGTAATATTCACTTTTGGCCTGATCATCTACTACGGATTATGCCCGTAATATTTATATTTGGCCCGATCATCGCATTACGGGCTATTTCCGTAATATTCACTTTTGGCCTGACCATCTATTACGGGCTATGCCCGTAATATTCACTGTTGGCCCGATCATCTACTACGGGCTATGCCCGTAATATTTACTTTTGGCCCGATCATCTACTACGGGTTATGCCCGTAATATTTATATTTGGCCCGATCATCTACTACGGGCTATGTCCGTAATATTCACTTTTGGCCCGATCATCTACTACGGATTATGCCCGTAATATTTATATTTGACCCGATCATCTACTACGGATTATGCCCGTAATATTTACGTTTGGTCCGATCATCTACTACGGGCTATGCCCGTAGTTGTAGGTTAAGGGGTTAAGAGACGTAATCAATTTTTACGTAACTCCCCTTTCTTACAATTGATGCAGACAATTTTTGTTTTGCGTAAAGATTTGCAGTCTAGCTATAAATGAACAACGTGATGTTGGTCGACAGTGATATACATTCTGACACGAGTAAGTTCGGATTGTGCTGATCTTTCTATTGTTTCCGATGGAAAGAGCAGCACAAGCACTAATTAAGCGGTTTATCATGTCTTTCGGAGTTCGCTGCCATTGCTGCCAACGCACGGCAATTTAGAACATAAACAACAATTACATCATATTATCGTATTTTCAAGGTCGTCTGGAGGTCATGATTCAGGCATACTCAAATGTGTTTTTCCATCTATTGCAAGATGCAATTGGGTGAAAATACACGTTTCCCAGATAAAAAATACCAATGACTTTGAAAAGCACAGTAAAAATGAGGTGACATTAAAAAATTTGTTTTCAATGTGAAACGAAGAAGATATACATATAGGTGGTGTCCTTTAGTTGAAACACCGTGTATATTCCTTGTGCTGTCATCTGTTTTGTTGTCCTCAACGTCTTGATATACACAGTAACACTAAACGTACCAAGCACTAAAAATAATTAAGTAAACCTCACCAAACAATATGTTGCTATAACATTTTTCCCTATCACGAAAAACAAGTAACGTCTTCAACGTCATTCGAGTTGTGTTGTTCACTCTGTATAGCTACACGAGGAAATATTATAAAAATTATTTTCATTCATAACAATTGCAGTGTCAGCGCAATTTTCCTGTGTAATAACGCGACAAGGTACATTGTAACAACGAACTGGCTTGAAACAACGACACAAAATAATTATCTCAGCAAATTCAACGTGATAATTATACCTACGTTGAATTTCACAGTAATTTTATGTGAGTGGCGCGCATGATACATATCCACCCTAATCTTGCTTCCCGAGGGACACTACGAGAAATTACATTCCCATTTATGACACGAGATCCACGGCATCGCACGCACGCAAATTGACATGATTATCCCATATCTGACCTAATAATAACAGACCAGGTTTTCTAGCAATAAATAATACTCGAGCAGAAATTAGGTCACGTTGCCAATGTTGTTGGAATGGGTGGTTTCTGTTGGGTGAATAACCTTCTCTTTTTCATTAACTAACAATTATTAGAACCAAAAAACTAAAATTAGAACTCTCTCACACTGCTCCCGCCAACCTCAGTCTCAGCACCAAAAAGCGAGTTAATACAAAACGCGCTGACCCAATTGCCTAACACTGGTTTGACGGACAGTAACCGCAGTGCATCGTTAGTGACTATGGTAACACGCATTGAACATGGGATTTTGATCCCAGAATCTATAATAATATTCAATCCCGCAGAATTTTAAATTTGCTAAGTACAAATTTTAAAAAATTTTATAACGACCATTAGCTGTGCAGATTTAGTTCGGAAATTGTTTCTGTAGTTACAACATTCTATGCTAGTTCTCCCAGGTTTAAGGTGCAAGACTTTATTAATATATTCTACAGATCCAAATAAGAAAATGATGTTACATGAAAATTGGCTGTTTAATGCTGAATTAAAAAATAACATGAAAATACAGAATTCGAAAGGAACAGTTAAGAGACATTTAGTTAAAAGATATGTAGTTTTAGGCGAATTGTGTTTACTATCCGTGGTCATTCGGATAATGTTAATTATTAACAATAACTACACAATACTAATTATTACCACAAACTACATTAATTATTATCATTCATGTTAACAATAACTACACAATACTAATTATTACCACAAACTACATTAATTATTATCATTCATGTTAATTTTAATACTAAATTCACAGATACAACTAATATCACATTTCAAAATTTGATTCTGGTAGAAATTAATATTAACAGCTTCAACGACCTCAGATAGTAAACACGACACGCGTAAACAAACTAAATGTAAGTATGGATTGTACATATATTCAATCATTGTATTACAATAACTCTGTCTTTTATTGTTTCCTTCGAATTTTGTATATTTGTTCGTAACTTCAACAAAAAGCATTAAATAACCTATATTATCATATAATACTATATACAGTTTTTTATCGATAAATGTTTCAACCACGGTTCCAGCCAGGGACAATTACGGACCAGGTATACTATTCCTTGACTTTTGCCGAATGTAGGAAAGGACAGCGGAGCCCGAGAGGCCTCGGTCGCCGAGAAGTGTCACATAATATGGGTCCGGTATGTCAGTGTGAGACTACAATTAATCCAATGACAAAACTTCTTTATTTTCCATTATATTTTTATGGGATTTTTACAAACATATTCGTGGCATTTTTCTGATGAAAATGATATAATTCTGATAATATTTACTTGTGTAATGAACGATAAAAGTTTTGGACACAAAAAAAGACAGCCTATTGGCGCAGTCGTTGGCACAGTTGAAAGATCCGCGACTCTTTGCGTCCGAAACATTTATCGTTCATTAAACAAGTCAATATTATCAGAATTATATCACATTTGGTATCATTTTCATTAGAAAAATGCCACGAATATGTTGATGAAAGTTCCATAAAAAAATAATAAAAAATAAAGAATTTTTGTCATTGGATTAGTAGTGGTGTCATCGATACACTCGACCCGTATTATGTTACACTTTTCGGCGACCGAGGCTTCTCGAGCTTCACGACCCCTCACGGGGTATACCGCGCGGAAGGAGGGATTGATTTGCGACGATTATAGTTCAGAATTTCACGACAATTAACGATGAAATACTGTATATGATTTTCAACTCACAAAAATTATCACAGAACGAAAGAAATTATTACTTTGCTCTTCGTTATTGCAATTAATGATTAATTCAAATTTGAACTATCCGACATAGGAGTCGAAAAATTTTCTTCTCTTGTTTGTTCCTTGCTTTCGACCGCGGTGTATCACCATCGCTCGACTTCTGTCGCGCGCGGCCGTCTCTGCCAATACGCCTCTAGGTCGCGCTCCGATTGGTCCGTGTTTTTCGTTAATAACTCCTTAACAAAGCCGAAACGGCCATTTTTGCAAAGGGAAATGTCGCTTCAGATGGCCTCAGGAACCTTCCCTTTGAAGGAAGCGAGACATTTTTGGGACACCCTGTATAGCCCGCGCAACGAGAGTTGGCACAGAGAAACTTGTTGGTACCACGTGATGCTCCCACTACGCGGTACACGTCTTCCGCGATTGGCCGAATCGCTCGACGAAGACAGCAAACGAGCGTATTGAGTATGACCCTAACAGAGAGATTCGGTGACCATGAAGTAAGATGATTAGACTGCGGATCTTTATGCAAAATAAAAATTTTCTGCATCAATTGCGAGAGATGGGAGCCAAATATATATTTAACTCTTTCTTTAGTAATTTCTATATGTTGAAAATAGTATACCGTTATTCCTAAATTATGAAAATTTTTCTCCTGGTTTAAATTGCGCCAACCCATTTTTATTATAAATGCATAAAATCCGCAGTCTAAAGATGATGGTGACGCTGAGCGCCTATGTCGACCGTTCCCGCCAAAACGTAAGCGTAAGAGTGGGATCCACTGATCAGTGGTGGGGTCCGCAGCCTTGCGTCAAGAGTGGGGACTCGCCGTTCCCCCTGCACCCCACTGACGATATTTTGTGCCAACTCTCGTTGCGCGGACAATAGTCGTTGTCTGAGAGTCGTGAAGGAAGTAGTAGGTAGTTGAGGGTTGAAGTCGTATAGTCGCACAGTCTTTGTTGTTAGTTTAGTAATTAGTAGTAGTTTAGTTTAACAGTTAGTTTGTAATCGCGCAACTATTGTAACCTCGAGTCTACTTCATTTTCTTTTCTGTAAAATAAATAATTAATTATACGTGTTACCACGGTTATTAATGTATATCGATAGATCAACGTTTGCTAGTTTCACGTCATCTAACTCTTTTTGCAAATACGAAGAAAATTGATTGTAAAGGGATTGTAAAACAAATTGTAAGCAAGAGTTGAAATAAAATTCAAAGTAAAATTCAAAACGTAACAATGGAATATTTTAATTACTAGGTGCAGAAACAAGTGATTTATGGCATCAGTTCTCGAAGAGGCTTATAAACTTGTACATACATACGTTTACATTAGAGCTATTACCGGCACGCCGCAGATAAATCGATGTCCGCATAGGTATACCTTTAATGAAATCACTTATCTCGCATCATCGTGCCGACATGTCGCGGAGAAACGATGTTATAATCGACCGTGTAACGCGAACTTCGAACTCCAAATTAAAGATGATTTATTCAGTACTAATACAAATATGTTCACTGACAGTTAATATTTTTTTTCTATTAAAAAGTCCAACAATCAATGTCTTTTTTTTCTATCAAAAAGTGTGACAGTCAATATGTTTTTTCTATTAAAATCTCTGACAGTCAATATTTTTTTTTATTAAAATGTGTCTTCTCTTTATAAGTCAAAAGTAGTTGTTTTGTTAATTATAACGATGTATACTTACAGCTTACAATTAGTCATAATAGTACATGTTTATACTCATAATCGAACTTATTTACGTTAAAACTTAATATGATAAAAAATATAACAAAGAAATTGGCGCAATTTTAGTCAAATGATGACAAATTGATACAAAAACATATGCAAAGAGTAATTCGATGACTACAATAAATTGTATCAATAACTAATAATGAATAATGAAAATGTTCGCATAATATACAATTGAATGGAAACCTCAAATAAGAGTCTATGTTGCATTTACAATTCAATTGTATATGATAATTATGTAGATTACCATTAGACTACGGATGCGATGCATTTGGGAGAAAAATGAGTAGGTAAAACATAAAGAATCAAAGTGATGATAAGAATTTAAAAGTAAGAATATACGTTTTTCTACCAAATTTCAAGCAAATGAAATTTCAAAAAAGTTCTTTTTACACATTACCTATAGTAATCTAATCCTTCTAACATCTAAAATTCGGATCATAATGCAAAATAAAAATTGCCTACCTTAATTGCATCAGACAATAGCCAAATACCTATTTCATTCTTCCATTAATAATTATGACAAGTTGAGAAGTTGTAATCGCATAAAATGCACAGACTATTAATGAAATATGTGTAATTAACTAGTGTGCAAGGTGACTCACCAAATATTACCACGTAGAATTACATCATTATTATTATTCGCACAGATAAATATTTTGATGGAAATTAAATGGTGTCAAGAGATGCACATACTGGTGCTGTTAGTTTTTTGCAGATAAGCGCGTCAAGGACTTTGAAAGTCAACTTTAATTTATTAAATGGAACCGTATATTTTTTATGCACCAATCGATGCAGCTTCTTATTCCTTATAAAAAGAAGTATTAATCCATGTATGTTGAAAAATGATCAATTCGCATATTACTAAGAAAACCTCGGATAAAAAATACAGTTTACACAGAAACTTCGGCAACATTGCTCAATACGAAGGAATGTATTATAAAGGGTGAGTCACCTAACGTTTGCACCTCAAATATCTTTGTTGTTTCTAAAGATACGTAAAATATGGTAAGGACAAAGTAAAATGGTACAATGGGGCGGACGCGATGCCAAACAAAAATTTTGTTTTTATGTCATTTTTTTAGAGATATCAAGGTCACCTTGACTTTCTTAAATGGAACCACCCTTTTTTAAACGCCTACAACGATAGTCCCTTTCATTACGAATTCAGTGACTATAAATACTATTTATTTAGTATATTAGTATATTATATATACTATATAAATAGTATAAGATTTAACATCGATACATGCCTGTAAACGGGCTTTGAAGGAATGTTGAACTCTGTCCGTGACCTTGAATGACCTTGAGTAATTATAGTCACTGAATTCGTAATGAAAGGGACTATCGTTGTAGGTGTTTAAAAAAGGGTGGTTCCATTTAAAAAAGTCAAGGTGACCTTGATATCTCTAAAAAAAACTGACATGAAAACAAAATTTTTTTTGGCATCGTGTCAGCCCCATTGTACCATTCAACTTTGCCCTTGCCATATTTTACTTATCTTTTGTAACAAAAAAGATATTTGAGGTGCAAACGTTAGGTGACTCACCCTGTATACAAATGTCGTTAAATATTGCCCGACGTGTTGCGAGATGCGAGACGATCACTATTCTATCGGTTCCAAAAATGTCGAAATGGAAATGGTCGTTACATTGATCCCTTTTTTGTGAATAATTAGTGAATAAATAAAGTTATTATTCCTTGGAGATTTTTGGACATTTTTGAGGAGAATAAAAAGCTGCATCGATTAGAGCTTAAAAATATACGATTCCATTTAAAAAATAAAAGATGACCTTCGCGAGTCCTTGACGCATCGACCTAAAAAAAATAACAACACCAGCATATACATCTCTCGAAACCATTGAATCGCCATCAAAACATCTCTTGTTGCGAATAATAGAAACGACAAGAAACAAAAGAAAGAACAATTTATCTCCTGTTATTATAAAACTCTTGGTTGATCAACTGAAAGGTAATTATTTTCAACTTCGAGTTTGTCTTTTTATATTATTACATATCATTCAACGAAGTAACTATCTCCAGCGATACGGTATTTTATATTAAACGATACGTTCCTCCATATTTTGCGAATAAATGTGTTCGAGTTGCAGATAGCTGATCTGAGAAAAGTCTCCGAGTGCAAAGATTTAAAATACAATGACCTACTTTTTCTCTACTATGAAAAAGGCGAGATCGAAACGCATCCTACGATTCACCATACAATGTCTTTGAAACGATCTCGAAGCGAAAATTTTACAAATGGTTGAAACGTTTCTGAAGCTTAGGGGAAGTCTTCTCGTATAACGATAATGAAAACAAGTGATTTTTCAGAATTTAAAAAAAAATAACTATTCGATATCTGGGACTAGGCCTTTTTATGGTGTAACCAGATAGCCATGAAGTACAAGCGTTTTTTTAGTCCAATTCTACTTATTATTTACTGTATAATATGCAAAACTTCTTAACAGCTTCGGCAGTAGAAGCATTGTTGGCGTGCAATCTATCAGAGTAATCAAAACACAAAAAGTGAGAAATTTCTTTAAAGTTAGATACTTTATGCGGGTTTTGAACCTATTTTCAAACAAAAATATGAAAAGTTGGAGAAGTTCTAGGATTCGCAAGAATAGTTTAATTCTTTCGGCCGACTAATTAGATTTTTACTGTTAAAAAAGCTATTATAAATAACAAATTAAATATAAATATTGGGTCCAATCCCTAAATAAATATGTAAAGAAATGAATGAGCTTCGTCTGAAGTTGTTTACTTCACTAGTCTTTTAGTTATCATGCACGCCAATTTAAAAACCATAGCTCAGTATTGATAAATAAAAAGCACTTGTACTTCAAGTTTACACCTCGATAAGTCTAGTCCCATATGTTCAATAGTTATTCTGAAAAATAGGTCTTAAAAATCACTCGTTTTCGCTGCCGTTCCACGAGAAGCCGCGCCTAAGAAAAATTATGTGTGGAGACAAAATAAACGCATTAGACGTTCAAGTCTGTAATAGATTCATTCAGAATAAAACTATTTTTTGCTTTTACGGACGATTCAATTTATAGCATTTTCAACGAAAAACCTGTTCACAGTTTTTAAATTGCTATATCACCCACAAATATCCTATAAAAAAATTTAACTATGGTCTGTGGAAGTAGGAACACTCGAGCTTTAAAACGAGCTCTAAAATATTGAGGATTTCTCGAGAATCAGAAATTTGGAGTTCAAATACTTCTTGGATCAACTCTTAATATCGGTTACAAAAAAATACAAATTTATTTCATCCTAAAAAAAAGCATAATATTCATATTTAGTAAATTCTGTTTGGTCTTCGTCACGAGTCTGTCTCGTGCCATATAGCCCCAACAAGGGGTTAAGAATATACAGTTACAAAGAATCGATTTTGCTTTAAGCTGAAACCCTGAATACCCCCTCAATTCCGTGCTATTTCACCGAACAGGTGAATAGAAAAAAATGAGGGTTAATGTAAAAGAAAAGGAAAAAAGACAGTTGCTTCCAATAGGGTAGTTAATTTTGCCCCACCCTTTGTTATCTCTCAGAGCGGAGCTGAACTTTCGACTAAGCGTGACTTATAAAGGTTACCTCTTAGGGGAGAAAGGCTCTTGATGAATTAAAATTACCACGTGAAAAGCGAGCATACATTAGCTCCGCGACAAATCGCATTACCGCTGTAACAATAAAAAGTTTGCAATTTCCTCTCTTTTTCTTAATGCAAACGCCGCACAGCGTCCTTCGTTAAAAAATTCAACGGCATTGAACAAAAAATCGATTATATCTATTATTCTTCTCTATTTTGAGTAGAAGCAACGTCATAGCCTTCACCCTGTTAGGGCATATCAATAATAATATAGATAATTAGATCTGGGGACTCCAGCATTAACAATTATGTAATATACAATGTAATACTTAGACTCTGGATTTAGCGCCTTTACGGCAAGAAATGAATACATCAAATGCAAAACAGTAAGAAGATTTAAAAAATTTTAAATTATTTTTTGCGTTACTTGCAACTCCCTAAAGCTGTTAGAAAAAGAAATAAATGTCCATGTTGCTCCTGTTTCTTGCACTTGTTGCAGGTAATTTTTATGGTGCCTGAAAAATAATTAATTTAATACAGTAAATTCACCGAAAAAATTTGCGAGAGAAATGCTGCGCTAGCGCAACGTTCGGCAATCTTTAGCGAACTCGTAACTGATTAAATTTTATTTGAAACATTTTGTGGCACAGGTCGAAGAGCGATGTTGTGTATGGAAATACAAGCAGAGAGCGTATAAATGAATAAAATTTTCTACGCAGGCCTCTATTTTCAAGAAAACAGTCGTTGAAAATTTAGCCTGGATGCATTGAGTTCGCATGCGATGAATGGAAACGGTGTATAATGAACAGACACGTTAGCCAAGTTCTATTCAACAGTGCTCGTAGTTGGCTGAAATTCAACCTTTTTTTTCGAAACGAGACCAACCACGGACCTATTTTATTTCGTATTTTTTTCTGCCTCATTTCACTGAAAATATAGATGCGTGAGAATGATTAAACTCAAACTACGAAAAAACAAATACTAACCTCTTTGTGCAACGCTTTGTTTTAACCATGATTGGCAACGTGCATTTGTATGCATTAGTTTGTTATCGCGTGTTTAATATTTATTGCACAGCCCTGCGCTTCGACCGAACATGATTCTGCATGCCGTTGATTAACAGACTACGGATTTTATGCATTTGCTGGGAAAATGAATAAATGAAGTTTAAAACAGTGAAAGCATAAAATATATAAGGGTACCATTAAATTATTACTAATTCTACTGATATGTTGTTATTAAAATCAGTAACCTCTTGTCAAAATACGAACTTTATTCGCCTATTTTAAATGAAAATAAAATTCCACTTCTGTTATTATTATTGAAGAATTAAAGTCAATGTAAAATTGATAAAAAATCTATGGTTTAGTTAATCATATTATTGAAGTAATGTTAAATAAACCTTGGCTATTATGTAACGGTAACAACAATATATAATCCTATTTGAAAATATATCGATAACGTTTAAATCTCAGAACATGTGACCTTCGGAAAAAGTATGCTTGTAGTACAATATTTGTCCCTTCGGATGTAATTATAACTTGCTCTAACATCTTTTTATATGGTGATAAGTCGACCAAAGTCGGATCATTATGCAAAATAAAAATGGTATGTACAAATTGTACAAACAGGAGCGAAATAGAAATTTGATTCTTTCTTTAATAATTTCAATCAGCTTAAAGCAGTACATTTTCGTCATAAATTCATAAAATCTATAGTCTAGTGATAAGTATACCGCAGATTTTCATGCAAAATAACATTTTTCTTACACAATTGTAACAACAAAACATTAAATAATTTTTTCTCTTTATAATTTTAATATGCCGAAAATGGCATAACAGTGATCTCAAATTCGTTTAATGTCTTCGCAGTTCTATATTTTATCGATTCAATTTTTTCTTGTTAATGCGTAAAATCCGCAGTCTAGTAATGAATGAGCTATAACTATTAGACTGCACATTTTATGCATTTAAAATAAAAATAAGTAGCCGCAATTTAAAACAATAAAAAAATAAACACTATTCAAGAGTATAATGAAATCTTTTATTCTGCATAAAGATCTACTGTCTATTTATAACGTACAAGGCGCTTGGTAACAGGGAGTGATTCCACATAAAAAGATAGGTTGAAAATGTTGAACAAAATTTGTTTATAAAAGGCTTTGTTTTCGTGACAATGGACTTTGAAAATCCGCCAAGTTCGATTGCTGAGTAATTATAAGAAGTAGAATCGGTAGAAACATCATTTCTGTTCATTGAATTTTCGAACTCAATTTTCTCTAAAACAATGCCTCAAACACAAAAATTTTATTCTACATTTTTGATTTATTTTCTTTATGTAGAATCAGCCTCTTTTCGGTCGTATAAATTGTGTAGTGTAATTGTAGCATATTTATTACTTGTCTGCGGATTTTATGCATGTATGACAAAATTGAATCGATAAAATATAGTACTCTGAAAACGTTAAAAGAATTTGAGACCACTGTTATGTTATTTTCGGCTTATCAAAATGATTAAGAAAGTGTATATTGTTACTTAATACGGTAAAGCTTCGATCTAAGCAAAGACCTCGGGACCGTGCCGTTGCATGAATCGTACAGTTCCACTATTTTTTGTGACCTCGATGAACACGTCGAACTTAGAAAAGGAGGCACGCTATCCTCTTTTACGTCCAAAACTTACTACATATCGTCAATTAAACCACTAAATACACTTCAAATTAGATCGTGTATAGTGTCATTTTAATCACAAAAATGCCACAAATAAGTTGGTGAAAGTCCCAGAAACAAATAATGAAAAATAAAGAATTTTTGTAATTCCATTAGTAGCGCTTTCACACCGGTATACTTGTTTAGGCATGTTTACACTGCTCGGCGACGGAGGCAGCTCACGGAGCATACCTCCAGTGGTGGGGATAGGAGCTTTGCGATGATCGTTAAGTTCTCATTTGCTTAGATCGAATATTTACTGTACTTGTTTCTTACAAGTAAATGAGAAAAATTTTATTTTGCATAAAATGAAAAAAGTGAAAAACACTGCACTTTACAGGTCTGTAAAGCTAACAATTTTTAAAACGTCGAAAAACCATTTGACATACAGTCATGGACAGAATTAAGTGGACACAGTGTAAATTTTGAATAATCTTTAGTTTCATTTACTATGTTAGAAATAAATTAGAAATGTTTAACGTTGAACATGTTTGTAGATATCGAAAATATATTTTCAGCACATAAAATTATAAAAAGAATGTTTTTGTTAATATTTATACGTGTTTGTTTGGATGGGTGTCCTCGAGACTGTGGACAGAATTAAGTGGACAGATAGGAAATTCTATATTAGGAGGGAAAACATGTAAACAAACGTTGAGCTTTGGCAATGTGTGATATTACTGTGTCTTCAGTGGACATTAAACTTTTGACTAAGTCAGATTAAGAACGTGAATTCAATATGTCTAAGAAAAGAGAAGACTTTTGTGTTCATCTGCGAAACCTAGTTGTCTCGGAGTGTAAAAACGGTCTAAGTTATCGTAAAATAGCCGAAAAATATAAAGTTTCTAAAAGTGCAGTACATAAAATTTACAAAAAGTATTTACAATATAATACTGTCGAAAATTGAATCGGTAGAGGTCGGAAACGTACCACAAATGCATACACTGATAGACGAATTGTGAGAGAAACTCAACGTAATCCATCGATAACATCACGAAATATTGTTGAAACACTAAAATTAAATATTTCTTCAAGAACTGTGAGACGAAGATTAAAAGATGTGAATTTAAAGAGTTGTTTAGCTAGACGCAAACCACACATTAATAAAGTGCATAAAAGAAAACGTTTAGCGTTTGCGAAAAAATATCTTAATGAGCCATTATCATTTTGGAAAAACATTATATGGAGTGACGAGAGTAAATTTGAGTTATTAAATAAAAAAAAAGAGGACACGAGTGTGGAGAAAATCGAATGAAGCTCTAAAAAAGCAGTACGTGTTACCTACTGTCAAATATGGAGGGGGATCCATAATGGTATGGGCGTGTTTTTCTTGGAGTGGAGTTGGAAATTTAGCTCTCATAGATGGAATAATGACAGTAGATAAATATGTTGACATTTTAAATGAAAACCTCGAAGAGTCAACGCTAAAAATGGATCTCAATGATAAATGGATGCTACAACAGGACAATGATCCTAAGCATACTGCAAAGAAAACCAAAAAATTTGTATAAGACTGTGAGATAGAAGTTCTCGAATGGCCACCACAAAGTGCAGACCTTAATCCTATAGAAAATTTATGGAGTTTATTGGATTCAAAAATACCATTAGAAAAACGCCATAATAAAACAGTGTTTTTAAACGAATTGCAGTTAAAATTTCAACAAATTGGTCCAAATTATCTCCAGAAACTTGTGGAAATCATGCCACGACGATTAGAAGCAGTAATTAAAGCAAGAGGCTACAATACTAAATACTAATTGTTCATTTTGTGAATATTTATAAAGTGTCCACTTAATTTTGTCCACCTAAAATGTTGTGTAATTCCAATTAACAACAATATATTCTAATATATTAGTTATTATAATTGATATTCCTGTTTATTTCACTACATTATTCTTTGTTAATTTAAATATTCTTAACAGTTCTGATTTATTACAATTATTTGCTAAATTATACTGACTTTTTATTAATTGATAAACCTATCCACTTAATTTTGTCCACGACTGTACGTTCATATATCACTAAAGACTACAACGTATTCGAATTTAACCAAAATCCGAAAAGCTACTCCCAAAAGTGTGTCCGACTTGCGCGTGGAATGACCCCTCGGATAATATATTCAGGTTAAGTGAAATACCCAGTGCATGCGATACCACAATTTATATTTTTCGATCACGCCCAAATAATTTGCTAAACACAATGATATCGACGGTTTTGATCGTACATTTTCTACTGAAAGGGTGATTATAATCAGGAGGTCTCGACATTGAAAGTAGATTAGGCTTTCATGTAGTACGACCACCGTCTCGGTGGTCAATCGCTCAAGTTTTCTATTGTGGTACCTGCAAACCTCGAATGTTCGATTGGATTTATACCTGGACTACTTTCGTCCCACGGAAGTAGTTAAGCAATCAATCGTTTAAGAATCTTGATATTGATCGGGCTCATTGTACGAAGACACGTAAGTACACCTCTGTCCATAACTGTCGACACGTTCATTCGTTTTATGAGAAATCTAGCAAACCAATTTCTTAACATAAGTTCAAACTTAAAATATTTGTTTAAAGTTAAGTGTTGACTATTACTAATTTTTGGTTTATACAAGGTGAGTCACCTAAGATTTTCACCTAAAATATCCCCGTTGTTCTTAATGGCACGAGATAATGTGTGAGGAAAAAAATATTTGACATAGAGTGGCAATTACTGTAATAGAAAAGATTTTTTTCTGAACGTAATATTTTCTAAAATTTTAAGGTCACCGTTATTTTTTTTAAGTAGGACGATATATTTTGATCGGTATAATGTTATGACTAGTGAAAAGACGAATTCAATCATATATAATAAGTTGTCCTTGAAATAACCTATCGAAGCGTTTTTTCTCAAAAAGCATAACTTAAATACGAATATGATATTCTAGCGTACCATATGCAAGTAAAATTCCATTGACGTAAACTCGGAGGACATTTGGGAAATAATGATTATAAAATTATGCAAATCAAACTACATGGTCTCGTTTGTAAAATCAATAATGAACTTGAAATTTTGGAAAATATAATCATGAGAAAAAATCTCGTCTATCGAAAAAATTGCCCCTTTCGATCAAACATTTTCTTCCTTATACAATACTTTCCCATATCGCTAAAAACAAATCAGATATTTTAGGTTAACATTAGAAGTATCAACGAAGATAGAATAACTCAGATTTCATTGTATGTTTACAATGATTGAAAACGCAAGAATGCTTGAAGAGAGCAGTGCTTTTACGAAAATATATTCAATTGATTTATATATACTTTATACGCATTTTGTAATACAAAACAATCGATCGGTTGAACCTATATCTGGCCACAAACTTTTGCATACCTTTGTACTGCCGAGAATATTTAATTTCGTAACATATGCACAGTCTCCAAAATTTATATTGTATTATTGAATACATCAATTCTTCGCAATTAAAAAAAAAAAGCATTAAAACAAAAATTTTCGGAGAGTTAGTGATTTTCCAACAATTATCAAAGTTGAATTCGTCTATCTTAATAATTCATCATCTAACATAATTGTTCTAATGCTTACAAACATAACGTTTTTAATACTAATTCAGGATATAAAAAAATGTTTACCTTATGTAACGAATAAGTAGAATGAAACGATAACGTGTAAAATTAAATGAATTTACTTTTATTGCTTCTTAATACAAGTAAAAATTGAAGAGTACAGTTCGAGGACATGAAGGAGAGAAAATTAAAAACTAAGTTAATTACATGACATTATCTCAAGTGACAACTTCATTGTAAAATCAATAAAACTAAATCGAATAAATTTCATCCTTGTGCACAAACACTCTTGTGGGCTACTACATTATTATATGTAATACAGGGTGCGGCCGAATCTCATGTATAAGAGGGCAAGAGAGATTCTACATCTAAAAATAAACCGAAAAAAAAGAATAACATTTTATCCTTTGACACCTCGCTTCCGAGAATATCGAATTTCAAGATCCATCGGGTTGGCGTGGTTTAGCATATGCAGGAAGTAGAATTGGTTGGTCGTGATCAGACGCGTCAGACGGTTCCTATCTAATAGTACGCGTATTCGCTGCATTTTTAATCTCGATTTTTTCGAAAACGAAGCTGCGAATAAAAAAATTTTATTCTATATTTTCTTCTTACTTATTTATAAGAAATCGGCTCGTGCCCGCTTGTACATGTTATGTAGAATACATACAAATAATAATAACCCAATGCTCGATGAACCCTTTAAAGTAATAGTAAGGGATGACTATGTCCTTCCCTGAATGAAACAAAAAAGAACTACAGTTATTTATTCAATAATAACCCAATGCTCGATGAACCCTTTAAAGTAATAGTAAGGGACTACTATGTCCTTCTCTGAATGAAACAAAAAAGAACTACAGTTATTTATTCAATAATAACCCAATGCTCGATGAATCCTTTAAAGTAATAATAAGGGATTACTATGTCCTTCTCTGAATGAAACAAAAAAGAACTACAGTTATTTATTCAATAATAACCCAATGCTCGATGAACCCTTTAAAGTAATAATAAGGGATTACTATGTCCTTCACTGAATGAAACAAAAAAGAACTACAGTTATTTGTTCTACTATATTCGCATTCTTCATTTCAATATATGAACATAATTTTTAATTTACAGACTGTTTCATTATTCCTTTTATAACGGTGGCAAACGTGTCAAAGCCCATAAAACATACTATGCGTTACAAAAATAATTAAAAAAATAAATATCACGTAATTTCAAGATGAAAGAAAATAAAACAGATTACAAAGGCCGTGTAAATGTCAGTCATACAAACAAATGCTGTGTAGAAATAAGCTCAAATATGTTTAACCCTCGTACGTTCCTCGGGGTAAAAATTCACCCACTCACTATTTTACATACAGTAAAATGACACTTCTTTATTTCTAGATTTAAAGAGTAGAGCAAAAATGGATGAATTATTATATTAGGATCTTTCATGCAACTATTTCTGGGGAACATATGAGGGCTAAAGGTCATAAAACATTCAATAAATAAAAATTTTTATTCGTATTCAAACATGGAAACTGTAAATGCGGAAATAAGTTTCTCACATTCGTATTAAATAAATTTCTCAAATTCCGCTAACAAAATTTACTGATGTTTTTGCGTCGCCAGCTCCAATTTCCGTCTGCGTTTACCCTACGGTCGAATTAGCTGAGGCCATTTTTGAGAAAGTCTCCTATTGCCTCTTTAACAAATTTATTACTTTACGACCAGGGTACGGCTGCAAAGTGTTAGCAGATTTTCATGGGAAAATCCGCCCGGCCGTACCGCTCTCAATGGCACGTGACGTAGCGTAGGCCCACTTGTAGCGCCAGGAGGCCCGTAATTTATGGGTCAGGTTCAAGGAACGGGAACTCGTCTTCTTTCTAGTGTCTCCGAATGTTTACCCCCAAAGCAGCTTACCAGCTCGTGGGCGTTGCACAATATCGAAAACCACCCTAAATGCGCCGATTGGTTAAGGACAATTCCCCACTATCCGAACCACCGTGGAGGGAATTTCTAGTCATCCCCAGTCGATTCCTTCCCATTTTTTCTTACATCAGATCTATTCGAACCATCGCTTTATTCACTTCACTCTTCGTTCATATCAACACTGTAGTAGCTAGTCCTTTCGTTAAATACATATATTGTTACCAGCAGTGTCTTATTATTTGCTGTGATAAAATATCACGAAAATCCAGAAACCAGCTCGCATACTTCCTAAAGATTGTGCGAGCACGCGTCACATCGCGAACACTACAATTTTCGCGACGTCGGTGACGCCACAACAGATGTTAAGGACAACATTCCCTCATTATTTTACATCAGAGGTCCGCAAGAAGTGCTCGTTTCGACCGATTCTCGAGGGCTTAAAATTTTGGGGGATTATCTTTCAACCTAAAACCATTATTTTCCCCACAATACCAATTACAATATATTAATACAGAAAAAAATGGTGGCCTGGTGCCGCTAGACCATTCTTATCCTGCTAGACCCTTTCTAGGATTCCATGAAAATAAAGAAGAGCAATTAAAAATTCAATAATATCGACTACGATATTTTCTAATTTCTCTAGAGATATTTAAAACCCTGCCGAAATAGCGATTTAGCAGGCTGATGTAATGCGATTCCCCGAAGTATTCCATTGTACGAGAAAAATAGACGTTATCTACAGCATGGAAAGAACCGAGTCATTTAGTATTCTCTGTACGATCATGCAGTCTGGTCGATTTTCGATAACAAGATCTCGCTAGACACAATGGCATCGTATACAGAAATAGCACCTTAATGTTGGTGCGATTATTTTTAGAAATGCCATATGTATAGTCCAAATCACTTGAATATCTTGAACCTCGTTTTGTATTCGAGTTAACACGACCGTGAAAGACATATTCAAATTTCCATTGTTCACATCCATAGTCCATCCAAAGACCATTTAATGTCTAATCTGTATGTAGAAGACGCTGGGTAATTTTCTTTTAACACTAGATTTACGGGGCCCGTCAAAATGACGTATTCAAAAATTTTTAATTTACGATTATTAAGTGTGTAAGGAGACATTCGTGAGGAATTATTAAATAGATTAATTTTTTTCTGCACATATTACAATAAAAATCGCTGAAGATCTAAGTAAATACAATTTTATTATTTTTATAAAGCAATGTAAAATAATCAAATTTAGTGCTCCGACACAAGACCTGCGGCGCTCGGGCGGTTGTCTATGAGTACCACTCACCGAACCCGTTACATGCGAACCTATTTTGTTTAGTATCTTGAAAACGAAAAATGTTCTTCAAATTCTAAACGCCGATTCTGAAAGGTGGAAGTCTAGAATATCGCGCGATGTGATTCGATTCCAGGCTAGACCCTTATTTTGTATGTGATATCGACAAACAAATGTACCTAAAAATTCGTGCGAAATGGGTGTCTCTTCGACATTAACACGTTCAGCGCAATATCACCCATATCTGGGTGACGGAATTATTTATACAGAATTGAAAATTAATTTTTACGTTGGTAGATTGAGTGTACAAAATTTCCTTACGATCTAAAGAACATAAGAGGTTTGAAACAGTAATTAATATCACAAAACTAAAGTTCTTAGGTTTTGTTTTACTAAATGTATTGTTTTGATTTTGTGTAATTTTTATGATTGTGGAGTGGGCGCTGAACGTGTTAAACATTTTTTGCACCTGTTGAAATGTTTATAATGTTATAAAAATAATACCGACATTGTTGGTAGACATTGTGACCTTCAATTTTTTCAATAGAATGCTATATATTTGTTCACATTATATGGAAGCGTGTATAAAAACGAATTCAATGATATATCATTCAATAACCTTCAGACACCCACAAGGTCGGATAGGGATGACATGTTCCGAATAGTAGGTACTGATGTACTTGCCGGACTTTCTCATTCAGATGATTACACGTCTTGCTCAATATGGCCTTCTGCACCTGTGGCTTTATGTTGTGTCTAGGTTTGTGTTGACACTGTTAGAGTGTTTACTCCTATGACAAAATGTACAGAATTAATTCGCCAAGCGTTCTCCAAGCGGAGGTCATATTGAACACGAAAAAATATAGCATTCCATTCGAAAAATTGAAAGTCACCTTCGGTTCTTGAAAAATTGTGCGAGTAGAAAAAAGCAGAAATGCTGCTCTTTGCAGCATTACATTACTCATAAAAAACAGTACAACTTTTTCACATTACATTTTTCCCTACCATTTACCGTTAACGTGAAACACGTTGGACAGTTAATCCGTGAACACCCCGTATAAATGCTCTCTGTGACAACAAAAAGTTAAATTTTGCTCACCGAAAATTACTGGTACGTAAAGTGGTAATACAAAATTTTATGTTTCCATTAAAATACTGAGTTGTACGCATAAAAATAAGTTCTTGTAATTAATATAAGTAAAAGCAAATACTATGTTTCTTATGCGTAATTTTCTATTTGTACCAAGCAGTAAAATTAAGTAAATACCATTTTCTAGTTAGTATTATACTTCGTTCTTCATGGCTACAAAACCGAGTATTTGCTTAAGAAATTTCTAGTAAAAGCTTGTATTTGCCATTATGCATACGGCCTATTATACAGGGTGACTGAAATGTCAAAATTCGAATTTGTTTATAAACTAATAAATGTGAATTCTTAACAAATTGTGACTTTTCGGCCACCCTGTAGTTATAATATTTTTCAATTATATTCATGGAGATATTAGTATGTAAAATTTGATATTTGATAGTATTTTGTATTAATATTAAAAATAATATAAAAATTTCAATGTTAACCCTTACTTTGACATCGTTGTGTCACCGATGACCCAGTTTCGATTGACTTTTGTATGGTTAAAACTATTTCATAGTTATCGTTTTTCTATACTTTTTCGGTATAAGACAGCTTCATGTGCTACGTCCAAATATTAGTTCTGTTTCAAATCCTGAGCGTTAATTAAATTGCTGTCGCGTCTGGGTCATATTTGTTACGTAACGGAAATGTCACCACACTAACTACGAGTTAATAGTATATAATATGTTCAAGTATAATTACGGATTGTCACGTTTTCTAATCATATTTCCAAATATTAATATCAATACACCATACATCAGGTCCATTTATTTTATTACCACAAATTTACTTTTGTTAATATTAATAACAGTTTTTATACACTGAAATGCGATTACAGATTCATCGATTTTCTAATACATTTCTCTAATATTAATATTTTAATATTATAATTCTTTATAATAGTGCTTGCATTATCAGTAAAGTTATGGAGTATTCACGTATGGAATAATTTTATATATTTTATTGCAGTTATAGCCTGACAGATACAGTAATTATTTGTTTATTTGAAATACCATGTTACAGTAACGATAAATATGCAGCAATTAATTATGTAAACACACCAGAAGTGTTAAATATTTTCTGTGCATCAAACTTACAAGCAAAAATAATATTCTAAACAATCTTTAGTATTAAACGTCTATCAAATTTTAACAAGCAAGCAAATTTTCTGTATTAATTGAAGTTTATAACACCACACACTTTGGTGAAACAGAATAGTATACTGATTTCATAACAGATTTTATTCATATGTAAACCTTATTGTAACAGTTTAACGAACATACAGAATTTATCATATTATAGCAACTTTGAAATACACTGGGTCTACATATCTAGGTGAAAAGAGGTACAAACTTATAAATATGACTTTTTCTAACTTTTAAAGTAACACAAAATTGCATTGTTCTCAATATTTGAAAACTATCGCGTCTTAGTTTATTCATCAATAATGTAGAACGTTTTATTCTACGATGTTATAAAAGAATTGAAAATCTATTTAAAGTATACACAATTAAAAATACTATTCTAATATTTCTTAGCTCCCGTGTTATTCTGTGCAATGTGTAACAAACATTCTGTTGGAGATTTAAATTACCTTTTTAATGACCTTCCGGCTGAATGATCTCCGAATGAGTTTTGCGCAATCCAATTTCTTAATTCTTCAGTACTATTCAATTTTTCTTCAAGTGGGATATTGAAATTTTGCAGCCTAACAATTTGATAATATTTAAATCGTGAGCCATTCTAAAATTTTTATATTTTGCTGTCTAATTTCACAGACTTTGATGTTTGGACATTTATGCTACTCTATTAAGAACAGAATTTGTCCTTGCAATTTTTATTGGATGTTCCTTGATCTTTTCATGTGCGATTGTAAATAATAATTGCTACTGTTTATTTTATTGAAATTTATTGAAGTACCCGACTACAGTTCTAACTATTACACCTCAACGCTTAACCTAAAAGCTATGAATTTCAGAAATTAAGAATTTAACCCTTTGCACTCGGAGCTATTTCAACTCAAAAACCAAACATTTCTTCTGACCTAGAATATTTCCATTATATATAATTTTTTTACTTTTATGCGTATGCAACTGATATAGTATCTCGTACAATATTTAAATGTTTAATAATTTATTAAATGTAGAAAAATTTAATAATGTAAACAATATACTGAATAATGGTATAGTAATTTGTAGTGGCGCCTCAGAGTCGCCATTCTAGTGCTAAGGGTTAATCATCAGATTATTTTAGCTTGAGTTGTCTGTGTTGAAATTAAAAAGCTATAAATTTCGGAATTTAAGAAGCTGAATTGCACAGCTCTTTCAGTTTGAGTTATGGTGACCAGGATCTCAACCTAAAAACTATGAATTTCAGGAATTAAGAACTTTCAGACTTTTTTAGCCTCGGTTGTGTCTGTGCCGAAATTAAAAAGCTCTGAATTTCAGTATTTAACAAGCTGAATTTCATCAATCTTTCATAGTTTGAGCCTCGAGGCGTAAGTGCTTAAACTAAAATACTCTGATCCTTGCAAGTTAAGAAGTTAAATCGTAGGAAATTTTATTCCAAACCTCGCAGAGCCCAACGCGCCATAGTATTCAAGCTAAGAAGCTACATTTCGGAACTGTTTCACCTTAAACTGCGAGGTCCACGATTTGCAAAACTCAAGAGGCCCAATTTCCGAAAACTTTTTAGTTTCACGCGGAAGGTATAAACGCTCAAATTAAAAATTCTTTGATCTTGATGCTTGAAAAGCCGAATTTTGGAGCTCCATAGTTTGAGCACTAAGGCCTTAAAAAATTGCGAACTTCTAAACGAAATTTTCTGCAATCTTATTCGAAATACTGGGCATTCGCCCGAACAGTCTATTATCACCACAAAATTGGTATGTAATACGTGATACAGTATTTATCAATTGCATTTATAAAACTCAAACCCGTCAGGGATATTGGTACATGCGTATATGTTTAATTTTGTTTTCAAATTAAAATTATTTGAAATAAATAAAAATTAAAGTGCACTAGGTATTCGCTTCAGAATTTCTCAATTATAAGAATAAATAATCTCGTTGTATGGAAGTACTAGTAATACTTTAATTAACCCTTAACACTCGAATGGCGACTCTGAGGCGCCACTACAAATTGCTACACCATTATTCAGAATATATTGTTTGAGGTTAGGAAATATTTTAGGTTAGAAGAAATGTTTGGTTTTTTAGTTGAAATAGCTCCGAATGCAAATGGTTAATAAAAGAAAATACTTCAATTATATGTCACACTTTAAAAAATTCATCCCTGAAGAGATTAACAATGCTATTACACGGGTATACAACAAAAATATTTAAAAAATATTTGGATAATATTTAAAAATAAGATAAATAAGGATGCTTTATCTGATAATTTAACGAAATAAGAGAGATGGTTACGTTTGGCACTGAATTCATTAACCATTTTCATAACTAGACAACGAATCATTATGCAAAATAAAAAATATCAGCATAAATTATGCAACACAGCAGCCAAATAGAATTCTCATTGTTTCTGTAATGATTTTAATCAGTTGAAACGAGTACATTGATATCTTTAAATTCTTTTAATCTGCCCACTGCTTTGAATTGCATTTACTCATTTTTATTACAAATTCATAAAATCCACAAACTATTTACAACTTTATTTATCAATTTTTTCAAATATATTTTTAAAGGTACTTCCTGTAGACACGTTAATCTTTCTATTGATCCTAACGCAACAGCTGTTCATTTAATCAATTGTTCCGAAACTGAGTAATTGAATGACGATTCTGACACTACGGGTCAAAATAGACCCGGACATCGCTGTTGAAGAGTTAATTGAAACATTTGGCGGATCACCTGATGTCGCCAGACTCAAATGTTCCCATTATCATGTTGCCAAAAGTAATAGTAACCTAAAGTTAAGTCAAAATTGATTCAAATACAAAACAGAAAATCAAATATAATAATTGTTTTGATTGATAACTAACTATTGACATGGAAAGAAAGTTCTTTTGGTAAAACTTCCGTACTGCGGCTTTTCCTAAACTTGTTTTGAACTTTTTTGATTTTGGCCTAGAATGGCCCACTTTTGAAAAACTTGGGAAAATTTAGTGGGAGGAGATTTGAGTTAGATCTAGGTTACGCATATTCAATTAATATAATGTTTTTTTAAACTTAATATAATGTAATATAAAGTTAATATACTGTTACATAATTAATAAAGCGTCTTATTTGTTAATATTTGTCCTTTCCATTTGCAAAGAAATAAGTGTTCAATAATATCCGAACAACGTCTAACCAAATAAAATATTGTATTATTTAAACAATCGTTTTTCAAGTATAATATATTTGTTGAATAATGGTGTCGTATCGAGTACAACCCCAGATAACAGAGTAATAAACGACACGAACTACTACTAAAGCAGAATATTATTATTATAATAACTTTTAAACGACTATTAAAATTGATTATTAAAACCATCGCTAACAGAATGTATTGTTTGATTAGGGGGTAAATAAAGGCTACCGTCTTACAGTGGCATGGGCACCGCAGAAATAAACGGCGCGAGTCTACGCGACGAATACTATATATCATTGAGATGAGAATTTTCAAAGTTTTACAAATTCATTGTGAAAACAATCCCTTCCGAAATATATGATCCGAATAATGCGTGAAACAGTACCGCGAACACCAGAGTATTAAAAGACACGAGCGTACGCGAGACGACCAAATGCGATAGAACCAGCGTGAACTCTAAAAACGCGAATAGCTATGAAAAGAAGAAAACTGAGTAGCTTACCAGTTGGGAGAGAAGAGCGGGTGTAACGTGCCGTGAACCAGGAGCACAGGGTATTCCGTCGATGTAACGGTTATCCGGTTGACGTATCACGTAGAGATGTCAGCGAGCACGGTATACGATAGTCGGGATATCGTGGTCGCATCGATTCTCGCACAGTCACCGGGACACGGAGCGTTTCTCGTTCACCAAAAATTGTTGTTTCGCGCGTGGTCACCAGGGGTTGATTCAACAGGGGGTAACGTTTGAAAACCGGGGAAAAAACAACACTGCCACGATGCACCTGTCAACGACGACAGACACGTGTACCCCGAGCGATGCGTTCGCGTGCACGTGTGCACCGTGTCGAAACGGGCTACGTACGGTTCGAGTATCGATTGTGCGCGAAAACCATCGAACGAAGAACGGAAAAAATTGGTCCCTCGAGAGACTGACCGAGCTACCACTACCACGATAAGCGGCTTTTCTACGGAGACAACTCGTCCTGCGGCGATACGGACGGACAGCTCTGACAGGAGGCGGACACGCGCGCCTCTGACCGACGCGCAGCCGACCGCGCGCACCCGAGCACCTTCGCCTATTAGGCAGGCGCGCCAACTGCGGCAACAGGGATCTTACCAGACCGAGGCTTTTGTAAACAAACGACGCTTTAACGTCGGATCGCTTCACGGTTTCGGTCTCTGTCCCATTCTTCTGTTTTCTTTTGTCTTTTCCCTGTTTCTAAGACTCTTTGCCAGACTGTATTTCTGCCCCTTCAATCGAATCAGTTCTTTTTATTTCTACACAGAATTCATTTTATTTGACTACAGTGGGCGATATTTCTATAACAACACAAGTAGTTTTAATAAAAAATGTTACGTAACTTGTTAATTCACGTAATGGGTGGTCGGGGAATCATAGTAAAAGGATGCAGAAAAAGAAACATGCTCTTAGAACTAACAAAATCATTATAGTTTTATTATATACTGTAAATAATAATGTAACGTATAAGAAACATAAAAATTATAGTTTTAATATGTTGTAATTCCACCATTACGTCTAATCACTGCAAATATTCTATTTTCCATACTTGTAACTAATTTTTGTAATTTTGTTTTACATAGTTTACTCCACTCGAGTCTAATCGGCTGTTCGAGTTCTTTTATGTTATTGTATTGCTTTCCGTTTTTATAAATGGCTCGTGATAAAATTCCCTATAAATTTTCTATTGGATTGAGGTCGGGAGAACGAGCTGACCACTTCATAAGTTGCAAATTTTTTTGTCGAAACCACTCCAGTGTCTTCTTAAACGTGTGTATTGCTTCATTGTCTTGTTGGTAGATAACAGTTTCCTCATGATTTTCTTCAAGAAACATAATTAAGACATCTTCTAACATGTCTATATATTTTTCAGAGTTCATTCTTGTCGAAATTTTACAAATTGGTGTTTTGGAAACGTAGCTAAACGCGGCCCAAATCATCAAAGTTCCTCCGCCGAAATTTCGACTCATTGCAACAGACTTTTCAGTGCGTAAATCATGCCAATAATATTTAAATCCGTCTGGTCCATCGAAATTAAATTTCTTTTCATCAGAAAATATTACATTTTTCCACTCCTCTCGCCAGGTCATATGGTTTTGTGCAAATTCCAATCGTGCACGTTTATGTTCCTGCGTAAGAGGTGGTTTCTTCGCTTTTTTTGTCCACTTTAACCGATTATCTGTTCTTAAAATTTGTTGGACACGTCGCGTGGATACTGGCAAATTCAAAATTTTTGTCACTTCATTGGCAGTTTTATTTTCAGTCACGATTTCTTTAAATATTCTCGAACGATCGCGTCTTGTTAATTTTGTATTGCCACCCGTGTACTGATTTTTGACATAATTTTCGCCTAGTTTGAAATAATTATGTACGCGTGTAGTTGATTTATTAATTTTTAAAGCGATTTCACGGATAGACAATCCTGAATCGCGATATTCTTCGATCTTAGCTCGTTCTTCTGTTATTAATACCTTTCCGTGTGGCATTTTCGATAAAGATAAAATATCTAAACTATTGCTGTATATATTTAATAAATAAAATACTATAATGTAATTTTCTGAAATGTGTCTCTAATGACTGCCGAGATAGAACTAAATAAACGTGACTGTTCTTATAGAAATTTCTCATTGAACTTGACTCGGAATGTTCCATTCTGTGTTTACAAAGTGAAGATACAAGGTCAGACAACACAAATCGCTCTATAATAAACACACAGAAGTGCTCACACAACTGCATGTTACAACTTGTCAATTTTCACAGAATATATTAATATATCTTCAGAAATTATAGTGTTCTTATAGAAATTTCGCCCACTGTATATTTAGTTTTTCGTTCATCGTCCAGAGCTGGCTAAAATAATGTTTCAAAATAGTGTCAACCATTTTATAACACCGTATCCTGAAAACATGGTCGCGATAGAACACGGAACGCGATTCCTTTATTCGTGTTACCTTCTTTTAGATTTCGATTAACACTAAACCTACCGAGCTTTAAAAGTAAGTGGTATATGTTGCCTTTTAAAAATTACAAAATTCGATTTTGCGCGGTTTTTATTCTAATATATGCTGTACTAAAGATATTTATTCAATCGTTTCTTATGAAAACAGCTTTATTATTTGAATAACTTCAAAATAAAAAATCTGAAACCGGTCAATTTGACCGGTGGTGGTGCGTTTAGTGTTAACATGATTCTCCAAAACAAGTCTCGATATTCACTCCCATTATTCTTCAGACACTCTTAGAAAGACGATGACCTTTTTAATATTGGACCATACGATTTTTTTCAGAAGTTAGAACAGTTAGTTTACAACGTGACGCGGTGAAAGAATTTTGAAAATATTGCAATTCACCGGAATTAAAATACTAAAAGTTGTATTTTACAACTTTTTTGTGTGACCCTATATATTGAAAATTTAAAGAATACGGACTATAGATCTATATGAATTACATACATTCTGCAAAATTTCATAAAAATGAGTCGACGTAGCAATTAGTCACAAACGCAACGATGTAGTCGCTTTAAGCGCGCAATTATGTCATTTATTATTTATTATTATATTCCCTTTTTATTAATATACTTATTCTTTATTTATTATTTTATAGTAAAAATGGGAATTTACAAGATAGAAAACATACCTAAAACTTTTTTTTTTCTTGGCTGACGTTTATGAGATGTTTCCGCTTCTGTAATTAAATTCCAACAACAGTTTGCAAGCATGGTTGTATTATCTTTTCCCAAGTATCTTGTTTCCATAAACAAAATGTCTTGGTGGAACCTTGATGGAATCTTCGTAGGATCACAAATGAAAACACTCTTAGACAATGAAGGATTCTTCAACACAATGAGTGATCCTGAAAAAGAGCCTGGAGAGCTTTTGAAAATGTTTGCAAAAATTTTCTGGGAAAACATCGCTCACCAAACTACGTTATAATAGTGAGAGAACCAATAGATTCCTTCTATAAGTTGGAATGTAATATGTCGCTCAAAATGCACTTTTTACATTCGAATTTAGACTTATTTCCGTGCAAACTTAATAAATTTTGGTTATGGAAACAAGATACTTGGGAAAAGATAATACAATCATGCTTGCAGACTATTGTTGGAATTTAATAACAGAAGCGGAATCATCTCGTAAACGTCAGCCAAGAAAAAAAAAAGTTTTAGGTATGTTTTCTATCTTGTTAATTCCCATTTTTACTATAAAATAATAAATAAAGAATAAGTATATTAATAAAAAGGGAATATAATAATAAATAATAAATAACAATAATAAATATACCATGCCGTATTCCGTCGAACGACCGCGCTAGTACTAGAGCACCAATGGCGGCAATTCATGTCGGGCGAAGATATTTTGCTTTTTGGTTCGGTAAAAACGTCGACGTTGGAAACTTCAATCGGGGGTTTCTGAAGATAAAAGTCTGCTCTATCGCGTAGTATATTCCGATTTTCCGCTGGACCCTTATTTTTTGAGATACATTCAAAAATATCGTCAAAATTGGTGCAAAAGTAGTGACTCTCCGTCTTCAATAATTGTTTAAACATGTTTAAACGAAAATGTGTAAAGAAAAATTCAATATCTTTTATAATAACATCACAATATTCGTTCAAAGTTGAAAAATATGTCTTTTTTTCAAACTCAAATTTCTAAAAAACTGTGCGCCTAGGAGAAAAATTAGTCACAGATTCGAAATCAGCGTGAGAAACTCTACAAGATTTGCATAGTGAGAATCGAAATGTCAAAAAAAAAAGTTGAAATTTGTTGGACAGTGTTATTACTATGTATAGCATGTCAAATTTAGAAAATTTGAAGCACGTGCTTAGTTTGCTTTTTGGTTAATCCAGCACTGGTATTCAGGTGCCCCGGTCATGAAACAGTGAAATTCGGTCGGTTATGAACAAAAGGATTAATACGATCAAACTTCTTGGAAATAGCAGAAGCTGGCAATGTTTACAATGTTCTCCGCGGATAGTTTACAAACGAAAGCGAACATTAGCTTTGCCGTTCCTATTTAGATCGGTCGCGCGTACCGATACCTTTTTAATTATCGATCGGCGACGGCGTGAACCAAAAACACAGACAGCAGCCAACCCACTGGCACCTGCACGACCTCGCTGACTCTGGAAGGGAAACTTTTGTTCCATAACGTCGCCTAAAGCACGAGAACTTTTGCCATGTGATCGCGAAGGTGCCAACGCGGAAGCAGCTATATATTTTCAAAAACAACGCGGTCCAAAGTGAAATGGTATTTAACGAAATTGAATAGAAACGGAGAACAAGGAATTCCGAGGCAATTAGGACGGCTCGAAAGAGCTGCTCGAATCAAGCGACATTATGTTGTGCGATCAAACAAACGGGAGATCAATTGTGTGCTCGATTTGTGTACCATTTCCATCGATCTCCACGAATTTTTACGAAATTGCAGATGATGCAAAACAAACTTGAATAGTTTCGAACGCGCATAGCTTGGCGTTGGTATCTTCTCCGTAAGTAAAGGCATAGAGGACATACGAAGGGCAGCTTTGATTATCATATACAGGGTGGCTCACATAACTCTGAACAGCTCAATATCTCGAAAACTATGCCATCGATTTTAAAGTTCTTAGTCTTAAATTGCATGGAACTGAAGGGCCTTTCTGACTACATAAACGTGAAGTGGCCTCCCTTCCCCTTTAACGGGGGAGGGGAGGTACCTTTGTAATTTTAAATGGAACCCCCTATAAAATGTTACATATTTAGATTCTACAGGAAAAAACAAGTCAATTTTGTCCGAAACATTTTATACATAACAGTTTGAAGTTTCGAGTTGTAGGTACTTGAAGCGCTCGGAAATAGCGTTATGGAATTATACGCGCTTGAGTCCTTTGCTTATTCGTGAAGAAATAAAATGTACTTTAAATTAAATGTTCAAAATGTCCACCACGGGCTTGTAAACATTTATTTACTCGAAACATCAAAGTTGTTCTAACATTTTTTAACATTTCGGGAGTCACTGAAGCGCAAGCGTCACGTATTCTTTGTTTCATATCCTCTTTTGTCGTCGGTGGTTCAAACGTAACTTTGTCCTTTACATATCCCCATAAGCAAAAATCTAATGGTGTTAGATCGGGGGATCGAGGAGGCCATTGACGAGGTCCCCCACGACCTATCCATTTGTTCCCAAATTTTTCGTTCAAAAATTGCCTGGTGATGATTGCAAAATGTGGAGGAGCGCCGTCTTGTTGGAACCACATTTTACTTCTAACGTGCAGTGGCACACCTTCCAAAAGCGCAGGCAAATGATTTTTTAATAAATCACAATAACTTGCAGATGCTACAGTTTCTTGAACAAAATAAGGTCAAATCACAAGATCTCCTATTAGGCCACACCAAACATTTAAAGACCATCGATGTTGAAAGGGAACACATCGCATCCAATTTGAGTTTTCCACGGCCCAATAATGCAGATTATGTCTATTTAAATGCCCTGAATTCATAAAAGTGGCCTCATCGGAAAAAAGTATTTTGCACAAAAAGTCATTTTCCACAACACCCTGCAGCCACTCACAAAATCTTACGCGGTGATCGTAATCTGCTATCGAAAGCTCTTGTCATAAAACCATGCGATATGGATGATACTTTTGCCGTTTCAAAATTCGTTGAATCGATGAACGACTAATATGTGATGTTTGTGCAAGTGTACGATGACTAATATGAGGATTTAATGTAATTGCAGCAAGAATACTGGCACTATTATTTTCATTAGTGACAGCTTTAGGTTTATTGAGTTTTTTTACACAATTCACCGTGCTCGCGAAGCCGCTTTTCTAAATTATGAAATGTTGCATGACATTTTTTGATCCCATAACGTTCAAAAAACATGCACGCCGATAATTTTTTTGGCATTCACCTAACGTTAATAACATATTCACTTCTGTGTCAAAAGTAGCCATAATCACAATGTTACTGCTTGAATAACAGCTCTAAACTGAAAACGTTTTCATAGGTAAGTGAGTCAAACTCAAGAATTGTAAATATTATTGTTTGTGTTTCTTCACGAATAAGCAAAGGACTCAAGCGCGTATAATTCCATAACGCTATTTCCGAGCGCTTCAAGTACCTACAACTCGAAACTTCAAACTGTTATATCTCATCATGGAAGTATCTGACAAAAAAATGTTTCGGACAAAATTGACTTGTTTTTTTCCTGTAGAATCTAAATATGTAACATTTTATAGGAGGTTCCATTTAAAATTACAAAGGTACCTCCCCTCCCCCGTTAAAGGGGAAGGGAGGCCACTTCGCGTTTATGTAGTCAGAAAGGCCCTTCAGTTCCATGCAATGTAAGACTAAGAACTTTAAAATCGATGGCATAGTTTTCGAGATATTGAGCTGTTCAGAGTTATGTGGGCCACCCTGTATATTTTGGATCTACTGTACGTACTCTCTAATATATTAGGTATATCTATCATAAATCTACTTTGTTGCTTCCAATTTTTCATTTATTAATTGAAAACTAAGTTTACGTTGTTGGAATATTCACAATCTGAAGAAGTACTTTCAGGTTTTGAGTTTGTAATGAACTCAGCAGGTGCTGCATTAATCGACACAGAAGAACTTTCTTGACAACGCGCCAGAGTTGAGCACCACTGCGGACATGACGTCTGCTCAAAGTTGGTAGTCCGAGAGAAGTTCTAATGTATTGTTCGGTGCAGTTATTCGCAATACTATACTGATTGTAAAAGTAATTATTAGACGGCGCATTTGATGCACTTATGATAGAAATGAGAAGTTAAAATTGAAAAACGTTGAACGATTAAAGTAATAAAAGAATATCAATACAGTTGTTCCACCTTATTAAAATGATTAAAGAAAGAAAGAAATGCCTACTTAGCTTTCGTTTTTTTGCATTTGATGCGGAACAGTTTTATTTCGCACGAATACATTATTTCTCCGTATTTCAAAATTCTACTGACATTATTCCACCTCGTTTTACTAGTTCGTCACAGTGTGATGACATCGTGTATTGGTGCAGGCGCCAATTTAGTACTCCAAATTGATTTCAGTAAGAGTGTAGTGCCATTCTAGGAAGGCTACTCTACTTTCAATGGACGACAAAGCAGCAATTTGCTGCAGTAGTAGTGAGTCACGAAATCGATCCGTTAACGTTCAATTTTCATCGTTAGCTAACACCTGACGTTCGCGTTTTCAATAGTATCCGTATGGGGTAAAACAATCTATCATTTCGTTCGCAGAAAAATAAAAACACCGAGAAATTCGACATCGCGTGTTTTCACTAAATTGATGAGCACATTTTGGGCAAACGCATCTTTAACGAATATACTCGTCGACACGCTCGCAATTTTATTCGATGTGTGTCATTGAAAATATGTACGCGCTAGCTTCGGTTCGAAGATTAGCAGAGGCATAGTAAAATGTAAGCACTGGAACTTACTACCGACGCAGTCACTTAAGGTTGATCGATTATGTAGAAGTATCACTGGGACGGTTTGTCGTCCTTGAGAGTATGAAATAAAATATTCGTAGACTATGATCTAACTTTTGTGCGGATGTTCAACTAGCAAGGGTAGTATGGATCGCGAGAAAGGTAGGCCGCGTTTGTTTGAGTAATTTCGTCATTAAGGCGTCATCAAAGTCAGTTGTTATAGCCTCTAGAAGAACCATTGCGTGTATCACACGTGTCTCTAATCATAACACGAACGAAATTGAACGACTATATGCGGCAGCAGCACTATCTCATGTATTTTAGCTCGCCATACTAAACGATCGTTCGAATGTCCCAGCTAAAGGAGGCCATCTAAATATCTCCTTTGCTTTTAGTGACATGGAAAATGATCATAGCACAATTTAGATGGTATCGACTAATGGATACTGTCGTAAGAATAAATTTTTGCCAAGTAATTTTACTCATGTTTTTTTCAAGATTACTCGCCCTTTTCATTAGGCTCTATTGCATTCTGTAGTAGAAGGAAATGTACATTTGACCATGCCTGGATTAATGACCTTCGGATGTAAGACGGCATAGATCTTTTAAGAAGGAGGAATATTCTTCTAAGCTGATTTTTGGATTTTCTTGTAGAAAAAGGGAGATCTCTTTTCTTACAATAAAAAACTTCGTTAAACATTTCGCTGCACTGAGCCAACGCACCTCACAGTGCAACGACACATCCGTGTAAGAAGCGTTATGCGTTTCCAGAAAATTTACAAATTTTCTGTGTGATAAAAATTTATTTCCACCTTTAATCTAAACGTGCACGAAGATCAAGTTGTTCCGGACCGTATTAAAATTTAAACAATAGAATTAACAACTATTTTTAAAATTTATCTTATGAATTTATTTTTTTAATTAATTTTCTACAGCTATTGTCCGAAATTATCGTGTGACATAGTGGAATAGGTCTACAGGGGATACCACTAATAAAAAAAAAACGCATTGGCAATAGTACCTCGATGGTAATGTGGAAACCTATTGAAACGAGTGTCGCCCCTCATGCGCCACGTTCATCTGTCTGTTATGATCGCGCCTGAGCCCGTCCGAGCACGTAGACGGCCACGGGGAGCGAGACGCGCGGCCGGGTCGAGGAGGCGTAGCCCTCGGAAAACGGTCCTCGCGAGCAAATAAAGTCCAACGCTGGCCTAAATCATGGTTTCCGGCGAAATTGCAGGAAACCGAGTGTCGTCTGTTTAGCGACGCTCGTTACGACGTATTTCGTCTATAGACGTTGCCCTTGTTTTGAGAGGTCATTTGTAGCCTCCCAAATATTATATCATTGACTGGGGCCCCCACTATTCTTTGTGGAGGGACTTTTCAACCCCACGAGGTTACTTGTTTCTTACGCGTTAGTTGTAAGATCAGTCGTGATTTAAGAGTCGAAACTATCAGTCGTGAATTATCTGTCCCTATTATACCCTCTTTTATACCGTCTTTCACATTCAGTTTATTAAAAGTTACTTAGTTATCCGAAACCCGATTATCTCTTTATTTAATTTACCTCTCTGTGAGGTGTGTATCACAGCGGCTCGAGGAGGAGCTTGCCACGGAGTGGGTAAGGCGGGGGTCCTTCTGGTAAGAGGACCTTGAAAAAGTACTGTGGCGGCTACTTCCTATGCTCGTCAACAGAGGGACATTACGACAACACCTTTCCCGCTACTACCTGAATCTTCCTCTGTTTGTATATATACCGTCCTAAACTGTCCTTACGACATCCCGCGTCTAAGGCACGGATCCGCTAGATATCCTTGCCGACGAGTCCTCTAGCGGGCCTAGGACGAAACGCTTCCTTCTCCTTTTTCCTTCTCTCATACACTTTTCAGCCGCCATAGTATTGTACTCGAGATTTTTTCTACGAAATTTCTAACATGCTAGTACATGTATCGGTAAACGATGGAGATGCTATAAACAATCTGTAAATCAAACCAAGGCAGAAGAAATATGTTCTGTCGCGAGGGGCCATTCATTGCAGTTTCACGAATCATTTTGTGATGCATTCGTGACTGCGCGTCGATTTAAAGGGATGGACGTTCAGGAAACAGCGACCGATCGAGCTATAACCTGGATCCGTCATCCTTCACATTCCTTCGTTTTACAGCGAGTCATAGATTTCCATTATCCGAGTGACCCGAACTCTAACGAGAGATACGGTCTTCGGATTTCTGGGAGTTCGCTCGACTGTTTTTTCTCTTTCTGTCTCTCTTCTTCCACCCGAAGGCTGCTCGAGTCAGCCGTGGAAGATGGAGAGTTATCAAGGGTGTGTTGAGCGGGAAATGCATCGCTCGGCAATACCCAATCAACGCATCGCCTTGCGTTTATCAATGGACGTCATTGAAACCAGCCCATATTCGGATGTGGAGCCTTCTTCGCGACGAAGAAGGTCCCCCCACCAGAATAAAAAACAAATGGTCCCTCCGAAAACAAAAGATCCTCCCAAAAAACAATTTCCAGCTGCTAGGAGAAAATCGATATTCTTATTCGCGCTATCGTAGCAAACTAATGTACGTTTTGTCGTTAATCGTAGCCGGACAATTTTTACTAAAAAATAAATTACGGATACGTCGCGCCATCCTACGCGTTTAAGGCAGGATCTACCAGTCAGCCTTACCGACGAGTCCTTCTGGTAGATTTGGGACGAAACGCGGGTTCGTACAACAATCCAAAACAAATTACCCAAGATTAATTTGGCGGGTAATCTACCGGTGAAATCGGCGTGATAATCCGCGACGTCGTCAATTTTGATTCACGCCCGATATTCACGATCGAACAAATATAGTTCTCAAATGGAAGATATTCTAAGACTTCTAAGTCTGTATGATACCAAGGGATAGAGTTGCCAATAATAATGGTCCGATTGGTGGACATGGAAAAATTGATGAGATTAATGAAGTTCGATCGTCGAAAATGCGAAAGAGGTCGCGCAGTCGAAGGCCGATGGATTTTCGGAGCTCCGAATATGTAAATTGAAGAACTTCGCATGGAAATATGTCCCGATATTAGGAGAGATCGTGATACACTAATACTCTGACATTTTTCTTCGACACGAGCCGCACCACTGCTGCAATGGTCTTGTATACATGTACATGCATACGTAGTAGTGGTGAGTAACCTGTCGGTGTAGCGGCCGTGGGGCTCGTGCCGATGAAAAAGTCGGTGTCGTCATGGTGGGGACTGCATTGCCTAGGAGGCGATGAGCAACGTCTGTTCCGCGAGCCAGCGTCGCCCAGGCCTGGTCTAAAGGACGAAGGATTTAACTATTTATCGGTTAATATCTCCATGAACTTCGCTGATCTTGAGATTGGTGCCAATACTCGAGTAATCGAGTCTCAATGGAGACCACTGCGTTTACGATTGCATTTTATTTTCTTAAGAAGAGAGGGCATGACCTTTCTGCAGAGATAATTCGGTAGATCTGAATAATGCATCCGGGGGTAGGATATCGAGATACATCCTACATATACTCAAAAGGTAGAAAATAGAGGTAAGGTCCCGTTAGATTAAATTATGTTTAAGTTACGTTGGATTATAGATTAAGTTTCTGCTGAAGGACTGATCAGAGTTGGTTTGGGATTAGTTTTCTTGAACGAAGGATGGCACTCCCTGCCCCAAAACAATAGGCGACTTTCCGTTTAAACAAATTTGTGAAACAATATGATAACACGTCCAAAGCAGCGATCACAGTGAATGAGCGGCCGCCTCTAAAGTATCTTTATCTTTTAAACGGGTGAATTTCGAGTTAAAATTTGATATTTGAGGTCCTTCCATATTCTTCACAACATACTCCAAATTTCATATCGATCGGCTACTGGTGCCTTTCGGAATAATATTCTTGTCTCGTTTCAATTATGACGAGATTATGGCAGCCCGTAAATACTTTCCATGGATTTGCACACTTTGTTCTTCCCATTACCAAATCCAGGTGGTTGCTCACATGATTTCTCATAATGTTTCCCTTGTGGTTGCTGGCATCCTACTGCAACCAGCCTCGCCTTCTATCTATCACGGTTCCCGAGTTTACGTTACCTTGTATACGCGGTATCAATTTCCATACTTCACGCCCTTCTATGCATTTTAGTTCATCCTCCATTGCTTTCCTCCACTCCATTGCTTCCGCTGACATGCGTGGTAGTTCCGCTCAGTAAGGAGATCTATATTTTTACCGGCTACCACCGCTTCAGCCATTCTAGCTTCTATCTTCCAAGCCACATACTTTTCCTAACCTCACAATTTCTTTGTGTCGCAACACGGCCCAACGGCATAGTCTGCTACCATTTAGTGTGATCGTTGTGGTGAAGTAAATAACATGGTTAATATTTAGAACACGCGTATATATTTAAACTAAGAACTAATAATGTATAACTCTCGACACTTTGCCGCCATATCGTATCTCTCTGTTCATTTGTTCGCATGCTGTTATTATTCACGCATCCTTAAGCCGCAACCACACCCAAGGCATAATCTAACAAAACCGAAAGTAAATTCTATTTAGTTCGTTGTCAATATGTATCCATTGGGGAACATATACGCAAACATTAGATATAAATCTTTTTCCTCTACGAAATTAAGAGCGACAAAGAAGTTCTAATCACTGTAACTGTAAAATAAATCGTATTGCAAGGAGTCAATATTTATTTGTATAACACTAGCCAACAATAAGAAGCAATATTATGGCATAATTTATTTCCGAAAGGCCATATTATTCAAATTAATATAACTCGCTTAGAATTAAAAAAGGCATGTTTTAAATTTTCGTTACAGGCACAGGTAAAAAAGGTAAAAATCATGACCTTCACCTTTTTCTTCATCACTGCGACCAATAGCAATTTTAGAAAAAGGTTTTTACGAATTATCTAGTAAACTGATCCTTCAAACATCTAAAAAACACATTTGTTTTGACCAATATTAAAAAAGTTATTCGTTTATAAAGGGTCTTTTTAAGTAAATTAAATATAATCATACGAGTTTGATTGCATTAGTCGATGCAGTTAAATATTCTCTTCAAAAATATATCAACCTATGTATACTGAAAAATCATGAATGGTTAGTAACGTTCAAAAATCATCAATGACTGTGATCATTATACTGCGGACTTCATGCATTTATTGCAACAATGAATTGTTGAAATAGCAACTGGAGAATACCAACCAACATTAAACGAATTTAAGAATATCAATATTTCCGATTTATTAAAATTGTGAAAAGCAAATATTCAGTTTCAGTTCATTTCTGGCTCTGACAACTGGCTCAAAAAATTCTCATCTTGCATAAAACTCCGCAGTCTTGTAATCTCGTTTCTGTATTTCACCTTTTGAAAAGTGAAAATTAAATTCGCGTTATTCGTAGAATTAGCTCATAAAATTAGAAAGCAGACCAATTTACAACAACAACAACACGCTAGATTGATGAAATGTCCGGCTATAAAAAGACAGCGTTCTAATTAGGAGTAACATTCCGCGAAACGTTACGTCCGTCCGAGTGTGCAACAAACTCGGCTGACATTTAAAGTCCCATTTGTCCGACTGGTGCTTGCATAACGCGCATATAGCGCCGCACACGTGGAAACATAATTGCACCGTGCCACCTTTGTTCCCACAACGTGTCCTTATTTTCGCCCTAATCGACAAGTTGACAGGCTTATTAAACATCGTCGAAAAAAGCAAACGTGCCTCCTATTCACGATTCCAGAATTATTAGGCCATCCCATAAGTTGTGTCGTTTCTTAGTATCCTTAAGCCACGCTTTTGTAAAAACTTCTCCCTGTCTTCCTTAAAAAGTGTCCTCTTGTCGGATTAATATTTTCATTCGAACCGATAGCAATTACATCTTTCATATTAAAAGAAATCAGAGTATGAATATTAACGAAAGTCATTGTCAATGATGAATACTATCGTTCAAAAATTTCGAATCAGTTGAATAAAAATTTTAAGAATATCACTTAAAGGTTACGTACTGTACTAACAATCTTATACATTATACATTATAGTGACAAATGGATATACATACATAATACATAAGAAAATTAAGTTGTACGTAGCAAATGAAAATATTAATACTTAATTCCAGCTTCATCGAAATGACCATTTTTCTTTTTGATAACGTCTAAGCAAATGTTTTAGATATTATTTAATTATACGGTCTTGCGCACTAGAAAATTTCTATTTACCTAATAAAAGGAAAAAATAGCAGAACACGCGCATACATAACATTAAACAAAACGAGGATTTATAAAATGTGAGGTTACGGGAACAGCTTTACTGATTAAACTATTCAAAAGTTACAATAAGCTTCCTCTACAGACAGTTACTTTTATTATATTAACACAGGATTATTTGTTTAACTAAAAAATACAACTGCTTCGAACCTTTTTAACAGTAGTAGGATACAGTGCGAGTTTAAACAGGGACAGTTCAGTTAAAGACGCAGTTCAAACGACTTGTGACGTACACAAAAACCATGTTTCAAGTGCAAAAAAAGTGACATCGGTCATTTTCCAAATCTCGAAATGAAGATTTTTAACTTTCCAAAAACCAACAATGTTCAATACCTACTGTAGGATTAAAAGCTTTTTAATTCAAAATCCCAAAACTTTGTTAAAAATGGAAACAAATGGTCGATTGACAAATTTGAGAACGTGATTGAAAAAATGATTAAAAGTGAATGTAAATATTATTATTTCATACTTATGTGCAGTGTCTAAAAACTACGCAGCTTATAGGATAACCTAATAAAATACCAGCTGCCCTGGCTTGGGTAAAAACGTGAAAATTCTTTGGAAAATAAGGTGCGACTATTACAGAGATCAATCTGCACGATAATGAGATCGCTAATGATAAAAATGGCGACCGAATGACACGATCGAATCGAGCCCCGATGTCAAGATACGATACTGAAATAGTTTTGCTTCCGTGATCGGCGAATCATTTCTCGATAAAACGAAATCATCGGTGGCAATCTTTCCGCACTGCATGATCAACGCGAATCAATAAGTACCCGGAAAGTCAGTGCCGTGACTGAGCAGAAGGCCACACGTTTCATGTTTTATTATTTTTCTTGAAATAATTGTAGATTAAATTTAGACAACACTGCCTAGAAAGCACATTCGGAAAGTTTTAAAATGGTGTTTGTATATGGTTGTCCTATTGCAAAGTTGACTCTCGCAATTTTTTTAATTATCGTTGAGAAGAATTTTTGAAAATTGTGAATTTAATTGAGTTATAACAATCGTGCAGACATTTTCTTACGATAACCCGCAAAAGTGAAAAAATTAAAATTCTATTTTATCCGCATTTTGTGTTTGGGTTTGCGCCTTTCGCGCACAAATATTCAAGAACATGGATAACAGCTGAATGGAAAAATTAATGGAGACTATAAACTTTTAAACTATATTTTAAACTAATTGAAATATCTGAAATAGGGATGGGCGGTTGGATTCCTTATTGAAAAATACACAACTTTACCATTTGAACCATCCCTCTAGCTCTGATACAGTGACTCCCATTAATATTCGGACACTTTTAAAAGACGATTACTTTTTTAATATCGGACCATACGACTTGGATATTTTTGAGAAGTTCGAACAATTAGTTTGCTACCTGAAGTCAAAAATTTTGAAAGAATTGTAATTGTTACCATCTTAAATCGTATGTAGTTCATGGCAACGTTGAGCGATTTTTACGAAATTTTCCGTATGTATGTAATTCATACAGATCTACAAAACGTATTTTTTAAATTTTCAATATAGGCCCACTAAAAAAGTTATAAAAACAATTTTTAGTATTTTCCCTGTAACTGCGACCAATTGCAATTTGTCCAAAATTTTTTGTTCTAACTTCTCAAAAAAATCCAAATCGTATGGTCAAATATTAAAAAGGTTATAGTCTTTTTCAGAATGTCCGAATATTGAAGGGAGGCACTGTTGTTCCTGAGATATTCGACCAAATATGATTCGGACTCCAAACTTTGAGGGCTGTTTGCACCCCTTGAGTATGAACGGTGGACAAATTAGATTATGTGTCTAATGTTTTTGCAAGAACTACGTCCTCCCAAAGTTTCATTATGATTTAGTGATGTCATTTCTGGATCGTCCCTTGTCAGTTGCGGAGGTAACTCACTGTAATAATCCACAGTCAAACGGTCACGAGAAAAATAATTCCAGAAAATTTGTTCTGCAATAGACACAGAGCCATTCGTAAATGAAAAGAAAGATTAAAAGAAAAATAGAAAGAGTTTGATAATGAGATTTTTACAAAATCTGTAATACAAATTGATTACATAATGAAAGCAGTTTCAAGTAATGTAGATGTAATTTAGTTTTTAATTTTGTAATTACCTACTCACCTTCCATTCCAATTCCTTTTGGACAAACATAAAAGTGAACAACTAACCATTAATGTTGATTATTGAAGAAGTTAGAACTGCCAACTGGCGCTTTCTATATCCTCATAGCCCAACCATTCGTTACAAATGCAGTGCATAGACTTAAGATACCTACAGACATTGCATGCAATGCATTTTTCTGTCTACGGTTCTGAATTACCGACTCTGTAGAAAATGTCCTAGTACGATAGCGGACTCTATCGAAATGGAACGGTTAGGTGGTGAACTACGTGAGGTTGCAACACATAAAGTGTGTCTGAGGAGGCTCGATTTTACAGAGTTGTCAGCTTTAAAGCGCAATTGTTTCGTACAAAAATACTCCACGTATTATTCACTTGTGCCGCCTATTTTTGTACAGGACCTCGAACCCCCTGGTAAAAATTTGGCGAACATGATAAAGAAGTTTGTATCCGACAAGGACGAACTTATGCACATTTAAGAAGAGAAAGAAAGACAGACACAGAGCTGCCGAATACTGTGCACACTCGACAGAAAATTTATTAGTAACACACTTGTGAGGAATTGTTTACAAATATTTGCAGTTAGGAAATATAGAATAGACCTTCAGCTAATTTTTCATATAGTTTATCGTCACATTTTATTTCTGACTAAATAGTTATAAACAATTATTCTAAGTCTCATTCTAAAATAATCTCAAATAATTTAACAGATCTCTGGTAAAAAATAATCTTTCTTGTGATCGGAGGATCTAGAATGATGTCTCAGCTACATTTCTGTTGCAGTTTTATGTAGATTCGACGCCTAGTTAATCAGTTATTTACGATTTCCAGAGAGGTGACACAACGATTTGTGTGTTTACATTTGACAAATACTCGGACTCTCCTTGTCTTACACATTGCGAGCATAGAAGATAGAAGTTACCTCCACAAAAATTGTTGATAAATTACTTCAGGTAATTTTTATAAATATTAGCTCTCGAAGAATATAGAATGGACCTTCGGCAACATTCATGTATGGTTTTCAATTCGATTCTAGAAGAGGTTAATTAGTTATAAATAATTTTTGTTACTCTTGTTCTAATGAAACTGTGCATACTAGGGAGAATTGAATATCTTGTATACTCCAAATGTTCATGCATAAAAGTTAATCTGTATCTCGAGTACTATTAGCTATTTTTACTAAAAAATTGGGTGGTAAGGTAACCAAACATATAATCGTTCTACTCGTTAAACAAACAGAGATAACAAATTCATTAATTACATTTTTTCAATATAATTATGCTTAGTAATATTCATGTATCATAAATTATGCTGGATCTCGAGTTTTATTACTTACTTCTACTAAAAAATTAGATGGCAAGATGGTCAACGGAGTGCTCGTCGACACCATCGACAAAAGGAATTGTTTCAAATATTAACCAGCTAGAGATGATAAATTTATCAGTGAATTGTGTTCGATAAATTAATGCACGCTAATATTCATGGTTTAAAAGTTGTTCTGTACCTCGAGTACGATTAGCAATTTTTACTAAAAAATTAGTTGGTAGATAGACAAGGGGATGCTTGTCGACATCGTTGGCAAAAGGAATTGTTATAAACATTAAACAGCCAGAAATAATAGATTTATCAATAATTATTATCACGGCAATCGAGATCTACCGAAATTAGTTGGGGTAGGGAGCGTTGCGCTTCGCTGCGCGCTGCGCATCACTGGCTACCTAAGCTCGCGGAGCGCGCTCAGTCAATCAGTCGGGCCGGGCCCTCCGGCAGGAGCGGATGGGCTCCGGGACCAGGAGGGTCTTCCAGCGGTACCCTGGCCTCTCCTACCTACCTTGGGGATGACCAGTGGCCCTCCAGAGCTACCCTTGCCTACCTTCAGCTGGCTTAGAGTGGACCAAGGGTCCTCCACCAGTGGTCATCCAGAGCTACTCTGGCCTACCCTTGCCTACCCTGAGGCTGACCAGTGGTCCTCCAGAGCTACCCTTGCCTACCTTCAGCTGGCTTAGGGTGGAACAAGGGTCCTACACCAGTGGTCATCCAGAGCTACTCTGGCCTACCCTTGCCTACCCTGAGGCTGACCAGTGGTCCTTCAGACCTACCGTTGCCTACCTTCAGCTGGCTTAGGGTGGACCAAGGGTCCTCCAACAGTGGTCTACCCTGTGGTTGACCAGTAGTCATCGAGAGCTACTCTGGCCTACCTGTGCTTACCTTGAGGCTGACCAGTGGACTTCCAGAGCTACCCTTGTCTACCTTCAGGTGGCTTAAGCTTAACCAAGGGTCCTCCACCAATGGCCTGCCATTGTCTACCATGGTCCACCTTTAGCTAGCTTAGGGTAGTCCGAGGGTTATTTAAAACTTCCTTGGCCTACTATAACCTAGCTCGGGGGGGGCCATGGACTCTTCAATGCTTCCTTCGTTTACCTTGGGTTCTGAGCCGGTCCAGTTTCGGTATCCGGCATGCAGTCATCACCGTGCTGATCGACTCAAAGAGGGCATTCATTGTAATAACTTCGCATCTTCGAGTGAGTCATTTTGTTACTACCTTGTTACTATATTCGTCTGTAGAAGTAGTAGTATACCGTAGTAGTAAAGTGTAAAAGTAGTTAGTTGCATGCATGGGCAGGCCTCGCCGCCCCAACGATCAGCCGAGATGGGAACGTCCGCGATTTGCACTAGCGTTGCGAGAAAACCACGCGTTGAATTTAGTCGATTTTGAACAGAGATTAAAGCTAACATTACGGTATAGATTGTTTAGAGCGTAGCGTTGCGAATAACAAATAGTCGCGGTTCAAAATTACATTTCAATTTGATAACTGCGCCTGTAAAGTTCATATTGTTGTTGTTTTACATATAATCTAAAGTAATCGTTTTTTGGATCTCTGTTCGTTGAATTAGCGTTGCGCACCAAAAGTTCGCGTTTGCTTTCGAGTCTTTCGACTTTTCAGGCTCCCATGCTCGAGCTGCAACGATCAACTGTGACATGGGCACATCCGCGATTTCAAGTAGTGTTGCGAAACAAATTGTTACACGCGTTGTACTAGTATCAATTTTTAAAGTTGATGAAATGTCTAGTTAATGTTGCAAATAAATAGTCGTAATTTAAAGTAGTTCTAAAGATACCTGTTTAGAATTTTAGACGTTAGAGTTTTAAATTTCTTATTTAAATAGCATTTTAAATTCGATTTGTTGAATTAGCGTTGCGCATCAAAAGAATCGCGTTTGCAATAGAATCTTTCGATATTTCAGGCGCCCATGCTCCAGTTGCAACGATCAACTGTGAGATGGGTACTTCCGCGATATCGAGTAGCGGTGCGAAACAAATTGTCGGGATGAGGCCGAAGGAGCAGACGAGGTTTTATGCCAAAGATGCCGGACAAACTGTCATTCAAAAGGACAATCATTGCAACGTCTTCGCATCTTCGAGTGAGTCATTTTATCACTACCTTGCCGTTATACTCGTCTGTAGAAATAGAGTTGTAGTAGAATGTAAAAGTAGTTAGTTGCATGCATGGGCAGGCCTCGCCGCCCCAACGATCAGCCGAGATGGGAACATCCGCGATTTGCACTAGCGTTGCGAAAAAAGTACGCGTTGCGTTAGTCGATTTTGAACAGAGATCAAAGTTAGCCTGTCTTCTAAATATAATAGTAGTCTCTATCAGCGATACAGCTCGTTTAAACTAGCGTTGCGAAACAAATAGTCGCGATTCGTTTTGCAGAAACTGTAGAGTAATCTTTTTTGGATATCTGTTCATTGAATTAGCGTTGCGTACCAAAAGTTCGCGTTTGCTTTCGAGTCTTTCGACTTTTCAGGCTCCCATGCTCGAGCTGCAACGATCAGCTGTGAGATGGGCACATCCGCGATTTCGAGTAGTGTTGCGAAACAAATTGTCACACGCGTTTTACTACTATTAATTTTAAATCTTGATTAAATGTGTAGTAAATGTTGCGAATAAATAGTTGCGATTTAAAGTAAATCTAGACATACAGATGTACAATTTTAAACGTTGGAATTTTAAATTTCTTATTTAAATAGCAATTTGAATTTCGATTTGTTGAATTAGAGTAATCTTTTTTGGATCTCTGCTCGTTGAATTAGCGTTGCGCACCAAAAGTTCGCGTTTGCTTTCGAGTCTTTCGACATTTCAGGCGCCCATGCTCCAGTTGCAACGATCAACTGTGAGATAAGAACATTCGCGATTTTAACAAATTGTAACACGCGTTGTAATAGTATAAATGACTTAATGTCTAGTTAATGTTGCGATTAAATAGCCGCGATTTAAAGTAGTTTTAGAAGTACCGATCTAGAATTTTAGATCTTAGAGTTTTAAATTTCTTATGTAATTTGTAGAAATGGTAATACTTAATTTTGTAAGACTTTCAAAGTTCAACTTTACCAAATTGATACAATATTTTTGTTTAGAAATTGATATTTTTCAGGAAATTGATATTTTTTTGAGGAAATTGATATTTTTTTCAGGAAATTGATATTTATTTCAGGAAATTGATATTTATTTCAGGAAATTGATATTTATTTCAGGAAATTGATATTTATTTCAGGAAATTGATATTTATTTCAGGAAATTGATATTTATTTCAGGAACTTGATATTTATTTCAGGAAATTGATATTTATTTCAGGAAATTGATATTTATTTCAGGAAGTTGATATTTATTTCATTAAATTGATATTTATTTCAGGAAATTGATATTTATTTCAGGAAATTGATATTTATTTCAGGAAATTGATATTTATTTCAGGAAATTGATATTTATTTCAGGAAGTTGATATTTATTTAATTAAATTGATATTTATTTCAGGAAATTGATATTTATTTTAGGAAATTGATATTTATTTCAGGAAATTGATATTTATTTCAGGAAATTGATATTTATTTCAGGAAGTTGATATTTATTTCATTAAATTGATATTTATTTCAGGAAATTGATATTTATTTCAGGAAATTGATATTTATTTCAGGAAATTGATATTTATTTCAGGAAATTGATATTTATTTCAGGAAATTGATATTTTTATCTTGAAATCGATATTGCTCGGATCGGAGTTCCCTCAGGGACTCACTCACGGGATGGGGCCCGTGAGTGGGTACGGGGACTCGCGTCCCCGGGGCACCCGAATCGCCTATAGGTCGTTGCGTCCACAAATCATTAGATTTGGGCTCGATGTGGTTTCGATTTTGTTTCGACTGGTTTTCGATTTGGTGTCGGTTTTGTTTCAACTGGTTTTCGATTCTGTTTCCAATTTTGCTTCAACTGGTTTTCGATTCTATTCCGATATTCTTTCAATTGGTTTTCGATTCTGTTTCGGTTTGGGTCGTTCATCTTGCTCTTGTTAGTCAGAACGAACGAAGAAAATTCATCGAAGAAAATTCATCGAAGAAAATTCATTGAAAGAAGAAAATTCATCGAAAGAAGAAAATTCATCAATCGAAGAGGAATCATCGAACGAAGACTCCAGATTATTTATAAATTAGTTTTAGTGCGTGACTTAGTTATTAAGATTGTATATCGTCGTTGTAATTATGTCGAGTAATTATTGCCGTAACTTGACTGTGCTCGCTCCGTTTTCTGACTCCGACACTTCCTTCTGCTGTGTCGGCCTTGCTTGCAGGTTCTGATCTGGTCCACTTTCGGTATCCGGCGTGAAGTCATTGAGAGGGATGTCTAAGAGACTCGTTCACTCGTCTTCTGACGATCCTCTGTGTTAACGTAATCCTGGGCTAGTCATGTTAACGCTTGCGTTCTCATGGCCCCCAGTTGCGCCAGAAACCGTTTGAGCGCATCTCTTTGCCATCTTTCTTGGTGATGGAGTGGCGGGTATCGGGCTGGTCGGCTCAGGACTTGTAAGCACTGAACGCGTCGCGTCACCCTTGAACCAGAGTCTTCTGCTCTGGTTCGATCTTGTTTGTCTCTTTGAAAGAATCAGAGCCTTCTGCCTGATTCGCCCTTGTCCCTCGTGGATCGGAGACTTCTTCTCCGATTCACTCTTTGACCCGCAATAATTACTCGACATACGCTGAATGGAAAAGAAGTCTTTTCCATGAAAAAGACTACTTTTCTATTTAGCGACCTGCGAACCTTAGTTTCTAAGAATCTTCGTTGTAAGAAAGGGAGACAGAACGAAGGGAGACTTCGTTCTGACTCCTTTTCGGGTCTCTTGTGCAGCAACCTCCTCGTGGTGAGACCTGGGCAATCGGTATTATCCACAATTCGCAAAATGCTATAACATATAAATTATAGCATTTTGCATGTAGTGGATAATATCGAGCTAATAGCTGCACATTTAGAATTTTAGTTAATACGTATTTAATAGTTTAATGTAAGACTTAATACCTCCTTCGTTTTCCCTTGTACCAATTTCAGCATTTCTTTTCAATTAACAATCGAAATACAGAGTTTCTATTTCAGAATACATGTACCATCCACAAACATCTTCACTATTAATAAGTATTTAATAGTTAAATGTAAGACTTAATATTTTCTTCGTTTTCATTTGTACCAATTTCAGCAATTTCTTTTCAATTAACAATCCAAATACAGAGTTTCTATTATCTACACTTTGCTTGTTGTAGACCGAACCCCACGACAGCAAAGTTCAAGATTTCACACGCCGTCAACTTCTGGATCGTTTGTGGTTGTAATACAAAATTGTATTGGCTGTGTAAATTGTTATATGCCCATGTTTGCATGTTTGTGTTGTTTGTCTTATGTGTTGCATGTTCTATTTATTAATTCATTGTACACATTTTGTATATGTCTGTATGTTTAAGTGTATGTAAGTGGGGAATAGGTTAGCTACCCCTACATACGGCGACTCTAATAAATATTCGGACACACTTAAATTCAACTAAGACACACTTTCAAACTCGATTGACTCGAAAACAAAGCGTAAATCGAAAAAATGTTTTACCTTTGTTCTACTTATTTTTTCACGTAGAATCACCACCCGGCCGATTGTACCATAATTTTTCGATACACCCTGTATTTCCAGCCTTTTTAAACAGCTTTTTGATCGCATTATATGACTGGCTAAGGACCGTAATGGTGTACGTCTAAATTCTGCAGATTTGAGTTAATATTGTTGTCCGAATCCTAAAGGCATAATTTATTTACCAGGAACGTTAATTAATGCAGAACTTCATTCTTTACTGAAAAATGGCAACTTATCCATTTGCCAGTAAGTTAAGGAATAGAACGAACCATTTGGGATCATCGTGGTGTAAGTCCACGTTACACTCTTTTGTTTTCAACCGATGATTTACAACACAAATCTACGAAACGTATTTAAATAAATGTTCTATACAGGCCAACATGAAAAATGTATTAAAATACAACTTTTAGTATTTTCTCTGCAATTCCGACCGACTACAATTTTTTCACCTCGTCTATTGAAATAATTGTTCTATCCTCTCAAAAAAATCCTAACCGTAGGATCCAATATTTAAAAAGTTATCGTCTTTTAAGAACGTCCGAATATTATGGGAGTCGATTTATACCGGTGTAAGTCAATCTTAATTAGATAATTCGTTTCTAAATTATATAAAATTTTGTTTCGTGCTTTCATTTTCACATACAGACATTTGTTATAGTTTCCTAAACCCATAGGTGTGTTTCTGCAGCCGCAATACGTATGTGGAGTTTTTTATAACAACAAACGCAAAACATTATTTCACTCGATACACCATGTATGTGACTTACACCGTTACAATTCTCAGCCTGCTACGCGGGAGTCTACTGTATTAATGATCTTGCAGTAGAGTAGTTCGTGCAATAGATAAATAAAATAGTAATGCGAAGCAAGTTCTCCCGACCTATGTGTCGCCCTGATTTCCCATTAGGTTCGTTCGTATCGTACAGTTCTCCCATTTCGCATCAGATTCGTATACACGTTATCCGACCTATCAGCAGTCTTCGATTTCGCGTCAAGTTTCTCGATCAACCCCTTAGCAACTCCCTGACTTCGCATTAGGTTCGTTTGCGCATCTAAAGGCTCCAATATACGGTGAAACATGCGGCGATGCATGCATCGACTCCTAGGTTTCATAAAACCTGCATCAGAGTCACATTGCCTCCGCACTATTAATCATGTTTAATTTGTCGTACGTCGTCCAACTTCAGCACTATTATCAATAATAAGAGGTCGATAAAAAATAAAAAAAATAATGGTTAAAAAGAAATGAACAAAATGGTGGTTAATCCAGAAGAACGGACTTTCCAATTCTGCATTATTAAAGAAATTGAAGATGAATGATTATAGAAATCATCTGCGTATGGATTTTAGAGCATACCATGGGTCTAAACAAGAGAGAAATGTTATATGCATACAGGTTGTCTACCACATTATTAAAAAATTATAAACAAAAATTCAGAATTCAAAGGAAATGAACGATACTTGAGTAGGCGGATGTAGTTTGCAGTCATTATGCATCTATTATTACATCCACCCATTTTTGTTATGAATGCATAAAATACGCAGTCCAGTAACTAGTAATTATAGCATTGGACAAAATTGACAAACACCGATATACCAAAAACGTACATTTTATTCACAACATGATAAATAGAAAGGCAGATTTTGAAATCACGTTTCAATTTTTCTCTTCGTACATTGTATACATATATAAACAAGTAATGCATAATTATACATGCGTATAAAAACGTAGATCAAACAAAATTCTCATAAAAGCGCCCGGTCAACAACGCCAGTATAATTAATATTTCTTCGAATCTAATACTCAGCTACGAGTATTCTCGTAGAAAAATATATTTCGTATCGTTGTAAGATTACAAAACCCTAAATATAAACTTTGATCATTTCTGTTCTGAGTATTTCTAAATTGTACGTTTTTAAATAACAGAATAATTGCATCGTTCGATGCACGCGAAATTCACAACTTCTCTCGACTAGTCCCAGGATTCGTTTTGTAAAGCTTAGCAATTTTTAATATCATATTTGTAGTATTATCAATCTCGCGTCTTGAGCAATTTCACTCAACTATAGATAATAGATTGCTTGAAATATTATCAATTCATGTGAAAATAAAATGGTTTTCAATTTAAACTAGCTCTTTCAAGTCGCAGTTTATAAAACTGGAGAAAATACAAATTAAACAAATTTTGTTTCATACATATACATTCTGCATACATTTACATATCTATATTTAAATTGTATACTTCCAAATATTTGACTTTCAAATATACGTAAATATAAAATTTTACTAAACAAAAAGATATTATTTAATTAAATTCTCATTTAAATTCTCAATTAAACTCACACATTAAATTCACATACAAAATCACAACTCTTATTTTCTTATCTCAGTTATTTTTTGTTCTAAAATTCTTTTGTGACATACTATTCTTTATTTCTGGGTTAGAGTAGTATATAATTCATAAAACATATAAATAGAGGAAGGTCCTATGAACAAATCCGTGATTCACTGTAAATATTTCGAGGTATATTTTAAATATAGTGTAAATTATCTGCATGATTGTCATAATTATATTGAATTCACAATGTTCCAAAATTCTTTGCACTAATAATTACAAAAATTGCGACAGTCAGCTTCAAAATGCTCACGACAACCACCGATTACTAACTCCATTGTAAAGCTTATGTAGAATGTGCTTTCTAGGCAGCGTTGTGTAATATGCGATATTTCTTCTGGTAGGTTCTGCAGATGATTTCGTTGTTCATTGAACTGGTGCAAAATTGTAGACCGGATATCTCGGAGCGAAACGATTCGAAATGCCGAAGACGTGTTCGGATTCACCGCGTTCCCAGAGACTCCTAGCGCCATTTGCAGACTCCTCGTACATCGGCGGAGCTAAACAAATAAATTCACAATTAATTAAGATATTCAGGATACTAATAATTATCGTCTCTAATATATTGTATACATCTGAAACATTATATGTATTGTATAGGTACTGATCGTTAAACAATATATGTCACAAATTCTAAAAGGTGATCCCACAAGCACGTCTAAAAGACGAAAATTATTGGTCGACTTTAATCATTAATAACTTGGAAAGATGTTACAGTAAGATTACTATCCTTGATTTTCGTTTTACACTGGTTCATTAAACCATCGTATAAAATATTTGATGTACAGTAACGAGCAAAATTGAACTGAATGAAATTATTGTTTCAGAAAATCATTATTAATATTTTTATTGAGACAAAGTGGCAACAAAATTGAGAATCATATGATTTTATTTGAGTTTTAAAAACGATCAATATTTTCATTTTATTACGTTTCATTTGCTAGTTACAGTATTTTATGTCCATCTCGGTTTCGCACTAGACTAAAATTTAAATGCTCCAGAATTTAACCATTCTTATTTTGGATATGTGTGTCGGATCCTAATCTTATTCAAAAGTGATCTCATTCTTTTCGACTGACATATTTTTAATTGTTTTTGTAAATTACGTATGCAATGTTTCTTTGTACAACTACTGGTTCGTTCGTCTTTTAACACGACATGGTAATCCTCTTGCCATAACACTGCAACATAAGTATAGTCCGTTCAACGAGACGAGTCACCAGACATAAACAAAATACATATGCACGTGGTAACGCGCTCGCGGAAAGCAGCGACCACAGTTATTGGCTGCCGCAAGTTGTCAAACATTAGTCAATTATTAATTACAGGGCCGCCTTTGTATCAGTTAATGTGAAACACGCCACGCCATATTGTAACCTGTATTTATGTTCATTTCTTGGTTTCTGTATCTGTATTCGTATTTATTGTATCCTTATTTTATATTTGCAACGAATAATAGTAATTAACATTGTTGGAATACAACGATACCATGCGTCTTAGTATAAGTGCGTAGGCTTAAGGGGAGGTTTTTCCCAGAGACAGAAGGGCTCAGGCGTAAAGTTAGGACCACAGCTAGCCTGAGCGCATCTTGCACAGTAGTAGTCTTTTCACATATGATTATACAGTCGAACTATATTCACAGTTTTGTTACATTATACAGGGTGTCCCACATAAATGGGAACACCTAAATATCTGTCGTATTTACAGTCCTATCAGAAAATTTCAGAGTACAAAGTGAGACTATTGCAAGGGGCAACTGTAATGGTAAAGAAAAAAAATTTTTATGTCGTGTTTTATAATAAAATTTCAAGGTCGCCGATGATTTTTTTAAATGGAATAGTATATTTCTTTTAGGATAACATCATAGACAATAAAAAACTGAATTTAGTGGATACCACCTTTTTGACCTTGAAATGACCTTGAATTGACCTTGAATTGACCTTGAAATGACCTAGATACTGCAGCTAATATATTAATTCTATTTTCTTCGCGCGTTACAATTCTTTGTTTATTACAATTTTTAGAACTTACACTACCGGTATTTTTAAATTGTTTCACCACGACGGAAAATGCGTGTAACGAAGGACAAATACGATTCAGAAATTTTTCACGATACAAATGTACTGCTTGCCTCAAAGATTGGTGTCTTTCGCCATAAGTGAAAACCATATCGATTCGTTCCTGTACAGTATAACGCATCGTTATCACTTTCACGTTTCGAATTCGAATAATGCAGAAGGAACAACGTACTTATTCTAACCGATTAACCTTCCGTTAACGATCTCAATGATACATACTCCAACATAAACATACGCTGTTTACTATGAAAAATATTTCAAACATTTATTGTGGTTTGTAAAGGTCAACCCGACGTAAACAACGCGTAATCTTTGCTGAAACACGTAAATTTTAAACTTCCACATTTGATCCGCTCCAACATGATTATTCTTGCTCAAGGTCATTTCAAGGTCATTTCAAGGTCAAAAGTGTGGTATCCACTAAATTCAGTTTTCTATTGTCTATCACGCTATCGTAAAAAAATATACTATTCCATTTAAAAAAACATCGGTGATCTTGAAATTCCATTAAAAAACACGACAAACAATTTTTTTCTTTACTATTATATTTGCTCCCTGCAATTGTCTCACTTTGTCCTCTGAAGTTTTCTGATAGGACTGTAAATACGACAGATATTTAGGTGTTCCCATTTATGTGGGACGCTGTATCAACGAAATTCAGCCACATTTATGCATAACGGTAATGGAAAACTTCGATAAAAGAGGGCATATGTGCCAGCAAAGCCGTGGAGGCCATTTACCCGATATGGTATTACATACAGAACCCTATACTGTTTACTTTATGAATCGATAAAAAAAATTTCAATTTTTAATAAAAAACCTGTATTTTCTATCAAAATTACTTCTTGCGTGATTTTTGCGACACCCTTTATTTAATATTCAATAAGATTGTCCAATCTTAGAATTCAAAACTCGAAGCTCCAAAGTTTCGAAACGGTCGCCAATGTCGGAACTAGAAGTTTTTGAGATCCTAACAGTTTTCGAAATTTTTCTTTTAGTCTTCGGGCAGATATGTTATTGCAAGGGACCGAGTAACAAGGTGATTGTAAAATATTACAATCAATTTCTAGAAAAGAGCTGAATCGAGCACAGACATGTTGAGCTTCTTTTACCAACGACATCAATTTTGTCTGCATGCGATAATCAGCTGCAACTTCATACTTGTTTATGATCATAAGAGATACAGTATTTCATCGATAATCGTCGCCACCACGGGTCCGGCCGACGACGATTAAAGTTCAGATAATACTATTCTTTGACTTGTGCCTTTGACTTGAGAAGTATAACATAATACGGATCGAGTATGTCGGTGTGAAAACAGCAATTAACCCAGTGGCGAAACTTCTTTATTTTTTATTATCTTTTAATGGAACTTTTACCAACATATTCGTGGCATTTTTCTAATGAAAATGATACCAAATAAGATATAATTTACTTGAGTAATGACCGATGAAAGTTTCGGAAAATTATTGTAAATATGATCCGAATTATATTGTGTTTGGTATTATTTTAATCAGAAAAATGTCACAAATATATTGGAGAAAGTCTTATAAGAAGATAAGTAATAATAAAAAAGTTTTTTTATTGGCATTACACTGTGAAGACACGTGGGGCCTTCGAACTACGCCGGCGACCGCGACTCATCGCGTCTCTTTCTTTCCGATGCGCTGTTCTTCATTGCGACCGAAACTTTCATCGTCCATTACTCAAGTAAATGCCATCGGAATTATATCTCATTTGGTATCAGTTTCATTAGAAAAATGCCACGAATATGTTGGTGAAAGTTCCATCAAAAAATAATAAAAAATAAAGAGGTTTTGTCATTGAATTAGCAGTGGTCTCACCTTTTATACTCGACCCGTATTATGTTACACTTCTCGGCGACCGAGGTCTCTCGAGCTTCGCTGTTCTTTTCTACGTTCGGCACAAGTCAAAGAATAGTATACCTGGGCGATAACTGTCCCTGGCTGGCCCAGTGTTTTGGACAGTTATCGATAAAATACTGTACTTAGAGTTGCCAGATTCAGGGTGACCATAGCCGCTCGAGGATATAGGTGACGCTGGTAGTAGGGAGTAGTAGTACACCCCGCGGAAGGAGGGATTGTTTTGCGACGATTATTGTTCAGAATTTCACGACAATTAACGATGAAATATTGTATTTCTAAAAACCCCGTATTTATATGCTTACGTAAGTTCGGATATAAATTCGATGTCGGAAGTCCTTCTGGAGCTACCCAGCCAATTCCTGGTTTCGTCGGATCCGGTGGTGGTGCACTAGGAGTTTGATAGTTCACCAATGGTATGGTGCCCACGAACACGACAGAGTTGTTTGATAAATTCCTGTGATACCTAAAATCAAATGATTCTTTATAAATAGTATCAATTACATAGGGTGCTCTACGCAATTCGAACATGTTGCACCTCCTAAACGGTTGGAAATGAAAGAAACTGTTATAGATCAACGCATGCACTTGTGTGTATCGGTGCATCAGAAAAATGCAACAGCCCCTTTTTAAAGAATGGAAACCCATGTATTTAACTGTAACGATTGACGTAGTTCTCTGTGTTCTACTTAACAAAAATGAACATACTTGCGCCCTGAACTTATTCGTTAGGATGTTATCGTAGCTGAGATTGTTGTGGATTTGTAAATTACTTCTGTCTGTCGGAAAGTGTTTTGGAGCACGAACGTGATGCTCCATTACAATGTTTGTAACTTTTAGATGTGATAACCTCCTAACGAATACGTGGCGAATTCATCGGTATGTAATCACATACTAATGCGATAACTTCCTAGAGTACAGTGTTCTAAAAGGTGCGAATGTTCTAAAGTTCCGAATAGTTCGAAGTTCAAATAGTTCTGAATTCAAAATAGTCCTAAAGGTTCTATGCCAAAAGTTTCAACGGTTCGGTATGTTCTCCCAGTGTTCTAATTCCCTACCAAAGCTGGGAAAGAGATTATTCTTTTGGTAGGATTAAAAGGGGAACGAATCACCAGTTCGGGGCGTAATCCCAAAATTGTGCAACGCATACCAACTTCGCGATTTTCATTTTCCGGCATAAGCCTTGTAGGACGTTGCACGGAGATCTCTTGTCCAAGAGTCTTTCCCCCGAACTTGGTGTAGCCTTTAACTTTTGTTGAAAACACTTTTTACTCGAATTAACGAAAATGTTTAAGAAATCGTACAGGTCCACCTCACATTGCGTTGAAGTAATCTAGTATAAGGGGGGCTAAAAACCTTTTAAACGCTTAGAGTCTCTAAAGGTCACAATTCTTTGGGGCACGCTGGGATTAAAAGTGTCCCACCTTTTTGATGCACCGTAATGCATGGTGGGACATTTTTAGTCCCACCTCGAAATATTGCAATAGCTGCATGCGCACAGGTTTATATTTCGTTTTGTTTACGTAAAGCAGTTGGTAATATCTTCAACAAATGTTACAAATGTATTCACTTGTGTTGGGAACATTCAACATGCCAATACAGGTTCATCAATTGTTGCAAGCGGAAGATTTATTGCGACAATCTTTTTTTCCTGGTTTTATGTGAAAAATTGTAGAAGTAAGTTAATTTTTATAAAAATTAGTTCCATATAAGCAACTGAAGAGCTTTATAATAAAAACTAAAGCTTAAATTTGTGGTGGTGGACTATTTGAGTCCTACCCTATAACAACAAATTTAATTAAACTATTAGTATTTTTTTATGTTTTTACATTATGTGATACCTTTATTAATAAAAAATATACCAATTTTGTTTCATTTAAAATGCAATAAAATTTCTATGCAACATGGGTCTATTTTATTATCTGAAATCCTGTGCCGCAAAGAGTTAATCCGATACTGAGAATAGGTAAATACGAGAAATAACTATTATAGTATACCAACCATCCTGATACACATGCCACGACCTTGAGATTGTATTCCAAGTCAATGATCCCGCAATTCGCGAGGTTCGATGGCGGCAGCGGGGGAATATCGAGATTCTGTTCATATTCAGCTGTTCCTCCTCCTTCGACAGGCCCTTTGCCAACTTCCGCTACTACGATCTCTTCCGTTCTCGTGTCAGTGCTCGGTGTAGTTGCACGGAAAGTCACGATCTAGACTTCACGATTCATCGTTATCGTCAAACACTTTGCGCAAAATATCTGTTATCATGGTCCTGCTTTTCCAAAGAAGAGCCCTGAGGTACACTGATCAGTGAAATTAACCCTTTGCAGTCTGGACACTTTTTCACACCGTTAGCGATTTTTTTATGACATCCACTTATAGTGCTACCATTAAAACCAAACAGTTTTATCCTCAGAAAAGAATTAGCAATACTTCTCAATGCGTACACGTTTATTTCTTCTGTTCTTCTCTTTGATTCGAGTGTACATAAAAAAAGTACCATTATTGTTGACACTTCTGTGTCATCTATGTACTTTGATTTCTTTTATTAGTTTTCATTATTCTATTGTATATTAATAAAAAAAACTATCAAGTACTACTATTGAGCGATTACAATGGAGTGCAAAGGGTTGTTAAAAGATGATATGATTTTTGTGACATATTAACTTAATAGGTATCAACTGGAAGCTTATTAGTATGTTTTCAATGAATGTTTAATGTCTAAACCAACTTTAATAATTCCCCTCGAAATAACAATGGCAAACGGTTTCAATAGACTGTATGATTTTTACAAATTGAATTGTGCAATTGACAAATTTATTGAGGAATCTTTAATTTTTTATTTTTGATTTTTTATGTCTGTCAACGAACCGTAAACGTTTATCAATACAAAATTTTTGTAGCGTTTCATTAATTTGTGAATATTATAAGTACATAAAACTTCGTAATATAGTCACAATAGATGTGCACACTATTTCTATAAACTTAGCTGTAACGTACCTGAAGTGATCAAAGTGTGGTGGACAATTAACCCTTAGCGCTCGAGTGGTGACTCTAAGGCACCACTAAAAATTGGTAAACCATTTTTTAAATATTGTTTACATTATTAAATTGATATTCAATAAATTAGTTAGCAAACATTTAAGTATTCTATGAGGTATTATATCAGTTTCATTTCTTCAAAATGATAAAAATCATATAGAATGAAAAATATTCTTGATCGAAAAAAAAAGTTTGGTTATAGAGTTAAAATACTTCCGAGCGCAAAGGGTTATGATGATTGAAGCGAAGGCACTTCGGGTCTCTTCTTTTGAAAAGGAAACTATAAAAGCACTGTGGTGCATACCTTACAGAGAACGAGTTTCACAGTGTCCACTGTTACTCCTGAGGCGTTTTCAACACTGATCTTTACCGGCATCGATTGTCCCGGTACGTATCCCCTAACCGGTAAAGAATAATTAACGGTTAAGGGTGCACTCGCACAACATAAACAGCAGAACGTTTTGCTCATCTCTTCGTGAATCCTTTCCTGAATATGATAAATTTTCATTGAAAATCACCTACTTATATAATGCATATAATAAATAGAATATATATATATATATACACAACTTATCAAAATTTAAATATTTTGATAGTTTACACAAAGATTTTGATGACAAGTTTGTAGACGTATACATATATTGCAGAAGATCGAGTAAAATAAATGTCATGAAAATAAAAAGATATTTAATTTCTGGAAATCTTAATTTTCATGAAAATAGAAAAATACCAAGATCCAAGTATGTTATTATTGTGTCAACCTTGACTATTTCTATAACGTTTCCAACCATTTAATTACTTATTCTTCTATTATTCCGTCGTACGTTTCGTAACTGTCGATTGTATCGCTTACAAAACATGCAAATTACAGTGAAAAATACAATTGTTAAAACTTGGAGCACTATAGATAACACTATAATCAAATATCTCGTTGCAGCACACGAAATTGTAGTTACTATTTCATTCAGTTGGAAACGCAATAAATTGCTAATATTTAAAAAAAACTGCTGAAACGACATTTCTATTCAACTACTTATTACAATAAACTAACCGTATTACCATTAATAGTTGCATCTAGCAATAAGAAACAATATTGTGATATAATTTACTTCCAGAAAATCGAATTATTCAAATTTTAAGGGGCTAGTATACATTTACATATGATACGTCCTGGATGTGAAATACATGCAAGCGATATTTAAATGTCACAAGTTTTATAGACACCGTTTTGGTCGACAAGGATTCATCGAAATGAGATTTAATTAATACTTGTTATTTTTGCGACCGTAGAAGCAACCTTTTAAGTTTTCCAATTTTATTGTATTAGGTCATCGATCACGAAATATCCGATTTACAGTACCAATCATACGAATAGATTTTATTAAGATGTACGTTTATGTCTTTAAATATATTATACGCCATTTTCTAGTTAAGAACTTATCCTTTCCAGTCCGACCTCGTTTTTTATTGAAAAATGACACCTCAATTTGAAACAGGACCGTGTCACTACATTTTTCCTTTGTATTAGTTTTTAAAAATTGTTCTCACACCAAATACTTCTTTTCCTTTTATTCAAGTTTCAACGGAACTCTTGATGCAACCTTATAAAACTGCACATGAGACGTACATAAAGATTCATAATTTTCCATTTATAGTTCACCGTAGTAAGTCGTGTAGAGTTGTCGCCTCGTTAATGGTCTAACTCGTTGTAATAATAGTAAACAGTTAATAGACATTGTTCGATCGTCAGCGAAATTGTACTGTCCAATTCGTCGAAAGATCACGAACGTTGTTTCTTAGGACTACGCGTTACAATGGCTTGGCCAGAGTTTGGCGCCCGTTCGCGTACCTAGCCGCTTCGATTCCTACAGTCATATGAAATTTCGTGTCTTAAATATACAGGGTGTTTCGTAATAAATATGTGGAACCCACTTCAAAACACAAAAGCAATGAAAAAAGTTCATATCAACGTGTGTGCTATTTCGCCTGGTTTCAAGGGTACAGCCATTTTTGTGTTTCAATAATCCGTAATAGCATATGTTCATAGAAATTGCTCGAAACAACCATCTTTGTTTTGCATTCGATCATCGCTTTGTATCTTGCGAATTGTTTATAAAACACAATAAAAATATCCACCATACACAAAGCAATGTTTAAGGGGGCCTTCTCGTGCAACGGCAGCGAAATAGGTGGTTTTGCAGAATGTTTTTCAGAATAACTGTTGGACACATGGGGCTAGACCTTTAGGGGATGCAAACAGATAGTTTTGAAGTAGCTTTTTATTTAATTCAAAGCTACGCATTTTAAACTGGCATACAAAATAACTGAAAAACTAATCAACTGATCAATTTCGGACAAGGCTTATTCAATTCGTTACAAATTTTTCGGGCTATTGCACCACAATTCCAACTTAATTTCTTATTTATAATATTTTTTTCTTACGAAATATGATTAATTTTCCTATTAAAAAATGTACATTTCCTTCAAAAATCCATAACGTTTGCAATTCTGTATATTTTTTCGTAAATGTTGGTTCAGTACCAGCGTAAATAATCAAACTTTGAGATAATTCTTCATTTTTTGCTTTCAGATAACAGTGACACTTGCTTCACCATACGCCGATATATAATTGTCATAAAATTGATAAAAAAATTGAAACAAAACAAATTTTGTCCATACAGTTTGAAGTTGCCTACTTGTATGCCAAAAAGTTTTACTGCGATAATATAAATAGTTTTTGTGAAAATCATTTATTTTTGTACTTGTTACACGAGGGTCCCCCCTTAAAGCGATATTCTTGTTCTAGATGCCATTTCTTTTACCAATTTTTATAAATTTATTTTAGAAGAACTGTTGAACTTCATGAATTAGGATTTTGCACACAATTTATTTGTGCACTTGTAGTAAGTACATACATGATTTTTTTCAAGCAATAACAATCAAAATTAGCTGTATATTTTTTTATAGTGTATACTTTTTAAAAAATATGTTAACCGTTGCTATTTAGCACGTTACAAAAATAAGAAAATGATTGAAACGCAAAAGTGCGTAAATTTCGAAATAAGATCACACAGGATACAAAATAGAAACATTTTTCAAGTGAGTCCTACATATTATGAAACACCCTGTATAATTTTATATTTTTAGGTCACGATTTTTAAAAATACTATGTATAACAGAACACGTTTTAACATTTGATTTGTAAAGCAAAGATCTAATCTTTACAAGTGGAAACAGGTTATATTTATTTAATTTATAGCTCCACACCTTATTTGAACTACCCTGTAGAGTGATTTATGCTATCGGTAGCATGGAATATTTATATTTACTTGCTGACAGCGGAATCTCGATCTTTCAAATAATTATGAGCGTCTCTGTATCTCACATGAACAGTGTACAGTGAGTCGCAAAAGTATTCACATTCGCGTAAGTATCGATTGATTATGCATTTACTAATTAAATATTATAATAAGACAACTGGTAGACTTTATGCATTTCATTTCCAATGCAATCATGCATGTTGGGTCGCTTGTGAATAGTCGTTAAACGAATACTTTCGCATCGCACTATACGGCTTTCAAAGTTAGTGTTGATCAATATTGTTGTCGCTTAGTATCGGTGTCGGCCAAACCTAATTACGATGAACCCCTCTCGGACGAAACAGTGTCAGTGAAACCTGTGTCGTCAAGATCATCGTCACTTCGAAATATAAATTAACATATTAAATACAGTCGACCACAAAAATATTCTCCTACTAACTTATACAATTTTAACTTTTGATTTGTGCGTATTGAATGAACGTGCAATGGGCAACAAGCGTATCTTACGTCATGTTGCATTACAGTAGGTACAGTCAGTTACAAAACAGTCCACATACATCTAATACGTTTCGAAAATGTACTTGGAACAGAAAAGCAGAGTTTCCTGTTGTTTTGTGAGCAGTAATTTATTTGTTAGTTAAAATTAGACAACTGTCGAAAAGTGACGATATTCTCGTTTCTGTTTAAAAGAAAATAGAAATAAAGCGAAACCAGAATCATACCAAGAACAATAAACAATTAGCATGAATGTGTTAAGAGGAATAAAATTGCTTACTATAAATAATGGTAATAAATGTAACGAGCAACTTTTGATATAGTAATAAATTTTGTAATTTCGTGTTTCTGATTCATTTCTTTCGTTGTATTCTGTTTGTAAAGGACAAGTAAATCAATGATCGTACAATATGAAAAATCTTTAAATATTTAAAATTTATCGGATGTACGTAGACCATTGCGATATATTGTAGATATGAAAAATAAAAGAAACTGTGTTAACTATGATTATTTAAATATTTCAAAATACCGCAAACATGTGAATTTTGACGCCACAAAAATATTCAGTCACTTTAAAAATCAGGTGCACTGTTTTTAAAATTAGAAGAATGATTATTTATGGAAAGTCTAATATTTGGATAAATCTGCCATGTATATAATGGCGTGTTACAAGCATTTTAGTCTAATAGAATTTTATGTTAAACAATAAAATGAAATGATATATTTAAAAAAGAATTTCAAATAAAATGCTGATTCGTTTTTACACTTTGACAAGACGTTCCGAGTTTTCCTGTTAATGCATAATTGGCGTTTCGTGAATTCTACGACTCATTCTTCTGAAACACGTTTCATGGCACCGAAGTCAGATTATTGCGGAGGTGGTTTTTACATTCTTAAACAACCCGTGTCGTGTCGTTTTGAGACGGAATTCTGATTCAGCTTCCTCAACATTTCCAAAATAGTAAAATCAGTTTTCGCCGCTTTTTCTAAGTCATAATTCTTGGAAGTATATGATAAAATCAAATAAACAAAACTTAAACCTAAAAATACGTAAAACTTAAGTTTGTCTCTTTCTCGATTCTTCACATACCACACGGTGAAAAATCTGACTATCGACGATAAATAATATTGATAAATAAAGATAAATAATATACGGTAATTTCTTGATATGTTTTAAAACTTCGTGTCTCAAATGTCACTTACAATATGTATGTTCATATTGAAAGCTGTCTTCTTTCTAGTGATTCTTTTTATGAAATTTTTACCAACATATTCGTGGAATTTTTCTATTTTAGACAGTACCAAACATGATATAATTCAGATCACATTTACTTGTTTAATCCACAATATACTCTCGATTATCCGTACTAATAAGTGAAACGTAAGAGTTCAGATAATATAACAGCTGCCTAATTACAGTGCTACATTTAATCTTTATTTCACACATGGGTCGCTTTAGACCGAACCGTTTACACCTACTCACAGAATAGAGAATTCAGATATCAGCGCAATGATGCATCAGTTCGAATAATCGACGTTCTACTGAATTATTAATGGAACGAGCAAATATGCTTCAAAATATGTCCTGTTTAGTCTCATTTTAATCAGAAAATTGGCAGAAATATGGTAGTAAAAGTTTCATAATTAAATAATTAAAAATAAAGAAGTTTCACCATTGAATAACTACTATAAGTATCTAATCACTAAACTGCGGATTTGATGCATTTGTGATAAAAATGAGTAGATGTAATTTAATAATTTAGTACAAATACTATTGAATTACTTACAGCCTATTAAACAAAGTAAAAAAGAACATAACTTTCTATTTCACTCCAGTTTGTTGCAATTAAGGTGAAACGTTCTTATTTTTGCATAAAGATCCGCAGTATACTAATCACTTCGATTGCGTGCATCTCTGTTACGTGTATCGACATTATTGCGTAATACAATAATTTATGAAATATGTTGTAAGAAAATACACAAATATTATATTACAAAATGAACACTGGAAGAAACATACCGAAGCCCTCGGTTCTTGATTAAGATCGAACGGTTGTATCACCGTGAAAGGACTCTTCACGTCTTGGTCGAACTTCCATGGACGATCCAAAGTTGCTTTCGCGATGTACCGAACGTATCCAAAGTCGGATTCAAAGCTGCTCGGTATGTTCGTAGGTAACATACACTGAAACGGGAACTTGTGTTCTCCGCTTTGCACTTCGATCTCACTGCCTAAACGAAGAACAAATCGATGGTTAAGAGAAAATCTTCATAAACGACATATTGGGTAATTGCAGAAACAATACGAATGTATTTTCATATTTTTGGAAGTTAAAATACGAAAACATAGTCGACAACTATTAGTGGTTTATATGTATACAGGGTGATTCAGCTAAGTATGTCACCGAAATTGCTTGTAAACTACAGTGAATGCTCGATAATTGTCCACAACACGGGTCCGGCCAGGGACAATTATCGTGCAGATAATATTATTTTTCGACCTCTGCCGAACGTAAGGACGGAGATCGAAGCGCCGAGAAATGTAACACAATACGGGTCGAGTATATCCGTGTGAGACCACTTCTTTATTTTGCATTATTTTTTTATGGGACATTCACCAACATATTCGCGGCATTTTTTCAATGAAAATGATACCAAATATGATACAATTCCGATGATATTTCCTTGTGTAATGAACGACAAAAGTTTCGGACGCAAAGGATCGCGAGCCTTTGAACTGCGCCGGCGCCGGCGGCCGCGACTATCTACGTCTCTTTCTTTTCTATACGCTGCCTTTCTTTGCATCCGAAACTTTCATCGTTCGTTACACAAGTAAATATTATCAGAATTATATTATATTTGGTATCATTTTCAATAGAAAAATGCCACGAATATGTTGGTCAACGTCCCATAAAAAAGTAATGAAAAATAAACAAGTGTTGTTATTAGATTAGTAGTAGTCTTCTGATCTCACACCGACATACCCGACCCGTATTATGTTACACTTCTCCCCAAGTATACCCCACGGTAGTAGGGAGAGTTCTGGGACAATTACGGGTTAGATATTTGGAACAATTATCGAGAATTCACTGCGTTTGGTATACGAAAAAATAATTGAAACGAAAGTTCTATGGTTTCAAGAGTAGCTACAACGTAATAATTAGCTTTTTGCTGTTTTGCTTTCTAATCGAGATATGAAAGTCACCATGAGTTTCTTTATTGTAAAATGTAAATTTTAATCTTGTGATTGAAGGGGAATTGAACCCCGAATAAAACAACGATAATGGTATATGATATGAAAAAATAATAATTAGTGAGATACTCTTTGTAAAATATTTCGAATGGAAATAATGCTCAAAATGTTTTCCTTTGCAATTAATACATCTGCGTAATCGATCGATAAGTGCAAGACATACACGTTGGAGTGTTTCTTGAGATATGACAGAAATAAATAACTTTTGAAGAGCACTTCCTTCTGTACACAACTCGCACGGCAATAATTTCAAACTAAATATGTAACAATCGTCACAGAAAATAAGATACGCCTCCAATGATGCAATGTTAAATGTCAAGCAAGGGCATTATCATCATTGGTTGCACAGACTTTACGTTCGAAAGTTTCTTGTTCTTCATTGAAGATTTGTATGTTAATTAGCTCTTTACACCATGTATGATTAGTTTCTTCGAGGACACCTCAAAAGCCAGCAGTGTCAGATTAACACCTTTAGAGTCCCTAAGCCCTAACATATTTTGAGGCCTCCTTATACAGCAAGAAGTAGGCAATTTCGATCATTTTCATTTTCTTATCATACTTGTTTGCATAGTTACCAATATTTTTAAATAATCAATAATTCAGTCATCTGTTTTGCGATTTTTTGATTTCATTAACAATTTTTTTGCGTGAGATCGGAGACTAACTTCGCCAATATTACATTGCAAACGGATTTCTGCCATTTCATACTTATACTGTATATTGAAGGCACGTAACTTCGGTAAGTATCTACACCAAGGATGGGCATTTTTGTCTCAATTGAGACAAAACCGCCCCCACTATAGCGCCCACTGTCTCCCACCAGCAGCCAACGTTGCCATAGAGCACAGGCATGGGCGACGCTGGCTCAAAACACACATGTTGCTGCTTCTCCTCTTCGCCTGCTCGGCAAGACAATCCCCACCACGTTCGCTCCAACTCTCCCTTCAGCACGGGCATCGGCAGGTAGGTGCGGCATCGTAAGGCCCGTGGAGAAAGGAAAGTCGGAGTGGACGTGGTGGGGATGGCCTTGCCGAGCAGGCGAAGAGGAGAAGCAGCAACGTGTGTTTTTTGAGCCAGCGTCGCCCATGCTTGCCATAGAGGAAGGAAGTGCCTCGCCCGTTGCGAACAGTGCACAGGCCTCGCGCAGGAAAGAGAGGTTGGTGGGAGAAGCAGACGTTTGAGGGGCCCCTACCGTGCCCATCCCTGATCTACACCTAATATTTTACATACATCGTTAGAAACATGTATACAGTAAATCCTCTATAAACGCATAAAAGCTGTAGCTGATAAATGCAGAAAATATATCCCCTCCACTTTAGTAATCCGATCTCGGCTCGGGTATATCGGTGTGAACCACTGCTAATGCGACGCGGAGAGTCGCAGTCATCGGCACAATCCAAAGGCCCGTGCGTCATGACAATGTAACACCAATATTTAATTTTTTTTATTATTACTTATTTTTTTATGAAACTTTCATCGATATATTCGTGGGATTTTTCTGATTAAAAAAAGACCAAACACGATATGATTTCAACTGTGTAAATACTGTTGTAGTATTTAGTGGTTTAAACGAGGATGAACGTTTCGGGCGCAAGGAAGGATAGCGTATGGGAAAGAAAGAGACGCGGAGAGTCGCAGTCGCCGGCCCAGTTCAAAGGGCCCGCGCGTGGTCTCGCTTTACAGGCACTGTCGTTCTCTACGTTCGGCTCGGCCTTAGAAGCTCAAAAAATAGCTACCCGTCACAGATAAACTCATAACTATCCCCCCCGAGGCGTATGCGTTTATAGAGGATTTACTGCACTATTACTGTGCAAAAGTAGAATAAAATCGAAGACGACCACCTCGGGACCTTCTTTTGTTGGCTGAATCACCCTGCATTAGGTCGAATTATAGCCAGATAATTGTGATCATGTTTTCATATTTCATCTTCCAAAAATATGAAAGAAAAGAGAAGAATCTCACCCGAAGCTGATCCGACCAGATAATACTTCGTTTCAAAATACTGCTCGTGGGCTGTCACCGTCTGTGTTCCCTCTCTGTACTGTCCTCTTTCGTCCATTTCCTGCTTGTCTGTTGTCCAACAGGTATCCGCGAAACCCTTTACCTTCACGCTAATACCTGCAAAAATATTGTTGATTAAATGTCGAAGGATACAGCTAGAATAAGCGAACGAAGAGAAATTGAGACGATAAAGTATCTACAATATGTAAAGTAGCAATTTATATTTAAACCTGCTTTTACATCAAAGTCAGACAGACCTTTATTTTCAACAATACGTAGGTCGTGGGTTCTTTCTTATCCAAATCACACGTCTATTCCTTTGATATTATTATTATTATGTAATCTTTCTTACTTATTGTTAGTCGGATCATCATTTTTTTTTAAAATGTGGTATACTTGAGTAAGTATGCTTGAATGGTCATATGCATGATGAGATGTTTGTTATTAAAAAATAAATTAGAAGTCAAGAATAACATTTTTGTATACAAATTATACATAATTATATGAAACTAAAATTAACTTTAAAAATTCGTGGAGCACAAATGCATTGGTTTAGCAATAAACTACGTCGTAACTCAATTTTTTGTATTTATATTATTTCTGGGAGATAAAAGTGACCTTCAGGATTTCTTATTATGAGTATTATTCTTATCATTATTTCTAATTGCAAGGTACATGAGCTACATAGACATTTAGTTAATTTCTCAACAGATTTAATTACTTGGAAATAATGCAACAGTATTTTTAAATTTTTTTAAATGTTTCTACTGCATTTGATCCATTTATTTTTGTCAGAAATGCAACAAATACCACGCAATTATATCACAACAAATTTTATTGTGTACTTTTGACTTAAAATTTTCATGTAAAATTTCCTGTTGTAAAATGTACTTTGATAGAAAAAACCCATAAACTGTGGTAGAGTTAAAAATACAGGTACATCCGAATTTCTTAGTGTAATTGTTTAATTTCCGAAAGAATTGTTAATAAAAATATCACTAACACAACAAAAATTAATAATTAGATGTGGTTTAAGGATTTAATTTTAAGGTTTAAGGTTTAAGGTTTAAGGTTTAAGGTTTAAGGTTTAAGGTTTAAGGTTTAAGGTTTAAGGTTTAAGGTTTAAGGTTTAAGGTTTAAGGTTTAAGGTTTAAGGTTTAAGGTTTAAGGTTTAAGGTTTAAGGTTTAAGGTTTAAGGTTTAAGGTTTAAGGTTTAAGGTTTAAGGTTTAAGGTTTAAGGTTTAGGGTTTAGGGTTTAGGGTTTAGGGTTTAGGGTTTAGGGTTTAGGGTTTAGGGTTTAGGGTTTAGGGTTTAGGGTGTAGGGTTTAGGGTTTAGGGTTTAGGGTTTAGGGTTTAGGGTTTAGGGTTTAGGGTTTAGGGTTTAGGGTTTAGGGTTTAGGGTTTAGGGTTTAGGGTTTAGGGTTTAGGGTTTAGGGTTTAGGGTTTAGGGTGTAGGGTGTAGGGTGTAGGGTGTAGGGTTTAGGGTTTAGGGTTTAGGGTTTAGGGTTTAGGGTTTAGGGTGTAGGGTTTAGGGTTTAGGGTTTAGGGTTTAGGGTTTAGGGTTTAGGGTTTAGGGTTTAGGGTTTAGGGTTTAGGGTTTAGGGTTTAGGGTTTAGGGTTTAGGGTTTAGGGTTTAGGGTTTAGGGTGTAGGGTGTAGGGTGTAGGGTGTAGGGTGTAGGGTTTAGGGTTTAGGGTTTAGGGTTTAGGGTTTAGGGTGTAGGGTGTAGGGTGTAGGGTGTAGGGTGTAGGGTTTAGGGTTTAGGGTTTAGGGTTTAGGGTTTAGGGTTTAGGGTTTAGGGTTTAGGGTTTAGGGTTTAGGGTTTAGGGTTTAGGGTTTAGGGTTTAGGGTTTAGGGTTTAGGGTTTAGGGTTTAGGGTTTAGGGTTTAGGGTTTAGGGTTTAGGGTTTAGGGTTTAGGGTTTAGGGTTTATTGTTTAGGGTTTAGGGTTTAGGGTTTAGGGTTTAGGGTTAAGGTTCAAGGATAAGAAATTGTAAACGAAGAAAATTCTGGAATTTGAATGGAATAATTAAATCAACGAAAAGGTTACAAAACAACACAACATTCTAAGCTTCTTGTATTAACGAACATTAAATGTAACAAACGAACATTACAGCGTTAAAAGTATTAATTACTGTAGTACTTAATCGAAAAAGAATGTTGAGCACACAACTCTACATAGTAGGTATAGTTAATAGGTTCGTATCTATGTACAAATTGCCATACTCTTTCTAGTTACACGTTGATTCAATTTAGTTTTATTTATTTAATTCATTCTTGTTTACACAATTTAGAGATGAATTTCATTTAATTTTAGCAATTCCTTTAGTAGTTTCAGTTAATTATAATGAAAATTCTATTTATTAATTAAGAATATTCGACTGAGTTTAAGAACATCATATGAATTATGGGTATAAAGTTTTTATTATATATTGGTGTAATCAAGTATCACAGCTTGAAACGCGATTTAAGAAAATGAAACCAGTTATGTAAATATTTGTACGCACCTCGAAAAATAAAAATCACGAGCTTCAATCATTCTTTCTAATTATATACTAATTTATATTCAAGGAGAAATACGTCGTGTGATATGATTGCAGTTTTGTACGGCAGTGTACATTCTTTTAATGAATAAAAATCAATTTTTGTAGCGTTGGACGCATGGTCAAACAATTCTGAGCAGAATCGTGTGAAAATAAAAGTGAAAGTGTTGCTAACGTTAAACGAGAAGTAACTAACTTTAGAAGTAGTTAATTATTTAATCAACAGAAACTTTTAATAGAAATTAACGATTAAAGACTGCGCTTTCATTAACAGCGATAGTATTAATTTAAAAAAAAAAAATTAGATAAAAGTGAATAGTTAATAGAAACAATTCTATATCATGTAACAATGCGTTTTTACTATCTTCGATAATATATATATTTTAAAAAGTGTATTCTATTAACACATAAAGAGAACAACACTTATTGTAATTGAACTGTTTTTTAAATGTATAATACATGTGACGCGATAGTGATATCAGTGATAACAGACTGATATCTATACTAATACACTGTTTATTTTTCTCAATATTTGCAATATTACGTAGTTTAATCAAATATTCAATACTTCCTCAACAGAATGTATCGATGATAGCAATAATACGCAGTTTATATTTCGCAATGTAAACAATATTAAATATTTTACTCAAATATTCAATATCTTCCAAATATAGCGACACTGATAATAATAGTGAAATATTTATTTCTCTTAAGATTTAAGAAATATTATCTATATTATGACCTCGTTAAGTTCCTCAATAAGTAGTTTTGTCTTTCAAAATCATAAAGGTTACATATTAAATATATCATTGTAATACCTTGAACTTTTTTCATTAGTTACAAACGTACTTAATTCTGCTTCAATGTTATACAGAGCACATATTCTCAAACTTAACCTAAGTACATACTTCTAATTATAGTGTTTAACACTTCATTCTTATTGTTAGTATCGCACGCACTACATGCTGCATACCAAAGTGGAGGGGATGCCTTAAATAATGGAGCTGGTATATGTGTGTTCGAATTATTAGTAAACCTAGTGGAAGCATTTCATTGGGAAAACAAAATGATGGTTTCGAACAAATTACATTAACAATATCAAATTAATATAAATATAGCTGTAAATCAATGTATGTAATTAAACTAATACAGTAAACCTAAATTTTGTGCTGTTCGTTGCGTGAATGCTTCTTTCATTATAGTTCGTATTTCATAATATCAGTATTAACAAAAAGAGCATAGTAGGAATTGGCAAATATTTTAAAATACGAAATGACCTATGATTGTTGAAGTACGAACAACAACAAATTTTGTTGCTGCATGAATTAACATTTCAAACACTTTTTGAGTACAAAAACATTTTCTAGAACAAATTTGATGGAATAGTTTGCATGTTAAATTTTTTAGAGCGCAACAAAATCGCTGTTTAAAATGTTTATTATTAAAATTAATATATTATAATTCTGATTTCGTTTTACACAGTTTATAGCATAACGTTTACTTTAAATATTGTTAAGACTTGACAAAAGTATTACTTAAGTTACGTACTATTAAACAAAATGAAAACACGTTATCGAAATAAATAGAGCATTTTATAATGCAAACTTAGTGGCACAAATATTTTTTAAGACTTAACGAGATTACTACTTAAGATATTTAATGTGAAATGAAAACGAAAACATGTTTTCCAAAACGATATACTTTATATACATATATGTAAATACGTATACATTTTATTATATGTAGTAATACAGATTTTGTGTTACAAAATGGCACAGTTTATATATTAAATATTTACTGAAACTTATCAAAGCTATTATTTAAGGTATTTATCACTGGCAAAAAATGAGAACACATTTCTAAAATCGGCAAATCTTAATGGACTAGTCATATTTCAAATATTTTTTAATGTGTGATGTAGTATGATGAAAATATAACAAACAAGTGTGTTATTATGTAAGTGTTTACAAAAATTCCAAACGGATCGGTGTAAAAAGTATAGACTGAGAATGAATAATTGCTATGAGTAATTATATCATAGCGTAACTTGCGTAAAATATTTTTCAAAGCTTACCAAAATTGCTACCAAAGATGTGTGTATCATCTGCTATTCAAAGAAAACAAACACATGTTTTCAAACGCGACAGTGCACAATACACGTATAACATTTGACATAGGGAAAATTCAAAAATTCCATTATAAAGCTATAATGGCGGATACCACAAAAGAGACAATAACAATGTAGAAATAGACAACGCATTGTAAAAACAATGTGGCGTGACACAAACAAATATTCCACGGCTGATCGTCACTGTCCATTTCCACTATGCGGGCGTGCATGGTCGTGCTATAATTAAACTATACCTTGCGGGAAAAAAAATCTCCGCGGTATTGCGGTGACAGCAGTTTCGAGATATGCATCATGTATCACTTACAAATTAGAACGAAACTCAAAATAGAACATTCATACATCCCGCTGCTCATCAATCCGTGCATTCCATCTTCAAATAAAAGAACAAACGTGATTAATCATTGTGCTTGGCTTCTTAATTACGTTATAAGATTTTCCACAAACATTCATTATTTACTATTGTCAATTAACAAGCAAACAAATACTTTTATACAAATAACAACTACAAACAAAGAAAAAATCCATAGTTATCATCCCTTTCGAAAACTTTAAATAATTTTGATTTCATTTAAAATTTTATAACAGCATTCAAAAAATTGCACTGTTAAATGCTAATCTAATTAATATGATTCCTGTATATTCCTGTATATGATTAATAAGTTGCTGTAGAAATTATAAATTAATTATTGTTTTTAAAATCAGATTAATCAATTGTTAATTATTTATTTATTGTGTTTATTTTTTCGTAAATTTTACAACAGTACTAAAGAATGATAGCTCTCAATATGAGTAATTATTAAGTCGATTTTTTAACCTCTGTGGAACTGATTAGTTAATGTAGTTAGTTTAAAAAGTTCATTACCATTCTTCTTTAAAGATGAAAACAATCTTGACTTTATTGTAAAAACAGTTCATAAAAATTTTACAATTGTACTAAAAATGGCAGTGTCCAATGCCCATACAATTTAAAATTCCTGATCCAACAAAAATGTCCATAGTAATAATTTTTCTGTAAGAATGAAAATGATTTTACTATAAATTGCATTAAAAATAGCGACATTCAATATCCATAGTACATAATTAATTGGTAATAGAAAAGATAAATTTTGATTTTCGTATAATTTCAACTATTATAGATTTGATAAATACATCAAACATGCTAACTTTAAATATTTCTATTGTAATACAATTTTAAAATTCTTGTAACACTGATCAATTAATTATTATTCATTACAACACGAATCAATCATTTTCTGGCAAAAGTAAACAAAAATTTGATTCCACTGCAATCTTAGCTGTTACAAATTTTACAATTAAACACGCGTAATTTAAAAATCTCTGTGCGATTGGTTAACTAATTACCAATATAATAAGTCCTTTAAAAACTGATAGTAATTTTGATTTTATTATAAATTTCACAATTTCACTTAAAATGGCAGCGTGGAAATTCCTGTGTAACTAATGAAACAATTATAGATTACGAAGATCCATAATTACGCAAAACTTTAAAAATTCAGATAATTGAGACGTCATAGTGAAATGGCCTGTCGTTTTGACAATTGCACTAAAAATACTAGTGTTCGACGTCTCCGATGTATTATTAGCACGATTCGAGGATCCCCGAAGGAACGATAGTTGAATTATTAAGAAAAATCCAGCCAGGGCCACCTGTCACGTTGCACATCAGCAAGCAGCGTGCGCACTCGCAGCCACGGAGCATTACGAATAGGTGAAAATAACTTGTCCACGGTTTAGCCGATTCATTTCATTATGCACACAGTTTAACCACAATGATTCCAATTCAACGTACCGCGGACCTTCTTCGTGCTATCTAGAACGACGATGATATTTCCGCTGACCGTCTGTCCCGGGTAATAGGTGTTCCAAGGATTGTCAAAGATTATCCGGAAGTCCTTGAGCCCCATGTCGTCTGCCGGCACGGAGAAGCGTTCTTCTCGGTGTTCGATCTGTTTCCTTGCAGCTCCGAGCGCGCCGAGAGAGTCTTCTTCTCCAACTGTCTTATCAATTATTCTGCTCCCGGCCGAATTCGAAGCCGCTGCAGAATAAAGGCGGAACGTTTAGCAACGCGTGCTGTCTCGGATCGTCGCGCCACGGCCGTCGCCCGTTTCGTTTCGTTTCGGTTCGTTTCGTTTCACGCGAAACACAACGCCGTGTGGCTATATCGAGCCGCTCGTAAAAGCCGGCCTGATCGTGCTTACGAGTCCACGTTATACTACTCGATATTTGTCTTCTGCGCAGACACCAGCTGACGCAGTGCACGGGGGAACGTTCCCTACAGGGCGATTCAGAATCGCGTTACCGCCCCCGCCATTCTTCGAGATTCTAGAGTAGCGATACTGTGCACTCCAAAATTATACATTCCGCGACAATACTATTATACAGTTAGCCACACCTACCGAGAACAAATATGTAGTAGCTGGTCCACGTTGCCTAATCAAAATGAAATGATTCGATTTATTTAATGTTTATACGATTTTTACTGTAACATGTGCTCGAACGGTGAAACACATTTAATCATTTCAAGAATTGTAAAATAACAAACAGACCCGTCATCACCACCGGCGCTGGTAGGTTTAATGTTCATTTTTATTTGGTATATAATCTCAATGAAATTTGTAAATGAAAAATGTACATTTTCAAGACGAATTAATGAGACAAAATCATAGGTTAATTGTAGGTAATTGTTGTTTTCTGTCTCTCTTGTTTTAACTCGTCAAAGGTTAACAATTGTCGTCTCTTGGCATATACCGCTATCAGCTGGTGAGTCCAGAATTTTAGTTTTTTTCCTTCCAAAAAACGTTTTATCTATTTTTGCTGCGCGAACGAAGAAATTATCATATTAAAATACGAAATTATTACCAATAATTCTTGTGGCATGTTTATTTGTTTGCTCCTTTATAATTTATAAATATTTTCGAGTATTCATTTTTCCATTAATAAACTTATTATCCGTCTTTTGGTCGTAGCCTATACCTTCCCCAATCATAACTACGCCACCATCCATTTGAAAGCGGCATAATAATTGAGTTTTTTTCGTAAATCATGGTAATAGCAATTAAAACCTTCTAGCCCGTCTATATTCAAATTTCTAACGTCACTTTTTAGTAACTTGTTTCTCTGCAAATAACAATCGAACACTTCTGTGCTGTTCCGCTAACACTCGTCATACTTTTTTACACGTCTTTTAACACAAGCATCTTTGACAATTTGTCTAGCAGACATTTTCAAATTCGATTGCACGCTTTTTAGGTAATGTTAACGCAGGAGGACGACAAGAACTCTTTTTTTGTGCCATAATTATCTGGATTTTTAATAAATTTACTGATTATCTTTCTACTTCGATTTAAAATTAGAAAATTCTAGACTAAAAAGACTAGATAAATTCAAATATTATCAAATTATAGTCAAATAAACTAAGAGAAGTTAGAACCGACAATTTTAAAAATGTTAACCAACATGAAGCCTCTAGAAAGTCTGTAAAAATATTTGAAAACACTTTATTTTTATTATAAAAACTGAATTTGTATTATGAATCCAATACAAATAAATAACTTTAATTTTCGAGATTTATTGTAGGCTTCTATGTCTCCTACGTGTTAAACAGGTAAATAATATGTCTAAACCACGATATTCGTGAGACAATTGAATTTCTACAGTTGTCATCGCAAATTAAGTATTCTGCATTATCGTTGTAATAATTATCTGCATATTCGTACAACCTATTCTCTATTTCACTACAAATAAGTAACAAATTTTTATTCGAAATGCTCGAACATGTCCCATGTTGCGGGCACATACGATCCAACAAAGATATTACGTATTTTATTAAAAAGAAAATAACTTTTGCTCAGCGTGAAAAAACTCTTCTTTTCAGTTGATTGGTGCTCAATTGTTGGTACGATTACCTCTTATTTCTGTGAAACTATTATAGATGTTTATTTTTAGAGTTCGTTATTTCCTTATAGAGCTTTTATGACGTACATTTATCACTTACAATTTCCCTATGTGTATTATACAACGAAGAGCAAATTGAATCAACACCATTTAAAACAGCATAACTTTTTTAAAATTAGACCACATTACTTATGCATTTTTGAGAAGTTAGAAGGATCATTTTTTTACATAAGGTGTAAACAAATTTCCGAAAAAATTGTAATTGGCTGGAATCGCAAAAAAAAGAATAAAAGTTAATTTTTACAACCTCTTTATCTCGGCATGTATTGATTTGAACAATATGTTTTATATATTCACATACATTATACACAAAATGTCATCGATATTGGTCGTTTGGTTTGTAAGAAACGATTAAAATGTTGAAAAATTGCTGTTTTTCACGATTTTCGTCTTATAACTACAATTTTTCCCAATTTTAATAGTTTATAACTCATTAACCGGTTGCAAAAAAAAACTTTTAAACAAATTGAACATTTCGAGTTGCGTTTGGAAGGGGAAGAATAAAACGCATACATAATAATTGTTTATTTTCGAGAGAAAGTTGCACTTCAAAACAGTGTAAAACTGTACACAGTAGAAATATATCTACACACAGGGTGTGTCACGAAAAACACTTGAATTTCTCTGTTGGCACGAAGGATAAAGGAAAGTTCCAAAACTGAAATGAAACCGTTCAAAGGGGCCAATACGATGATATCAAAAGATGTTTTAATTAACGTATTTTTTTCATCATCATTTCAAGGTCATCCATGTTTTTTTTAAAAGGGCATTATGTATTTTGAATCCCATTACGTGATGGCTGAGACGATTTCAATGACCTGGTATAACCTTGAAATAATCTTGAATGCAGAAATTAAAATAAAATTAAACTAAATTTAGACGCGACTTTTATTTTATTAACTATCCAAAGTGGGATGGACTTTCAATTACTCATTTGGTTAAGGCGTTGTGGCTTGTTCTCTATAAACATCGTGTAAGTTAATTAAAACCGAGGGGTGGATAACGCGATATGTTTAATTGAAATAAATGTGAGCGTAATACCAAGAGTCTTTATTCGAAGCAACTGTACAAGACGACAGTCGGAACAAGAATGTCCTGCTGTCCCAAAAATCCTAAGCCGTGAGAACGCCTTCGACGGTATGCCTCTTTGTTTATGACACCCCCAACCTAAAGGACTTTCCCTTAGGGGGGGACAACGCACTGACAAGGGCCACATGGCCTGCCTCGACCATTTGCTTATTTTCGACTTTTCTAACAATCGTTTAATTTGCCCCACAAAAAAGTAACGAAGGGATACATTTAGGTGGAGATCATCTTCCGCCAGCTGCTCAGAAATTCCAATTTTAAACGTTGAGATTTTCTGTAATGAAACACAGATTTCTGGATCTACGATCGTTTCAAGTTCATAGTATCCTAAGTCGCTAAATTCGTCTCGACATTAGCCATCGCGTAATGAGATTAAAAATACATAATGCCATTTTAAGAAACACCGATAACCTTGAAATGACATTGAAAAAAAACCTTTATCACAAAATCTGTCGACATCATCATTTCACTTTTGAAACTTTCCTTTATCCTTCATACCAACAGAGAAATTCAAGTGTTCTGTTTTTCGTGACTCACGCTGTATATGTTGGACTGTAGTCCTGAAAGTAATGTTTTAACGACTATAAAATATAAGCGCCGAGGTTCTATACAAACTTTTAAGTGAATTACATAATGTCCGTAGGATTTATGAAGTATTGACTCTAAAAATACGCGTATAAAAATACACCTTGAAGTTCAAGCAGGTGAACAATGTTTTTCAAGTGATGCAGAAACATTGTGTGGTTAGTTTTATGCTTCGTTGCGAATGATTTGAGTTTCGATAGCGACAATGAGTTATAAAAATCGAACAAATTGCTAAAAGATAGAAGATTGTATAGATGGATGATCGAATTCGCAAAAAGAAGCAACATGTATCGACAGTGCATTATTTTATTTAAAAATCAAAAATGGATGGATCAATTACGAACAAGTACCATATAGATCGACCAAAAACCCGACTAGTATGTTACTAGTAAATGTTTGTACATAATATACAAACAGAGCCATATGCTTCAGCTACAAAACTCAAATATTCGTCAACAATATTAATAGAAAACGTTCGTTCTGAATTATGGCATTTTACGAAATAATGATTTTCGTCTTGGTATTCTAAGGAAAATGCCATTCTTTAACAGATAAGGTTAGTAAAGCTATCATTTCTGAGTGAAGCGAATTAAACATATTTGGTTCGTCTGGCCGTTTTTTATGTTTGGAGAAAATCCAACTCATTGTCAAAAATGAATACTAAAAATGTATGTTCCATTGTCAACCATACACGGTTCCATGATTTATGAGAGTGTATAATTGAAAAGAGCTCTGGAAATTACGTTCTTATAGATAGTATTTTAAATTCATATAAAATTTAAAAAAAAGAAATTTAAATCAATCTAAAAGGAAGTATTAAAATATTGGGATTGTTGGAAAATGTGTACTTAAAGAAAGCTAATAATCCCAAGCATACATCCAAAATTGTAAAATAATGGCTAACACATAATTCATCGTTGTTCATTATATTAATTTAACACTGCTACTTTACTTTTCCATAATAAATATTGCTTTAAATTGCATTATACTACAAATATAATCTGAACCCTTCGCATCCCTATGCCACCTGTGAATCAACATTAATTTTATTCACAGGAAGTCCTATGTTCGATATGACTCAACATTTTTAAATTTTCTGTTTAAATATGCAATATATTACATAGTATTCATTTTTTTACTTACAATTGGCTGAGCAATTTACATGTAGATATTTTCAATATAAGCAGCAACATTTGTTTAGAATTAGTAACTAATTAGTGACAAAGATTAAAACTAAATTAGAGTTGTTGGGAACAAAATGAAAAATAATTTCGAAGTGCCAAAGGAATAAATGTTAATCATATTGCTTTAAATAGTATGAATTTATAATTATTGCGATTGAAATAATATTGTTTGAAAATATATTGACTGAGAAATAATTGAAACTGTTGAAATAACTGAACAGCTGTTTGAAAACGCTGACAACCACTTATGAAGCATCCTGTACGTTCATGTTGTACGTTGCCGATGACGTAACAACTCTGAGCGACCTCATTGGTTAAGCATAGATAAACATGCGCTTTGGAAAGTCACGTTTTCGCATATCGTGGCAATATTCACGGTAGCAACACACGCAGGCGCCATTTTTGCACGCATGACGTCATTGTGGATAACGGGCGGATTCCGATGATGCAATTGATGAAGACGCCTGACACTAGCAAATGTAAACTGTCAGGCAAGATGTCGCATCTACGAGAACAGAGATGAACAAACAATGTACCGCAATCTACTGCGATTATCGTATATTTATTTAACACTTCAATTTTCCTTTATTCATTTGTATTTGTTTTTACACAGTGTTCCCATGCATATAACACATCCCCAAAATATTTTAATGCTGTTACTACCACCGTTATTTTAACATCAACCATTCTATTATGTATTTCCGAAAAATTTAGCATTAATAAGAAAAAACTGTTCCCTCGTAAAAAAAAGTTTATAATTTTACACTGATACTTGTTAAAAAGGAACAGGAAAAAGTGAATAGAAAGCGTTAGGCACGTAATCTGGAAAAAAACTATGAAAATATCAAAAACAAGAATTGAGAATATCGTGATCCTAAGTAAAATTGTTGTTATTTTTGAACTCGCTTTCCCTAACTCGCTTATAGAACTCTACTCTTACAAAGTATAAACAATAACCACTTTTTCTTCGTTAATATCTCAGAAATTGTAAGTTTTGTTTTATGTCATTGTTGTAGCAAACGAGCGATAAAGTTTTAACATAAACATTTCCGAAGTGAATCCTAAGAAACGGAAAGTAAATAAATATGTACTTGTTCCCTTAACAAATTTAGTATGCCGGAAATAGCATAACAGTGCTCTTACATTCTTCGTACGTTCTCACAACTTTATATGTCACCTATTCATTTTTCTGACGAATTAATAAAATTCGCAGTCTAGTTATTATATTTTAAAATGACGTGCGAAGTTGAATTCATTCCGAATACAAGATTTCATAGAACGTCATTGAAGAGTTATTTATCATACATTTTCAAGTGACGTCGTATGAACTCAAATTAATTCAGAACAGAAGGTTTTGTAGAATGTCGTTGAAGAGGCAAAACAATTCAATAATGTTCGCTAATACACATGTCCGCACAAGTGAACTTTGTAGTCGGTAGTATTAAAATTAGAAGCTCGAGCAAACACCTTCTACATGCCTCGCCTGGTTGAATTGTGTATACTGTTGTGGCGAAAGAATTTCTGCATCAATTTTCCTCTTTCTATCGTTTATTCACTTATGTCTCTAATCGCTACTATATGCACAAAATTAAGGTAGTGCAATCAGCCACGCAAAGGCATGCCCAGTCTATATCGTTAAGCAAATAATTATTCACTTTAATCATTTTTCACTAAAGCATCTTCATGATTTTAATAATTGTAAAATAAAAAGATAACTGAAACGTATCATTTTGACTTTTCTGATAATTTTAGTATTTTTTAATATCTACTGTTTACAGTTGAATACTAAAATAACAGAATCATTAATATGTATAATAAATTTTTCCTCAACTTCAGATTTTATGCAACATACTATCTATTATCTTAATAATTAAGGTCTATTCATGATCTAAATATTGTGGTTGATTTCAATATATCAAAATTATTATTACTTTAATCCGAATTTTTCTAAGTTGGCCAATTTAACCAATTAAAGTACTCAATTAACTATTACATATGCAATTGTAGCATTTGTACAAAATTCAACAGAAAAAAATATAAATAATTTAATAACCTATTTTAAATTAATAATATTCTTGGTAACTCTAAATTGGTCATATTTAAACACACAAACATTATATATTAAGTATTTCAAAAATAACTTTATACATTTATACAATAGAATTCGATACAAAAAATTTAATCGAATTATAGACACATATTTTAAATTGATAAAATTAAACACTCAAACATTGCATATTAAGTATATAAAAAATAACTTCATGCATTTATACAATAGAATTAAATACAAAAAATTGAATCGAATTAATGATGTTTTATTTATACGTATTTGTATTAGAATCCTTTTAGATGGAGTCCAACTGATTTGTATTTATTATGTTACCTTCACATTAGTATAAGCTTATTATTGTAATATTATGTATGTAATACAGACTGCAGAATAACCTCCTATCGGAGGTTACAACTGTACAATAAAAAAAAAAATGCTTAAAATGAAACACCCATTTTTATTCATTTAATGTTGAGCAAAACGAATCCATAAGAATACAATTTCGCTGAAACGAGAACAATTTACTTATGACATTCGTATTCCTATTATTTTCTATTCGATGTTTGTCAGCAAGAGCCTTCATTTGAAAATTCGAACGAGATGTTCTTGTTGCCGGGACAAATTGATATTTCAAGCGTCGATAACACGTTCGACGGTATTCGGTACGGGTATAAATTTTGGTGAAATATTGCGCGCTCAATGTGACGTAGCTCATGCGCGTTTTTGCATTTTTCATGTGAACTGGTAACACGAGTGCAATAAAATCAACTATTACCGTGTTTTTATGGAAGCTGTTGTTCAACGCGACGAATTCATTTCCGGAAAGATCACCATCAAACATAGATCAACTTTGCATTTTCTCTTGGACATTTATCAATTCTATCGCTTATTTCGAACATTGTATAAAGTTAATCAACTGTCTGTAATATTAGACGAAATATGCCGTTATATTTGGAAGAGTCTGTAGAATCGTTTCATAGGGGCAATCATTATGCATCTTGTACTGTTCATGTACGAAAAAGTCTTACAATTGGAATTGACAAATTTTTCTTTCATTCAAATTTACTCAAAAACTGTGTATAATATATAGAGAAAAATAATTGAAGAACTCTTATTCAGGACATCGGAATCTATAAGAGTTACTTACTCGCTGACAATTTGAAAATTTCTATTGAAATATTGAAATTTAGTTGTTTTAAATATAGTAAAAATCAAATGTTTTTAAATATCAGTGCTGGGTAAAATAGTATTTGAAAGAAAAAATAAAAATAATTTTAGAGATCATTTCTTAAATAATATTGGAAATATTTATTTATTTTTACGGGTATAATATGTCATAACAGTGTGTATTTTCAGTTATACATTCTGTAGCATGAACTTTAAATAATTATTTGAATCAATAATATTTCTGTCACTTTTTGTGTAACTCAATATCCGAGTACTACTTTCATATGTGAACGAAATTTTGCCTGCACAACAGCATTGGATATGTCCTGAATTCGTATAATTATATTATAAAAAGACTATTATTTCAATTCATAATTAAAATTCAAATATTTCTTTAAGATGCACACGAATATGTAAGATAAGCGATCAAATTGGTTATAACAATATAAAAATGTATAAACGCGGCGGTACATTCAAATACGTTTACGGAGTGTGAAGACGCATATCTTAAAAAATAGACACGATGAAATATTCTTTTATGTAAAACTATTCTAGAAATAGAATAAATATTTAAACACTGTCCTGTTGAAATGGAAATGTTTCAAATACTTTTTCTGGGGGGTATTTTGACTTAACGCGCGAGTACTACACCAATTTTCGAGTTTTTTTTTTGTGGGCAATCGAAGTAAGTATAATACATAAAGTTTTTTACCTAATCACTTAATTGTACTTTTAACATTATTTATACTTTTTTTTATCGCGCCCAAATAGGTGTAAGATATCTGTATAAACATGCGAAGTGAATTAACCATTTTTCATTCAAATTAATTTTTAACAAAATGGTAACATGTTAAAGAGAATCGACCTTGTTTTCACCTTCAATGCCGACACTAATTTGTTAATTATAGAAGCAATTTTGCCAATATTTGAATAGTCGTGGCATGGACGAGCAGGACGTCTTTTTGAAATGTACAGTGAAGAGCAAAACTGAATCAGCACCATTTGAAACAGCATAACTTTTTCAAAATTAGTACAGATGACTTGAGTGTTCTTGAGAAGTAGGAAGGATTATTTTATTATATGATGGGTAAAAGAACTTTTGAAAAAATTGCAATTAGTCGGAACCACGGAAAAAATAGTGAAAGTTGACTTTTACGACTTTTTTATCAGGGCCTGTATTGAAAATTTAAAAAATTGATAATGTAGACTCAAATAAATTATATATATGCTGCAAATTTCATCGATATTGGATAATTGGTTTATGAGTTATAAACGATTGAAAGTGGTAATAATTGCAGTTATAAGTCGAAAATCGTAAAAAACTACAATTATTACCAATTTCAATCGTTTATAACTCATAAACCGATTAACCAATATCGATGAAATTTTCAGCATATATATAATTTATTTGAGTCTACATTATCAATTTTTTTAAATTTTCAATACAGGGCCTGATAAAAAAGTCGTAAAACTCAACTTTTACTATTTTTTCCGCGGTTCCGACTAATTGCAATTTTTTCAAAAGTTTTTTTACACATCTTGTAATAAAATAATCCTTCCTACTTCTCAAGAACACTCAAGTCATCTATACTAATTTTAAAAAAGTTATGCTGTTTCAAATGATGCTGATTCAGTTTTGCTCTTCACTGTACATGCACATATAAATCGGACGCACCGTTATGAACATGCACGGCAGCCATTTCGAGAATCATGCTCCCAAGAAAAAAGCATTTGAAAATTTACTGTAAATTTCGGTACTACAAAAAGAAATCAGATGTCCTTGTATTTTTAAAAAATACTTGGAACACATCTCTGTAAGATTATAAACATCTGATAAAAGTAAATAAACAAACATCGATGTTTTAAAGGGTTACTCTCATAATCTCATAAAAAAGAATTGTACAATAATATACCTAAACTCGTCTTAAAGCTTGAAGGCTCTACATTCGCAGACCGTCTTTCATTTTCTTCGATCATGATTTTTCAGGACATGTAGATGGATACATGTGGATGGAAGGTGAGAAACTGAAGTCAGTTTATAGTAAAAAATACTACAATTTGAAACGCCTCGAAAAACATTAAATAATTTCACCATAGTTTTGAAAATTGAAGCTTCTCCTTTCACAAAGATCCCTCGAAACTTGATGTACCATTTCTTTTTTGGTCAATTTATTGAGCTTTGAATGGAAAGTGTATTACCAACTTTGCAACAAGATACACCATGAAATTTTTACATGACCAAACTTGTTTCTCACTTTCATTCCATAAAATAGCGATGAAAAATTATAGATCAAGTTTCAATCTTTAAATCTACGAGAATTTCATTCACAAAAAAAATTGTTCAATGTTACCAGAGACGTTTCAATTTGTTTCAAACCCAAACCAAACTCGTTCCTCATTTTACTTCCATATAACAGCCCAAAAAAGATCGTAGATCAAATTTTAGGGGATCATTGTAAAAAGTAAGCCTCAATTTTCAAAGCTATGGGAGTTTCATTCACGAAAAAAAATTGTTCAATCTTATGAGTATTGGAAATGGGTGGTTGAATAAACTGGAAACTTGATTACTGATATAAAACACTAGTTTATTCTATTGAGCTCGGAAGGACGTCAAGAAAGCTAGATCCGAAGTGAGACTAAACGAAAAGGCAACGTGGAAAAATCCGTTGTCCACTTGAAAGAAAGGACCAGGACAGCGTTCTGTCTCCTACCCAGGCAGTTAGGCATACGAAACGCTAACAGGCCCATGGGTCCGCTGACATCTGGTTTATTTCCTCAGTCAGTGATTCTCACACCCAACTAAATTCATTTTTGCTTTCTGGATGAATCGTTATCACCAACAATCCAACAATGAGAGACGTTACAATTTACAACAGTTTCGGGAGAAAAACGTGTCTTCATCTTTCCGCCCGCCATGTCGCGCAACAAAATCTTACAAGAAAGTAATCGATCGACTGCGAAGTTAAAGGCTTCAAGCTTTAAAATTAGTTCAGGTTCATTGTTCTACCAGTTTTTAGAAAATTATCACAGTTTAACACTTGAATACCTATACAAATAGCACAAATGCAAAACAACTTATTTATGTAATAATTAGACAGCGGATTTTTATGCATTTATGACACCTTTTATGAAATACGAGAAGACAGTTATACATATTAATAAAGTGTAATAACATTCTTACTTTAGCCCTCCTAATCATTGAAAAAGAATTTTTTGCTCAATACACTTTTTATAAAATCAACTATAAAAATGAGAAATTGTATAAAGCTCTGCAGTCTAGCAATGATACAAGAACTGGAGAGGCAAAGGTTATCGTAACAATGATTTTTGTGATATTCTCACACATCGCAGATTCTTTGGTTTACTTAATAGATTATAGTCGAAATTGATCTTTAAGTTTGATAAAAAATCATATATGACCGACATGGCAGTCAAAATGTTAACACTAAACCACAGTCAAATTACTGGGTTTTTATTCGTCAACCATTGAAATTATTAAGACGCTTCTATAGGTTGAATAAATTTCATTACTCAAATACGTATTATAAGTAGACTGCGGATCCTTCAGCAAAATACAAATTTTCTATGAGAATTGTAACAGGCTAAAGTGTAATAAAAATTTATGTTTAATGGGTCGAAAATAATATAACAGTAGTTTTAAATTCTTCCAATGTTTTGATTGTGTTGAATTATATCTATTCATTTATGTCACAAATACATCAAATCCGCAATCGAATTATAAGAAAATCCGTATCAAATCTATATAAATTGAATCTTCTCACTCTTACGAAACAACGCACTCCAATTATTTTCGATACTCGGTAAGTTGAGCATTAAATATCTACAAATGTTTCGAATCGAAAAAGTGTTGAAATAAATACTTTTCGAATCCACATATGCGTGGGAGAGTTCATCGCAGTCATTTTCTAGTCCTTCCTTTCTCAATCTCCGAAAAATTCGCAAACCTACAATATTCCTCTCTCGAACTAAACAATGGAGCGATCCAGATTCTCTATTCAAAATGACCTCAAGTCGAATCTAAACGAAGATAACATCAAGAACGTCCTCCTCTTCTTTAAAACCATCGACATATATAAATTATTATAAGCATATTTTATTTTCTTCCACCCAAGTTCCAATATTAACTTTAAACAGTTGCAAATTATTATACATACTATTCGTACTTTAACAAATTGTAATCTGTAAACCATGTGGTCGCTAATGACCTTGCTGTTAATGCGACCACATTCAAATAAAATATTACTAACTAACTAACTAAAAAGCAAGCATCGAAGCCACTTTCATCTGGTTATATGCTCTCCGATATTTGTCCATCGAGTTCCTCGACCCAGGATGAAAATCTAAAACGCATCGTACAATAATTATTTGCCGTGTCGAAGGTTTTGGCACGGCAGTCGGCAGAGTTCTTGCGTCCGGCATCCGGAAGCACGAATTGCTATCGCATCGATTCTCCCGGCGAATGCACCTAGCAGCCAAGTACGTCGTCACCTGTACCGAGATCCCCATTACCTGTGGGAGAGCATCCTCTCGCCCACGAGGCGTCCGCGAGTGACATTGTTCCCGGTATCGCTGTCGTCGACGTCGACGTCGTCGTCGTCGTCGTCGTCGTCGTCTCCGTGATCGTGGTCGTGGTCGTCGGCTCGCGTCTCGACACGAGCGGAGCATATTCCGCGCAAGCTCGGCCCGTTACTATTGATCGAGCATTTCGCCCGATGGTCGCCTCAGAATACCACGAACGGTCCGCACACCGTAAATATTCGTTCAGTGCGCCGTGGCCGAGTGACTTACGCGACTAAAAACGTTTGAATACAAGGAAAAACGTGGCCGAACATGGTCGGAGGAGTGACAGAGGATGGACCTCTTATTCGACCTGTCGATTCCGGTGAGTGGACTCCACGATTAATTGCCAGTCTAATTGGGGAACCGATCTCCTAGACGATTCCAGAGGCATTCTTTCAAGTCCCGATCCCATAATGCAATCGCCGCGTTTTCGAATCGTTTTGACAATTGTCGATTAACTCATTCTTGCTGGACGCTGCGTTAGTTTGATGGAGGAAATTGGTGGACTCTTGCCGATACGACTGTTCACAGCTGTTAGGGGTGGTAGACTTTCAGTACGATCGTATCGCTCGAGTTTCATATTAAATTGTTGCTTCGTTTTCTTCTCTTTGGGTCTCTGATAATGTAAGATTGTTGGCGTGGGTGTAGTTTTCGTAGAAATTATTTGACAGGGGATCAACTGTGGTGGATGAGTCAACCTTAGGGTATAATCATGAATCATAGCAGCTTCTGTGCATCGGGGCTGATGACCATGTGGTGTTAAGCTTTTGTCGATTTGAGGTAGGTTGTACAGTGTCTACGTTTCCATTTTCAGGAGCTAGATTGATTGTTATCAACCAATGGTTTGTTCCATGTGTCACTTGTGACAGGAAGTGCAAAATATGGTAGCGTCGCTAAGAGATGCGACAATCATATGGATTACGCCATTTGAACAATCCTATTTTTATGAAAACTATAGTTGATATTTTACCATATTAAGTTATTTATAGTGGAGATTACGGAATAACTTCGGTATCAGTAGGCAATAGAGATAGAAGAGTGCTATTGACTTAGGTCATTCGTGTAATCCTGTATCGATAAGAGTCATATTGCCACCACTTTTCGTAAATTTTTTCAATTTTATTAGTCAAACATGCGCTATACCTAAGCAGCTCTTCAAAAATGAAAAGCTTGTTTCCATGAATTTATTTATTGTTAGTTGATGGCATAAATATATATGGTTTTTCAATAACAATCGACACGAGTAGGAAACCATTGCCATGAACTATAGTTGCTTCTCGACAGTTGAGTTTCAACAGCCGTTTTCATTAAGGAGTCTCCCTGGCGCGATGCTCCGATTGTAAGGCATCCTTGGGAACTTTTCAAAAGAAACCTACCAAGTATTAGAATTCCAGATTTAGTACACTTGTTAACTAACATTCGAGGAATGTTCACACATCTTTTTAAGTGGTACCATTTATTTTTTGCGAAGTTACAGCAGTAATTATCTGAAAATTCGTTTACTGTAGTAATCACTATCGTCACAAAAAATAAAAGCCATTCTTAATCGATATGAACGAAGGTATCACATAAATTTAGAAAACGTGGCATCGTTTCAAAAGAAACTATAATATAACAACTATATAAGAACTATTTGTTAGTTTCTGCGATTTAGGAAATAGCGACTTTATTCCAATTTTTGCGATGACAAGATATCTACCCTTGCTGGGCACATATCCCTGTCAAGTTTCAAGTCATTTGGTTAATTGGTTCCTGACACATCACGTTCGCCAGATCGAAAAAATTATTTCGAGAAGCTGCGTTTAAAGTTTGAGGTACCGTTTTCAAAACATAAATAGTGAGATATGCTACATAATGCGTGTGGAAAATATGTTTTTAAGACCGTCAGAAAATGTAGAAAAGGAAACGATTTTTAAAACTTGCCAAACTAGAGAGACTCCTTAATAATTGTTATTGATATTGTTTGTACCCGTTACTTAGCGTTGCTAATGGCTTGTAGTCGTTATTGTGACACACAGACTAACGAACCAGATACTGATTCTCCAATATTCGAAAGTCTTAATGCGCGTAAACCCTTTCGTATTTATTCGAGCTCATCGGCATTCGCAGAGGGCATGAAAAGGAAGCTGGAATCCTGAGAGGTGTGCTCGAGATATTGAAAAACGTGGAGGACTGAAAGATATGCAATATTCAAACAGAAGTCGATATGCTATGCCTGCAATCGAGTTTCGGAATATAAAATGTTAATGTATTAAAAGATCAATAAAAATATCGCATTCGATCAAACAATAGTGAATATCATAATTAGACTGCAGATTTGATGCGTTCATGACAAAAATGACTAAGTGCAATTTAAAGTAGTGGGCAGATTAAAAGAATTTAAAAATATCAATGTATTCGTTCGAGCCGATTAAAATCATTAAAGAACGATTGGCATATCTATTTGGCTCCTATGTTGTACAATTTATATTTTGCATGAAGATCCGCAGTCTAATCATAAGCATCAATACAGAATTTCATAAAGGAATCCCACGAATTAAAGTACAATTGTGTTTCCAGAAATGAAATTTCATATCACAAAGATCAAAGAGATCAATCCAAAAATTATAATTATTATAAAATATATTGTTTCACTTCTAATTAATGCCAGGCATATTTTTAGTTGCCAAATTAGTTTAACTCCACAAAGTGGAAAATGCAAAAAGGCGCGAGCAATTTTTTCGTGAATATTAACTTTTCTATCTTCCGTACTGGTCAATATGAAATATAGTTTTTTCATAAATTTTTATGTAAACCTTGTTTCGTCATAAATTCCTGGGTAAATTTTAAAAGATTATTCTTGTAACATCCACGCTATTCTCCAAATTTTATTTTACAAAGTTGATCAGTTTGATTGGTTAATTCAAATGGCTCATTCGTAGCAAGGATTAAGTACTAAATATTTCTACGCTCCTAAAATCTGGTAAAAATAGATTTTTCATGTCATTATTAGTTTGAGGCCTGTATGCATAACACGCTCAATATTGTCCACAATATTCGCTTCGACAAAATTCTACGAATGCAAATGTAAATGTTGTAGTACGCAAACGGGACAAACAGATAGCACAAGCACAAAATCTACGCTTCTGGGTTGTATATGAGCTACCGAATAACAAATGTCAAATATGAAACATAGTTAATAATATGTGTAATAACGTTTTGTAATTTATTTTTGTTAAGAAAGACAATAGATTAATAAAAATTGGTCTGTGGAATAAGTGCCCGCGAAATATGTACCATATCGACACTAAAAAGTGAACAATATTCAATGATATAAATATCAAAGGTTATTATGAATTTACTGAAAGATCGAGAAAATGATAGAAAAAGAAATTCTGAACGTTCGCAGATCCTATCTGCTCGCGAAAAACGGGCAACGATAAAAACGACATCAAATTCGAAGGTGATTGCCAGACAAATTGCGCACAATATTGATATGGACATTAATACGGAGGACGTTAAACGCGTTTTAAAAAAGTGTAAGCACTTAGTAAGGAGAAAATTGCAGAAGAATTCGTCTTTGTATGTACAACATAAACGCGATCGTCTGCAATTTGCAGAATAGTATATATTTATGGAGAAAAAATGCTGAAGGTTCATATTTACGAACGAGAAGAGATTCAATTCGCAACTTGTTAGATGAACCGGTGGTCTCCGGTTCCGGTGATTGCTAAGTGGAAGGTGGCGATGTAATTAATTGAACCGATATTGGTTATTATGGGAAAATGGACATCTTTATTACTGGAAATATCAATAGCACAAAGTATTTAGAAATGATTGGCGAACAAATAAACGCATATGCCAGACTGTTGTTGAAGACAAATTCATTTAGAAACACGAAAACGCTGTGGTGCATACTGCAAAAGTAAAGGAACACATTCCCTAATATAATTCAAGTTTTAGATTGACAAATAACATCTCCTAATCTCAACATTATTAAAAATAGTTGGGAGAATTTTGTTAGGGTAGTAGACAAGAATAGCAGACAAGTTGAACCATTTAATCATTTTAAACACGGTACTCAAGAGAAACAAAGAAAATTGACTCAGAGAAGTATTAAAAAATTGTATAAATCTTCACCAAACAGAACCACTGCTGCCTATCGAATCTAAAGAAGGCACGCCAAACTATTAAATGTTATATTTGTGAAATAAAACTAAACACAGACGTAAAATTCAATTTGATTGTATTTATAATATGAAATTAAACGTATCCTGAAACAGCGTATAAAAAGAAATATTATTGTTATTTTGCAATGTGAAAATAAATTAAAATCATGTGAATCCTAATGTGTGCTATCATTTTGTCCCGGAGTGTACGTTCTTATACTAACAACAGCCATCCTTTATGTTCTCTATTCAATTAGCTACCGACACTTTGCCCTATTCGTTATTTACAGCAATAAGTACAAAATATCGGTTCTTCGGAAAGTTCGCAGCGTTTTGCAATAGATGTCAGATGTATGACAGAATTGAGATTTATTAGACTTTATGTCATACACACAAATATAACATCCATATCTATTGTATCTTAAAAGTTTTTTCACTTGAATTCACCCGATTAATTCGATCAAATCGATTAGGAATTTAAAATGTCATAAAAATGACTTGCTATTTATGGAGATGATGTTGTTCATCACAGTGCTGTTTGCGAATGATTTTCACAATTTAATATTGGTTATTACTTGGAAATAATCCACATTAAACTACAAGAGAGATCTCAGATTTCTTACAACTGTTGAAGAGTGCAGTGTAAATGATTGATTCCATAAAACTTGGTTACATTAATAGTTACGTTATTTGACCGCAGCAGGTTCTGATGAAAAAAATTTAATCGATCGTATCTTAAGCTGTGATTCATTACTTAAACGCTACGACAGTGATCCATTTTCTAAGAACCCCGCAGTTAAGGACGTTAGATTGTATATTCGTTGCAAAATTTTCTTAATGGTATCGATTTTGCTACAACGGAGACATGTAAATTGCATCGAATCAGTTTAGCTCTCATTAAAATGAACAATTCTTAAAAAATAATGTCAGGAAACTAAAGTACGGATTGTGATAGGTTATTGGACAGGATAACATCTATGTTCTATTAGTATTATCAACAAAATTGTTGATAAATTAAATATATTTGCTTAAAAATTATTACGAATCAGCTTAGCTCTCGCTAAAATGAAAAATTCTTAAAAAGTAATGTTATGAAACTAAAGTACGGATCGTGAAAGGTTATTCGACAGGACAAAACCTATATGTTATTGAACAAAATTATTGATAAATAAAATATTTTTGCTTGAAAATTATTCCGAATTTTTCGAACAATCCAATTGAGTCATTGCAGAAGATAGAACATGCAAGATAGAAAAATGCTAGGAGGTTATGTTGTTTTTAAATTCCTGTATTAAAATTCGTCTCCGTTATTGACACGGATAATAACAAAAATATTTAGTCACTTTAAGTATTAAGCAAATTTTGCTGTAGATTTGTTGATGGAAAGTAAAACAAAATTTGTTTTCTGTGAACACTTATTGGTAGACTGAAGATCTATGGAAAAGAACCGTGTATAGTAAACAAAAGATAATTGTGTTATGTTAACTGCAAGAATGTCCTTATTAGTTATCTACGATGCTATATAAACTTTATATTCAATCACAATCACAATCACAAATGATATTTGTAATAAATCAAAATAAAATCCAGAAGTGTTCAGGCTTCATTCAATTTTTATTCGATTAAAATTCTAATAGAAATAATCAATTTTAAATTGGTTTTAAATAATTTACACATCTCAAATGTATTCAATTGTAATGACATAACATAAACAATCAATACTTCAGGTGGCTGAATACCTTTGTGATAAAATGTATTTTTCCCTTTTCAAATAATTATTGGATCGGGTCATAAATAACTTCCTCCGCAAGCATTGAATGAATATGAGCTGGTAACAATAGCGGGGAAGCTTAAATAGAATAGCGATTATTGAATCTAATAATACTGAGAATATAAATTCAACGATTCTTGGTTATTAAATGTTCTGCGCTGAAATAAATTTGAAAAATGAAAATTATTTTTGTTTCAACCCAATAATATACAGGGTGTCCCGCGACTCATGGTCAACCGATTAGGAGGCGATTCTACATGTAAACGCGAGTCGAAAGGAAAGAATGAAATTTTTTCATTTGAAGTTACGTTTTCGAGAAAATCGAATTTAAAGATTCGTCGGGTTCGCGATTACTGTTAGGTCTGCATTAGTATACGCACAGAGTAGAATTGGTTTGTCATGACCAGACGCAACAGCCGATTTCTATCTAATGGTACGCGTATTCGCTGAATTTTCAAACTCAATTTTCTCGAAAACAGGCAAAGGTGGTGAAAATTGCTATTTTTCACGATTTTCAGTCCCTAACTGTAATAAATCTGAAGATTCTTACATCTTTCAATGCCCCTCGTTTTTGATCGCATTAATCGATTTCGATGAAACCTTCAGAATACACGGGGTGTCCCACGGCTCATGGTCAACCGATTAGGAGGCGATTCTACATGTGAAAATGAGTCGAAAAGAAAGAATAAAATTTTTTCGTTTGAAACTTCGTTTTCGCGTAAATCGAGTTTAAAGAATCATTGGGTTCACGTGCGTTAGTATATGCGCAGAGTAGAATTGGTTTGTCATGACCAGACGCAACAGCCGATTTCTATCTAATGGTACGCGTATTCGCTGAATTTTTAAACTCGATTTACGCGTAATGAAGCTACAAATGAACCAATTTTATTCTTTCTTTTCGACTCATTTTTACTTGTAGAATCACCTCCTAATCAGTTGACCATAAGTCGCGGGACACACTGTATACTTCGGTATAAGTATTATTTATGGCGAGAAATGCTAAATGTAATAATAAACCACTAAAAAATATAGAACAGTACTATGGACTTAGATCATTTGTATAATCTTATTTATATAATAAACATTATTTCCCATCTATGTTTCGTTCCTTTTCGAATAACTAGTGGATATTTATAGCGAAAATGACTAAATGTGGCATGGTTACTAGAAAATAGGACAATGTTATGATCGTAGATCATTTCTAAAATCCTATACCGCTATGAAAAGCGTCGTATTACCTACTTTAAGATGAACTTCCACTTGACAGTGTCACATTGTGTAATCTTACCCCATGTCTGCTGAGACTGGATCGATTTGCTATCATTTGCTATTAATTCCTAGGAAACAAAGGCTTCTTATTACTATTAGCGAACCTTACGTCAATTTATACGCTGTTGCTTATCCATTTTTTAAATTTACTTTCCACTCATTTTTCTTAAGTTGAATTTTAAATTCATTTTCATGATGATACTTTAAGCTAAATTTTATGACGAAATTATTAAGACGTATATTTTATATTGATCCTTCTTAACCTTTTGCGAACGAGTGTCGACAAATAGCCGCCCTGGCAATTTTAATATTCTACAACTGCTAATAATTTTCAAAGAAATTATTGCTCTCAAAAAATATCAAACAAATTTTTACTGAACACAACACTTTTCCCATCGTTTGATTCATATACTTATCTCCTCAATACATAACTTTGTTTCACAAGGAAAATATACTTGACCCATCGAGAACTATACTAAAGATAATTCCCGTCCGCTAAGGGTTAAAACAGTTGAACCACTGCATTACCTATTTCATAAAAGATTTTGTACGTTTATAGCATCTGTAGAAAATTCGCATCGTAACTCATTTTTTAATTTGACATTGATCTCCTTATTCTACCAATTTGATGAAAATTTATAAACTAGAATTGATTGGCATAAGCCGATTTAGTCTAATTATATCATGCTTTTAAAACTCAGAAGCAAAATGGACCATAGCATCATAATTGTATAACTAAATAAAACCAGAGATAATTATTATGAACATTCTTTTAAATTAATTCTAATACTCGCAATTGAACCATTTAACAATTTTGTGAGGTGAATTTACATTAATGAATTCTGCTTTTTTCAGTTGTGATTATAAAAAAGAATTTCAAAGATTTGTTTAATATTTTACTAATTTCTATATCGGAATCCACCCGATTCCTGTGATAGTTGCATGTTCTGTTTAAAGCAGGAACTGAAATATTTACATTATGAAAATTATTTTTATGTAGCTTCCTTGTTTTCAGGGCTTCTATTGTATAGTTCAGGCATTATAATAAAAATAATTTGGTAGCATTTCAATTATTTCTTCGGCACTTTTATAGTTAATAAATGCCGTTAAACAAATAACATTACGGATTAAACATTTCGACTTTAATAATAAGGAGTGCATCATACATCTGCAACATTATATTACTGAACTTTATATACAACACGAGTTAGTTGTATATCAAATACAAACAGGAGAAACATGACAAACTATACTACTGAAATTATGGAGGACTCCCCTTTTTTTCTACTGACACAGTTCTGAATTTATTTTCTAATTAATTTCAAGGAACTTGATTTCGAATTAATTTTAAACTTTTGCTCAATGAGGAATTTCGCGAGATTGCTTCAAATTAACTTTTGAATGCTTTTCATTCGAAATTCTTTATCTTTTGAATGTTCAAGTGAAAGTTGAATACAATATACTGTATATTGTATACTAAAATACGCTGTATACAATTGCGTACGGATTTTATTCGTTTGTAACAAAAATGAGTAGGTCAAATGCAAAACAGGAAAAACATTTAAAAAATATAGAAATATTGTTCTATTATTTCCAACTACAATTACTGCGAAAAGATATCAAAGTCTATACCTTGAAATTACTACAGACAATTTTTATTTTGTACAAAAACCCAGGGCCTAGTGTATGAATATGTTAAAGTAATAAACAGACTGTGGATCTATATGGAAAATAAAAAAATGTTTGCGTTGAAACAGGAGCCAAATCAAAATTTCTTTCTTCTTTTAATAATCTTAATAAGCTGGAACTAATACACTGTTATACTGGAATCTTTTTAATATGTCCACTGCTTTGAATTTTACATAGCCATTTTTATCATAAATGCATAAAATTCGCAATCTAGTAATAAAATATACGTCATAGAGTAAGTAATGGCTTCGTCTTAATTAGTAAACGATAATCATTTTTAATGGTAAGTACATTTTATTAACAGAAAGGACGATAGTCCAATAGCTGGGAGTATTACTAACGCCAGAGATGGGCAATTTTACCTCAATTGAGGCAAAACCGTCCACTCCGTAGCGCCCTCTGTCCCCTTCCAGCAAGCGCGGTACAATGGGGCAACGAAGACACGAGACATCAGCGTACGCAACGAACGTGCGCGCTGCATGAAAGAGAGGGTGGTGGGAGAAGCAGGCATTTGAGGGGCTCCACCCGTGCCCGCCACTGACTAACACAATCTTTGAAGAGTCAATAAAAATTTCAAATTGTCTTAAATCAAGCGAAGGCTTTATAATGACATGAAATCAAGTTCATCGACAATATTGTATCAGAAACATCGGTTCCTTAAAATTGATTAGAAAACAAATACAGAAATATACTGGTAGAATAATTGAAGAGATCTTCACATTTCAGCAAAACATGGTTACTGTTCACATAGTAAGAATGTTAAAAAATTTGTTTTCAAATGGATACATACCGATTATAAATCATGCAATGGTGTGTCGTATCGAATGATCGAGGTAATACAAAATAACGGACGGTTTACTCATTGGTATTAAACATTTTAAACAATTTTGTTCAATTATATTGTCTTCGACACTATTGCTAGCGACAATACTTTATAATTTTGTCCAAGTAAAATTCTACTATTTCGGTTTAAATTGAAAATGCCTTGTCATGCGTTTAATTAATGAAGGCGTTGATTACGACTAAATAGTTCTGCGTCGCATATGATGCTGTTTAATTAAGTGCAGGGCGTGTCACGTATCTGTAGCACCTGACCCTGCTCGTAAATTACTTATTGTAAATCAAAATATTTCAAAGGAAGTGTTAAACTTGTTTGACATTGAGTGAAGTATGCAATGCGATAATTAGCTTTTCTTGTTTCGTCGATATGTTGAGATAGAAGATGGCCTTGAGATTTTATATTATAATTTGTAATACTTAACAGCGCGATTCGAGGAAACATTGAATGTTGAATAAAAGAGAATCACGGTATATGGTGTCAAAACACAGTAATTACCGAGGTATTTTTCAATGATGTAGAATTTCTGGACACGACGAGTTCATACAACACATGTCTACAAGAGTATCGAGCAATTTGATTATCACTTACACTAAAGATTAATTACAGAGTATCTCGGTAATTATTAGTTTTGGACCCTATACATCTTAATAACTTTCAACCAGAGCTGGGCATTATTTCAGATACAATATTTTAAAACTTATTTGAAATATTACTTGAAATAAAAAGTTATTTCACAAAAGTGTTTCACTATTTGAAATAAATTATGTTATATTTTGTCCAACAAAATAATTTTAGGAAATGATTATTTATTCTTTTATTTCGTGAAATACATCGGTTCAAATAATAAAATAACACGTTATTTTCTTACTTGAGATAAGCATTTCAAATGTCAAATAACGTGTTATTTTATTGTTTCATACAATAAATATTAAAAATATATTATAAATGAAAATATGGTTCGAGTTCTTTTAAATCTTTATTGCTACTCATCAATAATTTATTTTCCAAACTAAACATAACTAAGGCGAAATTTCAACTTACAATTAGTATCATACATTTCTCTTAATTATTTCAAATGACTACGCCGAAATAAATTATAATAAAGTTGTTATTTAAAATAAATGTACTCAAATAAATTCCTCTCAAATAGTTATTTCATAGAGTTTATTTGAGATAATGTTATTTTCAATAATTAACTTATTATATTTATTTGAAATAAAATTTGCCCAGCTTTGCTTTCAACTCAAAATTCAGTATTCTTTCGAATCGCAGATTTAAACAAATTAACACAAAAACTGAAAACTACACATCTCGATAAAAAGTGAAAACGTTGCAAAAATAATTATTACATCGCATGTCCCTCTCAAACTGAAAAACTGGAAACTGCACATCTCGATAAAAAGTGAAAACGTTACAAAAATAATTATTACATTGCATGTCCCTCTCGGTAATAAACAGCTGTCCTTTGAAAGATGTTTTCACACTACAACTAGATCATGAGTAAAAGGTGGTACAGTTGACCGTAGATAATTCACCTTTCCTAAAAATGACAATCCGAAAATTTGTATCTTGAGATGTCGGACGATTGTCAAACGTTTCATTTAACCCTCGGACAGCGGAGGATTTTTATGACTATTCACTGCTTTATTTATCAATTTTTGGAAGCATATTTTTGAAATTATGTCTTGCCTTCGTTTTTTTTCTAATGTAACAGCCGTCTACTCAGTTTATGCGGCAGAAAATGAGTAATTATATCTCGATTTTGATATTCTGGGTCAAATAAACCGAGGTGCCGCTGTCGGAGTGTTAATAAATGTTACATTAGAAGTACAACTTTCGCATTTCGTGTACCCTATTTCTTTATAAGGTAAAATACTTAAATAGTCAAATGAAGAAAGTTCAATTACACGAACGATAACATAGTTGTCCAAGGCTCCATGACTCACCCAGGATGAGTCACCCTGCACAACATGAAGCACCGATTCCAGTAATTCTCAAGTTATGGTTGCTTGGTAGCAACAGTTGCAGATTGTTCACGGAGTAGCAAGCGTGAATTAGGGGACTAATTGTTGTATAGTTTGAATGAATCGATGGATAAACGCTAGACTAATCAGAAACCCATGTAATTACAGTGTCGACGACGACTGTGGTCGCGCTATGCATCGGCGCCGCTTTTCTACTTTGCGCCGTCGCGGTGACCTGGTGGCTTTGTCGGCGACGTCGCGAGCACACCAAGCTCAATTCCGACAAGTCCCTGGCGTTCAGACCACCGCATAGGAAGCCGAGGGCGGTCAAGAGTCCTGGCAGCACCAGCCACTACTTGAAGAAGAGTCCGAGCCCCACGGAGCCGGTCAAAAGTCCTCCTGGTTCCGGAGGACAGACGCCGAGCCCCACCGGCTCCCAGGCTTCGAATCCCTACTCGCAGCCCAGAACGCCCCAGGGTACGGGTAACAATTGGATTCTCTACCGGGTGCCCCAACAACAGTGTCACATTTAACACTAGATTGCCCAAGGAAGTCATTTTGACTGCTTTTTAATTTCAATTAGAAGAAGAGTCGATCACCAATGATGAAAATGAAAGTGTCATCAATATTCCCAGGAAAAGTAAATTTTTTTTCTTGTTAATATTTACTAATAACTTGTTATATAACTGTAAATAATATAAAAAATATTAAAAATTAATTTTAAACTTTCTTTACACATTAGTTATTCTTTCACAATGCAGTCATTTTGACTGCTTTTGGGCAATATAGGTATATACTAAGTTTCAGTCTTTCTAGTGTTAACCAGGGTTCGAAATAGTTTCGAACAGATTCAGACATGTTCTTGAAAGTATAAGGTTTAGTTTGAAGAGGGACTATTAAATATCAAAATAAACATTTTTCTACAACAGGAATGTGTATTCCGTTCATCGATATTAACCCTCGTACGCTCCTCAGAAATATTCGCATAAATGATCCTAGTATAATAATTTGCCCATTTTTGCTCTATACGTGAAGTCAACAAATTATATTTTATTTAGAACGTCGCATTTTAAATTAATACGTATCATAATACCTACAATATGAGATCAATCATTTTTCAGTATAGAAAAATAATAAATGGGTGAATTTTCACCCTGAGGAACGTATGAGGGTTAAAGAGTTCTGAATCGTTGCAACAAAGACAAAACTTACTTGTTTTTCCCTGTAGAATCTAAATATGTAACATTTTATAGGGGGTTCCATTTAAAATTACAAAGGTACCTCCCCTCCCCCCTTAAAGGGGAAGGGGGGGGCACTTCACGTTTACGTAGTTAGAAAGGCCCTTCAGATACATGCAATTTAAGACCAAGAACTTTAAAATCGATGGCATAGTTTTCGAGATATTGAGCTGTTAAGAGTTATGTGGGCCACTCTGTATATTACACATTAGGTCATCCAAGAAGTGATGTTGTTTTGTATCTATTTTTCAACAAGAAAGTCAATGTACGTACGTTTATTTTTAACCGGTTAGTTATACGGCTTGTTCGTTAGCTACACTACAGACAAAAAGACGGCACACCCGATTTATTTAAGGTTTTCGGAATTTCTACTTAATTACAGAATACAACCTTCGAGCTGAAAAAATTAAAAGAAGAAGTCTTATTTTGTAACCATATACAAAACTACTAAAATATCTACGCGACAATATGATATCACATATTTGTTGAAAATTCTTTCACATACTTTGCGATGTGCACGCTGGCATTACCTTGCTGAAACGTGAACTATCAGCAACGGATGTTGTTTGAATTTGTGTATTTGATCATCTACGATTTCAATATTACTTCTACTATTTCATTTCTTAATGAACTCGATGTCTGTTAATCCGTGCTATCTTCTGGAGGTCAACATATTACGCATGGTTGATTTTGCTCCTTCGTTAACTCCAACATTATACCAATCAAAGAACATCAACCCATTAAAAAAATGAACAATTACCTTGAAATTTCGGAAAACATATCTATGAGAAAAGAATCTCTTCATCGCAAAAACTGCCTCTTTGTATCAAACATTTTCTTCTTTATTATATTTCTCGTACCGCTAAAAACAATGGAGACATCTCGGATGAAAATCTTAGGTGTACATAATTGAAAAATAAGATGTGTTGTAGTTTGTATTTTAAAATATAATACCACTAAAAAGCATTACTTCGTTACGTGCAGATTACGAAAGCTTTAAATAAATCCGGTGTGTTATCTTTTTGTCGCGGAGTGTAAATGATGAAGCGAAAGATAAACTATTAGAATCGGTAGCGACGAAGCAACAGATGTAAATGATTTAGATGATTGTTTTTGATCACAGGTACGCCACCTCAAACACCTTCGGGTGAAGTAACCCTAAGCATCGAGAATGAGCGCGATAAGGCGGAGATTGAGAACAATGAGAAGACGGACCGCGACAAGAACCACACGACGAAGAATAACAAGGACAATCTGGGACAGCTGATGTTCAAGCTGCGGTACATCAGCGAGCAGAATGCGCTCCGCGTGACCGTAGTCAATTGCAAAGGGTTGCCCGCGAGGGAGCAGGACGCAACCACCAGCGACCCTTACGTCAAATTGAAGCTGCTGCCTGATAAGCAACACCAGGTGAAGACGAGGGTCCTCAGAAACACCAGAGACCCGGTTTACGACGAAGACTTCACCTTCTTCGGAATATCGAAGGAACAGCTGCAGGTACGCGCAACTGGGCTCCCATAGTTCATTACTATTCAGGAAACGGACATTTTTCATTCTTAAATGGACAGAGGAAGATACAGTAACTCACAGTAACGTTCGGGCACTTTTAAAAAGACGATAACTTTTAACACTAACCGTACCAAGTACAAAATGTGTCTGCCATACATTGTTTATTAAAAATTACAAGATTCAACTTATTTGACTGTCTCACCATTTTTATAATAATACGTGCGTGAATAAAGAAATTTAGTCAATCATTTCTAGTGAAAGCATCTTTATAATTTCAATAATATCGGACCCGACCAATAGCAATTTTTAGAAAAAAATTATTTACACGCTACTAAATAATTGAAGTCGTTTGATCCAATTTTAAGAAAGATATTCGAATTTTTCAAAGTGTACGAATACTTTGTACACCCACCGTATATAACATTGAGATATTACTGTTTTCTGGTCTAGACTCTAATGTACCACTTCTTAAGCCTCCATACGGACTTTTTCAAAGAAACCAGAACTCTGTTTTGTATTGATTCGTTGCAATGTATTTTATATTACTTAGAGTATACCATACAATTCTTCCAGGTCGAAATGCTTTTAAATAATATGAGCGACATTCCCTTGAACAAGGTCTTTTAAAAAAAGTATGTCACTCGTTGACACGATTCCAGCTTTTTAGACAATTTTAAACAAAAATTTCAAGTAACTTTTTTACCAGCTAGAATGTGGCTTCTGTGTGAATCAAAATAAATAAAATATCTTATCATTGTAAAAATTGCGACACATTGAACTTCGAGCATTGATTTTTTTATTATTTTATTGGACTACAGTGTTGGGTTCATTTAGACCCAACATTTCGGATGAAACGGATATTTTCAAAATCTTTTCTAATAAATAAAAATGTTTCGTGAACCTCGGATTATATTGTCAAATAAATTGTTTAAACATTGATTGCTATACCAGTGATAGTACAAAATAATTAAATATACGCGGTACAGCAAAACTAAAAACATAAACTATGTAAATTCTCGTTAGAACAAACTGTAATTTCGTAAAAATACAGAAATTTTTCAAATCTCGTTTATAAGGTTTCCAACAAATAATGTAGTAAATCATAATTTTAATATTATTTTATTTTATCGATATTGTGATAAATCCTGTAATTACAAATCTGCGTAAGTGAAATTGACAGATTTATAAGCGCAAATTTTCTAAAATATTTAGGACTATTGTAAATTATTAATGCAACTAAATCAAGTTTTTCTAACAACTTATAAAATTTCATTATATTTAAATTCTGAAATTATTATGAACGACGAATGTAATTCAGTATAATATTATATTTATAATAAGCTGTTCCAACGATTACTAAAACTTTATTATTGTTCCGCTATAGAACTATTTTGTAGCTACATTACAACAAATCTAAATAAGTAAAATAATGAAAGAATTAACAGCTTCCTTATTATTCAATTGTTAAATTACTCTAGATATTTAGCATGACAAACTAACATTAGACATTACAAATCAATATATATATAAGTAACATTACAGATTTCGCAAGTACAGATTTTTCAAGCTCCTATAAACCACTTTTTCAACCTTGACTTTTTTTTACAATATTTAACCCACTCTATGTACGAAAATACACATGCCAAAGAAAAAAGGAACCAAATGTGTGAAAATGTATTCTGCTATCCCGTTAATATTATTTTCATTTGTAACTAAACAAGCTTCTTCATTATGGTTCACAGAAAAGCAGCCTCCACTTCATAGTGCTCAGCTTCGATAGATACTCCCGAGACGATATTATCGGTGAATTGACGTGTGCACTCTCGTCGGTGTCCGGTTTGGAGAACGCTGATAACCAGGAGATATCATTGTGTCGAAAAATTTGCCCCAGAAGCCTGAAGGTGAGGAATAAACGACGAATGGGAGCGCGTTATTGATTCGCAAAGCGTCTAAAAAAGAGTCCACTAATATTTAATCATCCAAGCACGCTAAAAATACTGCGGCAGTGTGACAAAACTTAAGAAGTAGAAACAAATGATAACGTTCACGATTTATTAGAAATACGCAGGGTTTCTCAATAAAGTGATTAATGTATTTGGATGACCACAAATAATTTTTGGTTTCATTTTTCACGTTTATATTGGTACTAGTATTCGTCGAATTCATGTTTTCAATCATTATATCAGACATAATAATGGCTATTCTACTTAACCATTGCCATTATTATTGTTAATTCATACTTATTCAATAATTTCAATGGAGGCTATTTACTATTTAAATCAATATTTCCTTCAGTATCTATCGATAAGCGATCAGATTCTACTCTGTCTTCTACCTCCATTCTTTCGATTCCTTCCCTCGTTCTCTCATCTCGTATGTCCTATGTTCTCCCCCTCTGTCCGATGAATGTGTATTTTCCTTTTTCATTTCCTTCTATCCCTCCGTTCATTATTTCTAGTCCCATCTCATCTAGAGTTCCTATTACCTTTCTCCCTTCTCTATTTACCTTTTTATCTCATTGCTCTTCCCTCTTCGTCCTGTCTTACTTTCCCTCCTTCTTCTCCTGTTCCTGAGTTAAATCGTCTCCAACAATTATCCTTTCTTCGTCTCCTTTACCCCACCAGTCTCTCAGAGCTTCCATCTTTCTGTCTATGTCCTTACCAATATATATCCCTATCATCCTCCATTCTTCCTCGTCTATCTTTACCCATCCCTTTATTATCCGCTCTATTTCTTTTTTTCTCTCCTCCCTCTTTTTTTACCCATAATTTCATTTCTTATTCCTATCATCACTCCTGTTTAGCTCTTCCTACCTTCGTTTTTATCTCTTGTTGCCCTCTGCTTTTTCCATTCATAACCCCCTGGTAGTTTCCTCTCTAACCTTTCCCACATTTTTTCTTCTATCCACGTTTCCATCAGCAACATTGCATCTCGTCTTTCTAGATCTTTCCAAAATCCTTCATCTTTGCCTACCAAACCCGCCAGATTCCAGAATCCAATTTTTGCCTTTTCTTTTTCCTTTCCTTTAGTCTTCTCCACGTCCGATGTTTTCTCTTCTTTTCTAACCCTCTCCCTCTCTCCCCCTCTCAGAAAGTTCTCCCCATTTTTTGTTGATAAATATTTGTGCATCTTGCCCAGTTGTTTTTATAGGCTACAAATAGTAACTTTACCAGCCTCCAACTATTTTGCAAGCTCATTTGTTGATTTAGCAGGGTCTGTCTTCGAGAAAAACAATAATTCTGTTTTTAAATCTAATATTCTTCTACCGTGTTTCTTATCAGGTACGTCAAAATCTCCTTTTCTAAACCATTTATTCCAATGTTCACATATACTATATGTATCTCCAGATATAATATTGTCATCATAAGTACTATCGATCAATTGTTTCAATCGTTTGTCGCGGTTTTAACCCTTAGCACTCGAATGGCGACTCTGAGGTGCCACTACAAATTGCTACATCATTATTCAGAATATTGTTTACATGATTAAATTTGTTCATATGTAATAAATTACTAAACATTTAAATATTGTATAAGGTATTATATCAGCTTCTTACGCATATAATGAAAATAAATTATGTACAATGGAAATATTCTAGGTTAGAAGAAACGTTTGGTTTTTTAGTTGAAATAGTTCCGGTGCAAAAGGGTTAATTGATTTGAAGGCCAGCAAAATGTAATGTCGGACATGTCGCTTTTCAGGTTTCATTTTTAATGACAGTTGTGAAACCATTTTCTGAGGAATACACTGTTCTTATTTATTCCAGAATATCTAATTCGTAAAAAACAAAAGTCAGCAGCCACGCAGCATAGGCTTCCCATGAGCAATACGCGGATTTTTCTGAATGATCTGATAAATAACATGTACTCTAAATGTGAATGTACTTGTGTTGCAGATTCAATCACAAGGCAGAGGAGAGCTGCTAGTGTCTCTTTGCTGGCAACCGATCAACAGCCGATTAACGGTTGTCGTGCTGAAGGCGCAGAATTTACCAAAGATGGACGTGACCGGCTTGGCGGACCCGTACGTGAAAATTTATCTCCTGTACAACAATCAACGCATCGCCAAGAAAAAGACGTGTGTGAAGAGACGCACCCTCAGCCCGGTATTCAACGAATCCTTCGCCTTCGACATTCCAAACGGCGCGGACGGGCTCAAAAATGTCAGCCTTGAATTCATGTTGCTCGACTGGGACCGTGTTACGAAGAACGAAGTATGTGAACACATTTTGCACTGCACAAAACAAAATCCTAAATTGTTTTGCCATTTTTCGATAAGAACATATAAACAGTTTCAAACATAAATTGCCCTGCCCTGTTGCCTGACTTCAGGAGTTGTCGTTATTAAAAATAACTTTAGTAACTTGATTTACATTACTTCAAACTCAGAGGTAAATTTCAAAGATCTTTTTATCGCTATAAATTTTCCCATGAAACACAAAAAGAGTTCTGAAGTCAGTTACCGTGTGCCTACGATCTCCAAACATCAGTTACTGTGCTCCCTCCTTGAATACTGAGCCCCGATAACTGTGCACAATAAAAATTTAATATTTCAATAAAATTGTTGCATGATAAAAATATAATATCATAATAAGTCATTTAAAAGCTCACGTTAAAGATGACTACTATAGTAAATTTTTCATATTTACAGTTCTTCTCTTAAAAGAAGGTTCAGCTACTGTGCACAGAAAATAGACTACTGAAATTGAAAATAAAAACAAACAACCACTGTTGTATTTTTCCGTAATCCAAATACGTTTTACCAATACAATTAACATTATGATATCTTACCTAGAACGATTTATGTTACCGAATATTTCGTTCAATATTTTCTAAGCTTTTTCACAAGCATTACATAAAATTTCGCGAATTCGTTATCTAAAAATTGAAATAATTTTGGTGGTATTTTAAGAACTTCTGTGTTTTACATGTTTAATTGTAACAAATAAATAATTAATTGAATTTGTATAAAAAGATCGAATATATCATCCTCGATAAATATAAGATTAATTATGCCTAAAAATAAACTAAAGGCTATCCAACGGTAATTGGCTAACCCACAATAATTAGCCCCTCTACCCTTGAGATATGGGATTGCATAAACATTTGCAAAGGGACAGATATTGATCAACGTGATTCGATGTTTCAGGTGATCGGACGACTCGAATTCGGCGGACCGGACTGTCAAGATTCAGCTCTGAACCATTGGAGGGAAGTTTGCAGCTCGCCGCAAAGGCAGATCGCTGATTGGCACAAATTAAGGGAGTAGTTAGTATCTCCCAGCCCCATCGATTTTCCTGAAATCCCATCTCCAACTATCCGAAAGCCCCACATCCTTCTCCATTATGAAACCACCGATCCAACCCCCCGAAACCCTACGATGAAGTAGGGTATCTGTTTTGTAAACCTAATACTCGATGTATATTAGGCTTGAAGCAAGTGGCGGTACGTCCACACGCGATCGATGCAACTGCGAATGCACTCCATGAGACGTATCATGTTTCGTACCAGCGATTTTCATTTTGCGAACTACGAGCGTATTCCAAAGGCAATCATTTTATCATTTTCTAGGCACAAAGTGTTCAACCTCGAACTTTTAACAGGCGTTTCTATCAAATTTTCCTGCGCTGATTTTGAATTTGTCATTCTTTTTAGTTTTCGAATAAACATATCGTTTTATGTGTTTTAATAGCAATAATCCATAGGTCGTTCGAGTAATGATTTAAACGACTCCTGATACGCGACAATTTTTTCAGATATTTTTTCAATTTATTTCCGAAACTAAACGCGTAAGAGAAAATCGAATTGTATCGTGTGATAGAACGAACTTATTACCTGTAGGCGACATTCACAAATAGGTACAAATCACGTTTCGTTTTTCAAATACGAACACAATGGTTTCCCAAGGGTTTTCACAGTGACGAAGGTTTTCAACGGTGGCGCGACGGCCATTTCGTGAGAAGGAAATATTATTGTATGTTCAAAGATATTATATTCTATTTCGTTAGTTTAGTATTGAATCGTCTATAATTGATAAATAAAACAGGACAGCAGTCTGACTCGACGTTGCGAGCCTTGTAAAACTATTTCGTTTACATTTCTGAAACGTAATGTGATTTGCAACCTCCAACACCATCCGGAAATCGAAAGTTCGATCAATGTTTCATCCCAATTAGATGTTCCCTTACGTATCTATTTTCCCAAATAATTTAAAAAATATTCGAGATAGTGGTTGCATCAAAAGTCTCGATCTCTTCAAAAACTGTTATAAAATATTTCCATGCTCAGAATGTAACATTAAAGTACATCATTTTATCCGTAACTATTTCTGTTAAAGCGCAAAACATCTTCAAATGTGAAAATTTGTATTTCTCTTACAACATTGAAACTGCATATGGTAATTAAAATAAACTGGCAAATCTAAACTCAGCTCGTGTAAAATGACACGATCTTGGTCGTGTCTGCTCCATAATTAAATAGAAAAAGCCTAAAAAAGCCACCGCTTCAAAAATTCTTCAAAATCGATGAAACTTATGCTTCAAGTGTCTGAAGGCGCGCGTCATTCGCTCGAAGAACAGTGATACGTCGATCTATAATCAATGGAAGCTATGAAAATATGAAATCAACAAATTCAGATTCGAAAGAGACAACCATCTCGATGAAACGCAGAGGCAGCCGATCGCGAGTGCAACGCATACAAAATGCTTTACGGTATAAATATAGTAATTAAGATTTCCGACCAGATGGCAACGCGAGAAGGAGAACGAAGCAGTTAACTATTAAACAATCGAGTATCTGTCGATTATCGGACATCGCTGTGGCGAACACGTGGGGCTGCGTGTTCCCCAAAGATCATTGTTTTTTCGACGGAGAGTTGATTTGGCATCCGTGTCGCGAGTCCAGAACAGGATTTTCGGTTTTTTCATGTTAGATCGTCGAAGAAGCATCCACCATCGAAACAATTTTAAACGATACGTACGTGCGAGTCGGATGGGTTTGTCATGTTTCACCGAGGAACTGTAATTCCATGAATTAGCAACAAATACAATAGTTGATAGAGATCCGTTACGTTTCGTCGTCAAGTCCGATGCTAGAAATTATGCATATACGTATGCAGATGTACGCGAGTGCGGCGGATCAATGATTCTCATTGTCAGCACGGATATCGTTGTCACAAATAATCGAATAGGAACGTCTTTTACAGATGGATGGCGCATCCGAGACTGAAAGTTGATTTCGTTTCAGCCGGGTCGGTTTCTCCTCGATTCCGAAATGAAGCTGACGCTCTTCGTAAACGCAACTGTGTGTGTATCCTTCGTTATGCGAAAGAGTCGCTCGTATAATCAATGTTCCGCAACTAGAAAAATCCGCGAGAGCGAAAAAGAGGGAAAAAGATTCGATTCGTTTGCATAGCTGAATACTTTGTTCAGTGAGAACGCTAATTGGGATCTTGAATCGACACGAGGAAATTGCTGAGTGACTTTTAGAGTAGACTATGCATGAGACGATCCTGGAAAGGTCGCAAACAATGACCAAGCTTACGCGCCGTTGCGATTGCTCGTCCGTTTGTGAATATTGGATCGAATCGACGAAACAGTTGACGAGAGTAGACCGAAATCCTGATCGAACATGAGCATGTGAATAAACTGTTCAAGAACCGATGACCGACGAACGGGTCGAGCAATCGTTGCGTCGTCTTCGGGTGCTATTGAAGGCCGCTTCGCGATTGTAAATATGTAATTTATGTTTAAACAGCGAACGAAATGCGGACTCTTTGTTTGATTGAGAACCGTGCGTGGTTCTCGATCGCTGTCGAAGGAGGTAGAGCGTGTGACTGCGATTCGCAGAAAGGAAATTTCATAACGCGGAGTAGAACGAGACTCGCATGTCCGAGAGAAGCGATAGTGTCCTCGTCGGTATGTCTGATTGTCACAATAAGATCGTAATCCACTTTTAAGTACCGTTGACGATGATTACCCGAATTGGTTTCCGGTTAAAAACAGCCATTGGACATTGATGCGCCAACGTCGTCACTGACGTGACACTTTGTGTTCTCATCGAATTATCGTTGCATTCGATTGATTATTGAATCTACCATTCGTGAAAATAAAAGGAATCCGCTTACAAAATTATATCATGAAAATCCATTTCGAATTAACCATCGTTACCGACGATTTCGACACTTCACATTCTTATCGAATTATCATTGTGTTTGATCAACTACTTAATTTATAATTCGTAAGAATACAAGATTGAAATCACGCTCATCGTTATCAACAGAGAACTGCACGTTCTTATCAAATTATTGTTACATTCGATTAGTTACTGAACTTATAATCCATAAGAGTAAGAGTTGTACAACGCTAACTTACTCAATTCCATTCGCATTTTTTCGAATTATTGTTACATTTGATCAGTTACTGGATGTATAATTTGTTAAAATGTCGTCAACGCTGATCGATTAGCGTTTGCAAAGCATTCTTATCGAATTATGGTTATATTTGATCAACTACTAAATTTACAATTTGTAAGAATACGAGCTAGAAATTGTGTTTGAAATTCGCCATTTAAACCGGAAGTCACGCGAATGTCCCCGTCTTTACGGGCCGAGCGCAGCGTATTCTTAATTATTGTTACATTTGATCAGTTGCCGAATCGATAATTTGTAATAATAAGATTAATCCGCTTGTAAAATACCGTCGGCGCAAATTTATTCCGTTGAATTCGATTCGAAGTTCGCCATCGGAACGCACGTTGTTACCGACGGAGCATATCGCATTCTTATTTAATTATTGTTGCATTTAATCGAATACCGAATTTATAAGTTGATAAGTATAATAGATGTAACTCGCATGTAAAATACCGACAACGCTGATTTGCTCGATTAGATTTCCGTTTTTGAAATTCGCCATCGGACAGCACGTCGATGCATCCTTCTGTCGAAGTATTGTTACATTTGAGATCAGTTACTGGATTTAGATGCGCATATAAATATATATTGACTAGAAATATGGAAGGTTGATATATTTCTATCCGTTTCGCGGCGAAGTTGATCGACACACGCACTCAAATTATTATCGACACAACGTATTTAATTGTACGAGGGGAATTTACGTTCGAAGGCCCGTTTGCATGTATCACAAACACACCACTGCGATTAATATTGAATACCGATTAATTGTCTTAGAGACTAAGAGTCGGAGATGTTAAAGTTACTTTAAACTACCGGCATCCTCGAAACACGAGGCTATTAACAATATTAACTCGTTCGAAAAATTCGTAGCGTATCTAGCAAATTACATTAACGAAACTCTCGGTGATTGTCATCTGCTATTATCTGTCGATATAAGCTCAAAAGTCTTAACTGTATTTAAGAAAAAAGACAATGAGATTTATCAGTATTTTCGAAGAATAGAGAGAAAATTTCTCTGCGAATTTTTCGAACGAGTAATCAAGACGTAAAGTAACTTGAGAACTCAGATTGTCGCTAATTGCGAACGATCGCGTGCGTCTGCGTGACAAAAGATTTTACTCGAGGCTGAGATGTTCCTAGAAAAGGATTTTAATGTATCGAACACTCGAACGGAAAGTAGAACATCGATTTTCGACGTAGATTTACCGAGACTTCAGATGATTTCAACGAGGTAATCGAGCACCAAGAAATAAAATGGTTGATAGATGTACGAAAAGAAGCAAGGTAAACTTGAATCGAACCTGTGTTATATAGACTTCGATCGATCTTTTCATTTCAAAATTCTACCGAACCTGAATCTTTTCACTTAACACGCTCATTGTTTCGACGAAATTGCAACGCTGTGTTGGAGAAATAGAGATATTACCAATGAAAGTGTTAAGTCTTACCGAACAATTGTATATTTTGTTTAAGAGCGAATAAAAACGAAGATAGATCACAATCAGCAGCGTTTTCAAGAAAAAAATTGCAATTTTAGCGGAAAAGGGAGACGCATTCTAGAAAATAAGTACAGTAGTGCTTTGAAAGTTGGCATTCAAATCTGGAACGAATAAGTCGTTCTAACGAGTATCTAAATACTACTTTAAGATAGTATTTGCAAGTGGCATTTTAACAAAAGATATAAGAAACGAAGGTGGTAAGTAGACTGCAGAGTTTTATGCTTTTACTGACATAAATGCAAGTGCTACAATAAAATATACAATTTGATCAAACTCAATATTGTTTACAGTTGAAATTTCTTTCTTCACAAATTGTATAATTTCAATGTACACAAAGATCCGCAGTCTGGATACAGGATCCAAGAAAATAGACAAAATCTGTTTAAGGGCATTTCTCCATCAGAATGAACAAGTAGCCTTAGCGTTTAACTCTAACAAAATTTTTCTTTCTAATTTGATACAAACAACGGAGTGTTATGCAAAATTTGTTGGACATATTACATACAATTAGTGGTCGGTGGTCAGCATTTGAAATTAATCAATTTGAATTATATTACAATGATTTTTATTGATTTTTCAAATACAATTAAATTTTCTGATTGCTTTATTAATTCCGATTTTCAGGTAACAAAGCTATTTAAGGGTTTCATGGGCAAAAATACTCGGGTCTATTTAGGCCACCATTATTTACTGTATTTATTTATATTTATGAACCTGTCTTTGATACCTGATTAGATAAAGCTAGTAAATACAATTATTTCAAGATATCGAGAAAAATATAGAAAAATTGAATAAAGCTTCTAGCATCCTGGGTTAAAATTGCCCCTAGAAAACTTTCTACATTAATTACAATATTCTTAAGTTCGTTTAATCTTTCTACTATTTTAAATTCCACTTACACAATTATATCATAAATTCAGTCTAATAATTACCAATTTGATTTCATTGGTTGTTCAATACGTGCATGTAAAATATACAAGCATATTTCGAGTTTAATCGGATCTCTTAATTATAGAATTTTTGGTGACTAATTTGAATTTGTCGGTATACGTTTAAAAATATCGATTAATCTAAATTTTTCGTTTGCCAACATCGAAATAATTCTCTCTGTTGAAGGTAACGAATGTACTTTTAGGCGACCACAAATCCCAAACCTCGTGCATCTTTCGAAGCACTGCTGTAGAGAAACCGAGTAGCTAACATACATAAGTACACAAATCGAAACGTTGTTGGTGTCCGTTGCACGCAGAAGAAAAACAGAAGACGGTGAACACGACTCACACGAAAAACTGATTTGTTTCTCTTGTAGCATCAATCATTCTCCTAAAACAAAACCAAAAGTCAAAAGAAACTGTTTCGCAGTGGAAAGAGATCCATTCTTCGCAAGAAAACAAAGAAAAATGAAAAATGAAAAAGCAACGACGAACACGGTACGAGCCAACACCAAAGAACGAAAGTAAATGACAGACATCGCAAATATTATATATGTATATCACATACAAAGACTCGACACCGAACACATTAACATTTACATGCTAACAAATAAGTATGGTAAAGAGAAAGGAAGGAAAATTGAAACAAAAGACCGGAACGTCTCGTTGTGCGCGACGCTATGGTGACTGCAACGCTATGGCTGTCGCGACGCTACGGGGACCTCGACTTTATGGCGAGCGCAACGCTACAGAAACTGCGGCGTTATAAAAATCTCGACATTAAGGAAAACTAAGTTTAGCGATTGCGACGCTATGGAGACTTTCGACGTTATGGTGAACGAGACGCTATGGTAACAGTGTCGTAACGACGAGCGCGACGCTAAGGAGAACGTGACGTAACGGCGATCGTGGAAATTGCATGAATCGCGACGCTATAGAAATCATGAAATTAGAGTAACCGCAGCGACCGCGACGCTATGGGGACCGCGACGCAACGGAGACCGAACGGTCTTATGCGATCCACGAGAGTTTCCGGATATTTATTTAATTGCTATTTACAGATATAACTATGTAAGGAACGATTATAATAAGTAGCATGTAGCGAAGTATCTCATAAAACGTCGTCGTCTGGCATTCTTGACAGTTTTTTTTCTCGCGCAAGATGGCGATTTTAACGACACAGAAGCAGGGAGCTCCTCGAGACCGGTAGATGTGCTGGAAGCATAATCGATCGAATGTTGGCACGGAATGCTGGAAAACCACCGTTCTTATCGCATAATTTCCTTCCTTTCGTTTCCACGGAACGTTTGCGAACCAATACTTTTCCCCGCTACAAAGACAACAATTTTTTGTACCGAAACATACAATGTAGTTGATACTTATTTATGGAATATACATAGAAAGATTCGCTTCGATTTCACGATTTTTCCCCATTTTTTGCGACGACTACGCTCCGGGACAAAATGACGACACAAATGATTTTTTAGTTTAAAGTTTAAGCCGTTTTGACACTGTAGTTATTATGGAGGCCTATTACTAGGCTCTTTTGGTTTTACGTACACATTGTGTTGTATCTCAAAGAGGCTTAACAATTTTGTTTTAAATGACCATCTCGAATGAAGATATTTGCTGTTGAACCGTTTTGTCAGAATTTCTTTCATCCCGTTTTTAGATTAAATCTGATCATCTACACCTAGTCACTTCAGTCGCATATCACTTTGTATTTATTAAACGCATCGTAAATAGTATAAACCGGAGATCGAAACAGTTATCTTCTGTTAGTAAACAAATTCTGGTCCAACTTATAGGCTTCATTTAGGAAAATACCTTTTTTTAATGGTAAGAAATTTTTATGGTAAGAAATGTTACGATCAGGATCTGCTTGAAAAAGTGTTCTCATGGAGCACATACTTTAAGATCGGTACAATGAAAGCCCCATAAAAACAGTGTATTTAGAACATGCATTAAAGAAACTTCTAGAAGAGAAGCACGAATAATCTTTGAGCTATGAATTAATTACACAAATGTTAATTAATAAAGTATACAGAAAATAATTTAATATTGTTGTATTACTATTCATTAAATAGTATCCAATATTTGTTGCGATGATCGAGAACTCTTTTAATATTGATGAACAGAATATATGTTCCTAATGTAGAAAAAATGTTTATTTTGATATTTCATAGGTCCTGTTCAAACTAAAACTTTTGCTTTCAAGAACTTGCCTTTATCTGTTCTCGTCAACAATGTTAGTACATTTTTCAATAAAGGTTCCACGGTTCATGTTTTAAAGAGTTCTAAAACTTTCTCGGACCTTGTTGTAAACGTATCCGTATCACATGGCACGACCTAACATTTTGAATATTAGACAACTTTGAAAGCATTTTATGTATTAACGCTAACAGTTGCACAATTATATCTTGCGTAATACTACTCTGTGGAGTCTAATAACTAAAATGGTGTTGTTTAATATCACATTGCGCGTATGAAAACATGTTCGAACAATGATTAACCCTCTGACGTACAAAAGCGTTCCAGACATGTCATGTGCCTCTTATACCATTGTACGCATTACAATAAAATATTGTTTTCCATTATCGTTCCAGGAACATGTTTGTTTTGAATTTATACGAGCATTCATTGTTAGGTTTACACAAATGATAAGTTGAAACATAAAGAGTACCTTCGGTCACATCGAATTTCATTTAATTCTTAATCAATTTTAAGTATAAGCATTTAATAAAGTTTCTTCTGTAAATTTCGTAAAATACTTTGATAAAGGATGTATGCTATCATTTTGTCCCAAAGCGTACAAATTTATAATCACCGTGCTCGAACAGAATTAGTTACTAAGAAACTCCTTCTTTTTGATTTTTACATTCAAGCACGTAAACAAGAGAATAATTAGCGTTAATGCTTAACTCAACTTCTCACGCCATTATTTAACAAGAGGGACAACCCATGTTACACGTTGGAAGACAATTTCTAAAAATTTTTGTTTTAGAATAATTAAACGCTGTGTATTTTTTTAACATTTAGGATGTGTTAGTATACATATTAGAAAGTAGAAAAAATTGTTGTGTTGAGAATTCTACAAAAGTATTTCGACACAACCTCGACGTTGAAGTTGTTAATCTGTGTGCGGTGTAGCGCGCGTTGAATTTACTCAAAATTAGAAATCGAACAATTTTATATTTCTGCTAGAATTGCGCAATTCTGAAACCTAATTTCATAAAAAAAGATACAAAATTGACCAAATAATGCAATTTGAAGAGAAGATTGATGTTCCTACAAAAAATTTTCATCTTATTTATATGAAAACAATTGTTACACTTGATACTGAAAGTAAGAGTAACTTGAAATGGAAAGTCACAATTTTGGAAAGTTAACAGCTGGTTTTTGCTAAAACACTTTTTCCTTCCTTAGAAAACTTCTGCAGTTTAATTTATTCGTGTCCGAGAGCTGTTTATTGTTGCTTATGTTGCACTGTTTTACCTCTTTGCTTCTGGCATGCCTATACATGTCAATGTAACACGTACACTTTTAACCGATCCAATATCCATATTGCCTATAATTTCTAGAATGGCAACATACCACTCCTTAAAAATGCCAAAGGATATCAAAATTACGATCTCAACCATTTTAATGACTGAATTGATATTTTCCTTTTGTTTAATATCTCAGATTTAAATAATTACTTAAATTAGGACTTAAATTAGGACTATTAAATAGTCTTCATTTCCTTCCATTTTACTCTTTTTTTCCATCTTCGTTTCGAAATTTGTAGTCCGAAAGTTAATTGTCATTTACAGAAAATGTGTCTGTTGAATGAAAATGGCTGACACAGCAGAACCTCCCATATCCGAATTAATACGGAAGCTTTATATAATAGATAATAAAAAACTTTCGAATACAGTCATTGTGAATTACATATACAATACTTTATGCATTATTGTTATCGTATTAGGCACCCCGAAGATCTTCCTGTTAGACAAAGTATATGGAATTTAACGATACTGATGATCCTGTCCCAAAGTTGGCCCGGACTAATCTGTTTGTACTTTATTTTTCAGTAAATAAATTTAAAAAGTAGAAAAAAAATTTACTTTCTATCTCTTATATAGTAAGCTTATTTTATTTTTGTATCTTCAAATATATTTTTATATACATAATACCTCATATGTGTAAGTTGTGTTATATTTTTGGATGATGGAACGATCACTATTTAATTGAAAAATAGAAATATTTCTCTAAATTTTTACATATTCACTTGAACAATACAATTGTTCTATTAATTATTGCATGTTCAATTGAACATTGAAATATTGTTTAAAACAGGAACATATGTTGCTAGGACACACTCGTGTATTATAATTGTTATTGTAATATGTTAAATACAATCATTTGATCAATTCTTCCATATTCGACTGTATATGAATATTTTATTTGCAGCAGAATATTTATGTGTTATTAGAACAAGACTCGGTGAAACGAAATATTTGTACACCGGACTACTGGAAGCTTGAGAGTTCGGATAAGGGAGGCTCTATTGTAGTATCCTTGCCAACTATTACACAAACCAGTAATACAGACTTTTATATACGTGCAAAAATAATAATTAAACAATGATTATAAAGCTAATGGAAACAGACAACTGGCTGAGAAAAATGTTAACGAAGAAAGTAAGTCCTTACATATCAGTTAGTACAAATCTGAAAATTGTTCATAAAATTGAAACGTTTTACAAGTAGATCGCACACGCAACACTAGCTAGGTGTAAACAAAACTTATGCAACCTTGCTACCGTGAGTATGATAAGGAAAAAATCCAAACATTTATATTGAATTGAGTAAAAAATGTTCATTTCTCTTCGTGTTACATGATAATAATAATCTTACTTTCAAAAGATTGTAATGAACTAAATTTTATCAAGATATCATTAAATACGTTAATTTTACTGCAAACTGCAGAGACGATTCCTAAAAATATCATCGTTTCACTATTGTTTATAAATTCTTGATTTCTCCTCCAACAGAACGGACTTTTCATACAAACCTATACTTCAACACAATCAAACTCGTAAAGTAAATAAACAACATACGCATTTTAAATGACATTGGTTAACGTGAAATTTTTAATGTATTCAATTTTAGAAATGATTTGTCCCAATGACAACTGCGTGGTCCGACGATAGCGCAAAGCAGGTGATAACAATTTCAAATTTTAAAGTGTAAGCGGTACAGATGTTTTTCTTCGCGAAACACAATGTATCGCGATGATGAAGTTGTTTAGTATAATGTTCAAACAGAGGAACCGGTGTTTTTCACGCATTCTGAGGAATCATGTACGCATGTAAACATGGCGTACAACGACGTATTGTGTATGGTCAGATTTTAAGGCTGCGTGGTCAATAAAATATTAGAATTAAATTCTCCAGCTGAGTTTTGTCTTTAACTCGCCTTGTTCTCAAAATATTTTCCTATGGTGCTTAAGCAGTTGATTTTTGCCTCCTGGATATTCCATTTCTAAGCTTGAAAAATAATAAAAAAGCTAAATTATTCAAATGAACGATCACCACAGTTTTGTAGAGCAGAAGGAGCTCTTTCGATTGATGTACAACACTTTAATACAAAATTCAAATTCTATGCATCGATTACAAGAAACAGGAACTACATACATATTTATTTCTTCTCTTAATAATTGTAGTAAGTTACAAGAAATATACTCGAATTCTTAAAATTGTCTGATATTTTCGTGTTTCACCTACTCATTTTTGTTAAAATTACATAAAATCCACAGTCTGGTAATAACTATTAAGTGTATGCAACAGTGTTATTCTTTTTCAATCATTTCAGCATAATATAACTTGTTATAATAGTTTTAATCTTCAAAAAACCTAAGAAAATTAAAAAAGAATTAAAACTATCGCATACACCTAGTTCAATGTGTTTTCGTCTTGATGAACTGCAATTTCGTATTATTTCATTTACGCTACACGTAATAGTAAATATAAATTAGTCCATCGTACATTCATTTATTTATTCTTTGCCACTTTATGTAAGAATCAGAACTGATGAAGATTAATAACTTTCAAAGTCTTGATTTTCTTAGGTAGTTAATTTAATACGAATGAAAATAGAAATAAAAATATTTTCATGGTGTAAAAATTATTGTTGATACCCACATTCCCTTTCCTAACAACTTCGTTCTATATTATCCATTTCTCAATTCTCCATTCGATATAATAAATACAGTAATATAAATATAATATTTGATCGTATTATTGTCTACTAACTCAACGTAGATAGTTGCTTACACGCGTAGTTGCTAAATAACACAAATGTTTCAAATAAGGTTGTTAAATACACGTGATTAGGTACATAAGCCGGCATGCATTAGCATGTATTTGCTCTCGTCTATAAATAAACTCTATTCATGATATGAACTTCCTCCTGAGCAAACCGGTACCCGGTTAGTTACTGCTCACTTCTCTTCGAAAACGGACGATCGTCGGCTCGCATAATCGGGCTTTTTATGATACCGTGTATTATGGAACGTTGACCGAGCAATTATCACGCCTACTAGTATTCGGTTCACTTTGTTTGTCACATTAAGCACATCAAATCTCAAATATAATTTACAACTTTTTTTAAAACTAATGTGTATCATCAAATGTTTCAGTTCAAACGAAATAATTACACGTTCAAACGAAGTCAATTTTTAATGAAATATTTTGAATTCGTGTCAACCAGATCGAAATCGTCTTGTTTTCACAGATAAGTATGCAATACATGAAATATCATTTTTTCACCGTAGTGGGAAATTGTTAGACACGTTTGATACAGAGAATGGAAATACGCGACAATTACATAAGACGAAACAGAATCGGTTGTACTATAATGTACTATAATGAAGTAGTAGACTATATACGGCGTGTCTAAATATACGGCGCTAATTAAAGAGGCAATTGTTCGAGCAGAAGTATAGTCAATTTAAGAGTTCTGCTCGATTTTTTGGATATCGTGTTTGAAAATTCAACGAGCACACACGTACATCCCTATGGTTTCTAACACGTACAATTATTTTTCACTTTATTTAAAAAAATAAAAATGTAGAGAAAAACCTAATGATTCCTAGCAATGTAGCAAATATTCCACGTTGCGATAGTTTTGGTAAAAGTTACAAATCACGTTTTGTTTTCAAAATACAAATGAAATAGTTTTGCAATGCACGCCACGCCGCCAATGTCACTTTAAGTGTCCCTTTCATTTGAACCATTAGACATTTATCTCAACTCGTAATATAATATTAAACTATATTATTCAGAAAAGTCTGTAGAAGATTTTCGTGTTAGTTAGTGTTGAATAGTTGTTGTCTTTAAAGCAATAAATGTTCTCAAAATTGTAAATTTGCGTTTTTCCTCCACTATTGATTTTCTTGAGAACAATACATGAGAATTTAAGAAAATTCACAGATTCGCGCCCAACTCGCGTAAATGTATTATTTTCGAAAAGGAAATAAAAAAAAGTTAAAATCTTTTCTGTTATTGTAGAAAATACAGGTCAAATCAAATTATTTTAATACCGTAATAAAAAACCTAGTTATTCAACATTTTATTTAATATAAACTCTTAACATGCTACTCATTGTTGTAGACACACAATAAATACCCGAAGACAATCGCTTTCTTCTATTTAAGTGTCAACATGATTTTTACATCTCCTGTGTATATCAATTAGAATTTTGTTATGTAAATATTACAAATTTGCAAACACGAGTATCGCATGATTCTGTTTTTAATCAAATGAATTTACTAAAACACGACAGAAAACTTGTAAACTGCTTTCTTTCTGTTGTATCTTCAAAAAAACAGGAATTACAACTCATGTGAAAATAAGCTTCTCGGAGTCACGATCAATGGAATCTCAAAATGTTTGTGACATTTGTGGACAGTTTGCGACTCTTAAGTGCAGTGCATGTGAAAGTACTTATTACTGTAGCAAAGAACATCAAAAGAAGGGTTGGAAGAAGCATGCTCAGATCTGTAAATCGTACAAGGTAAGGTTATTACTCGATTTATAATCGATATAATTAATGTTTTAATTTGAGAATATTAGTAATAGATTTACCAAGCATTGAAAGTATAATAAATGGTTATTCATTTCCGAATTACAAAAGTTATATGAGCGCTATTAAGCAAATCTGATGATTTCAAATTACTTTTATTGTAGTATGCATATAATATATAAATAAATCGATCTAATGAAAACATTTCTACAAAAGTTCTTATTTGTATCTTTAATAATTGTAAAACCTATAACCTAAAATCCTCGTATAGTCTTTTTGAGTCATTTCAAAGTCCTAGCGTTGGTAATACATTATTTCACTTCTACTAGCATAAACTTTGGTCCTAGCAACCACAAATTAATGCTTTCATGTTCAACATCTCTTCGAAACAATATAGAGGTAAAAAGTTAAGTTCCAATGGCTTTTGTTATATTTTTACAAAATTAGTTTTTAATAGTACGATGTTTCTTGTGAAAAGGAAAAGACACATATGAAACTTGTTGCAGTTAATTTCTCAATTAATATTTAATTTCAATTATAGTACGACCTCCACTATTCGTACAGATCGCGGGATACGAGTGTTCGACTAATAGGACAGTTATTTAAAAACAGTAAAAATAGATAATCTATTTTATTTCAGACATACTTCGAGAGTATTGAAAATAAAATATTTTCTTTGATGAATTTTTACTTAATATTTAAAATAAAATTTCATTTGAAGTGTAGGAACAAAGACAAGCGCGAAATACAATAGTATTTGAAATATTTTACCTCAAATAATGTATCCACCGCTATTTACAAGTAATTATAATGATAAACTAATTACTTACTCGTTTATATGATAAATTGTGTTGTATATGGGTTACCATAGATTGATATTATTTACAATATCAGAGGTTCTATTGTGCTCTAAACTAATTGTTGTTGCAGCAACATCTCCGAGGATTAATGTATAAAACAAGAAAGATTGAATTTGATATTTATTCTGTGGATTTTTATACATTTATATCAAATACGAATATGAAAAACCCGAAATTTCATATTATTTGCAATTTACTTTTAAGATATTAGAATTGTTGACACGGAAAATAAACTTTTACTTAACTCGAGTTTCTATTAATTATCAGAGAAAATTATTCGAAAATTTCATTTGCATAAAGATCGGTAGGTTACTAACTGTTGAGATTTGTAAAGTCTTCTATAGCAGTTGTGTAATTCGTTATACTAATTACTTCAAGGTTAAAATGGTTTGAATCTTTTGAAACTTGTAAAAATATCAAGGAAATTTACTGAACTATTAATACTAATACAACAATACGTCTATGTCAAGCAAGGCGTTCAAAAATATTGCAATCAAAGTATGTGAATGTCGATATCGTTAGCATTTAAATCAGTGGTTTTCAGTTTTCAACCCTTTTACACATGCAGACTATTGCAAACTGGCAATGTTTCTGGGAAAAATATTTCGCGAACTGCTAAGACAAACAAATTTTTCTGCTGACTAACAGTTTATTACAATTAATCCTCCAGAATAAATCATAACCAAACTAGATGACGTTACATGGTGACACGATGGTCGCGTATATGTACACAAACATACATATACTACATGTTACCAAAGTTTGTGTTCATTGTCATGAAACTAAAGATAAAAATAAAAATAACTGTTTATACAATACTTTACATATTATTTTTTAAACTGAATCTAACAACATAATCCAAATATACTTTGTTCTAACACTCGCTCTGCAACCTGGGTCGTTTATGTCCGGAGCGAAATCTTGAATTTCTTTCCTTCTAATATCTATTTCTTCCGATTAATGTTTCAAACATTTGACGTTCCAACAATTATATTTTAAAAAAGGGACTTGAATACATACTCCAGAATCTTTTTAGATTTTTTAAAACCTAGAACAATAAAAAAGGTTGCAGACGGAGGGTTAAGCGAAGAGCAATAATGTTGTTCGCAGACTGGCGACTAAGAACCATTAATCGTAATAATAATAATTGTGATTTCTATCGATCGAATTTTGAATTATGTTAGAGATGTTATTGATGCAAGGTTCGATCATAATAATCTGTGGGATTATAGATCTTATTTATCAATTTGTCATTCCTCTACAATTTTAACCCCTTGAACTACAATTTATTTTACGGTCAAAGTATTTAGAACTTCTTTGTCGTTCATAATTTCCTAGAAGAAGAAAATTTATATTTATTTGTGCCTATATGTATATTGTCTGATGGCTACCGTATATCGACAGCAACAAAGCAAAGTTTTATTTTTAAAGGCAATTAATAATTACAGTGCAAGGCTTAAAAGTTAACTTTTAAGTACTCTAGGTATTTGAAATTCACCAAAAAATTTCTTTTCAAAGTTAGCAGAGAACCCGGCTCTAGGTCGTCACTATGTGGCCACAAGGAACATCAAGGTAGGAGAAATCATTCTCAAAGATAACCAAACTCTGTTAGCTGGCCCCATGCACAATTCCGTCCCCGTGTGTCTGGGGTGCTTCACAGCGCTATATAAAGATAGTGCTATACCTTGCTCAAAATGCGGATGGCCTCTTTGTCCGAGCTGCAAACAGCATGGATTGGAATGTGATTTCACTTCTTCTCGCAGAAGTGAGAAGGTGACTATGGACAAAACATATTTTGCGCACACATCTGTTGATTTGTTCGGAATGTTCATAGTGACTCTTAAGAGAAATACGAAAGTACTCTATTTATCAATATGTTTATTCAATTATGTCGGTTCCTCCACGTCTGATGACGAGTCATCTGCACTTCAGTGTCATAACATCATTTTCAAAAATTTTATAGCTTTGTAAACAAGAAACTGATATGTCGTTTTACAAATAAAGTACATGGTAATTCGATGGTGGTACATATTCATTTATGAGACATTTTAAAATGGATTAGCTTCATTACATATATGTGATTGGTTCAGTGATCCAACAATGGATTGATAGAATACAAAATTGTAACGACATTAGAAATATTGAAAGATGTTGTTATATCATTCTCGATTTATTATTATATAATTATTCGAAGAGAAAATGTATTTTCATTTAACTTCTGTTTCTTATAATTGCATTGGACAATTTTTATTTGATAATTAAAGATCCGCAGACTAGTGATGAGTCACAGGGTGAAATGTAATTTTTTCTTCGTCAAAAAGTCCTATACCCAAACATTGTAACGATTAACATAGAGGAAATGTAGCATATTTGGAATGTTATTAGTCGTAAGGGAAAGTTCTTTTTCTTACAAATTCGCAAGTTTATTTATTTTATACAGTATTTAATCGATAAAAGTCCCCCAACACGGGTCTGCGCAGGGTCATTTATACGCGAGGGATACCATTGTTTAAGGTTTGCCGAACGTAGAGAAGGACAGCCGAGCTCGAGAGGCCTCGGTCGCCGAGAAATGTAAACATAACTAATCCAAATTTCCAACTTCTTTATTTTTCATTATTTTTTTATGGGACTTCGATGACCATATATGTGGCATTTTTCTAATAAAAAGCATACCAAATATGATATAATTCCTATGATATTTACTTGTGTAATACACAATTAAAGTTTTGAGCGCGAGGAATGATAGCGTATGGGAAAGAAAGAGACACGGAGAGTCACAGTCGGCGGCACAGTTCAAAGGCTCGCGCGTCCTCACAATGTATTACCAAGGAATAACATTTTTATTATTACTTATTTTTTTATGAGACTTTTGTTAATAGATTTGCGACATTCTTCTGATTAAAATGATACCAAACGCGATATAATTCGGATCATATACAGGGTGTCCCAAAAATGTAACGGTTACTTCAAAGGGGCGGTTCCTGAGGCCATTTGAAGCGACATTTTCCTTTGCAAAAATGGCCGTTTCGTCTTTGTTAAGGAGTTATTAATGGAAAACACGAACCAATCAGAGCGCGACCTAGAGGAGTATTGGCAGAGAAAGCAAGGAACAAACAAGAGAAGAAAGTTTTACGAGTGCTATGTCGGATAGTTCAAATTTGAATATCGTGTAGTCTTTAGTAACGTATGAACAAATCTCTAAGGATTTTTCGAAATCTTAAAAAATGTTGGTTTTACAGACGTGTAAAGAAAAGTGGCAACTTTTTTTCATTAAATTATAACACTAGAACTAACTTACCGAGGAAAATGAGTTTTTAGGAGCTTATAGTGAACACATAAGAGTATCTATTGAAAATATTTCGATTTGGAAAAAATGGTTTTTTCACCATTTATTTTGCAAATGTTTTAAACAAATGCAATTTTCTTATAGCCGGGACTTTTTTAAAAATTCGAAAATAATGAGGTGACAACTCCAAGTCTCCTCTTTACTGACCTATTTTTGAAAAGGCAGACACTTCAAAATTGACGGAATTAAAATTATTTAAAGCGAACGCTGCACCGGAATATTACAGTCGCGAACGGCCCCGAAGGCGCGCGGCACGAACAGCTCTTAGATACGCGACCACCGCACACTCTAACACCGTCAATACTGAGAAAGCCTTGCTTACCTTGGTTCTCATGTAGAGCCCCAGCGAGGTGAAAATGATTCCTGTATTCACAAATTATTCGGTGTGCAACATTGAACCTGCCTACTCGTAAACTTCACAAGAGCATTTTAATTATTCGCTCTATGAAATTATCGATCAGAAGGGGTCCATGTCCATTCACTGCGCAATCCGGCCCACATTATTAATTTATTCATGATCGCAGTAAAATTATTCACACATATCCATTGGGTCCACAAACGTTGAATGAAATCCACACAAGTGATTCACAGAAATCCACATGTGACGCACAACTAGTTCACATTTGTTACACGTAAATAGACTGTTCTGATTACACATACATATGTACTTTTTTAATTGACGATGGAGTAAGTTTTGGTGACAGACAAAAAGATTAAATGATAAAGACACACTCTCCTGACTGGGACATTTCGCGACTTTGAAAACGGGCAGAAGCTCAGCTACATCCATATTAACCGTCTTGTCTTTTGCGAATTGGTTGATCATACATAGTAAGAATGCAGAGAAGCGAAAACCTAATAAAATCCGGAAAAACCAATGTCGAGGTTATAAATTGGGGATGGCTTATGACACGGTCACGGATTTACATTTTGGATTTAGGCGCGTAGATGCAATTTGCAACGTAGGGCCGACAACTGTTGTACGGTGAATTTATGGGACCGGACATGTTCTGCAGTTGTTCATTTTATCCAATATATTTTCAACGAGACGATACGACTTGCAGTGTCCCTTCCTTTACTATTTACTCTCTTTGTCTGTCACCAAAACTTACTCCATCGTCAATTAAAAAAACAGATATGTATGTATAATCAGAAAAATTTTGATCAGAGAAATATTACAAATATGATGGTAAAAGTCTCATAAAAGATTAATTAAAAATGAAAAAGTGTCGTCATTGCATTACTGTTGCCGCACCAATGTTATGTACCTGGCCTATACATAATGACCATACACCTGTATATGATCCGAATTATATCGTGTTTGGTATCATTTTAATCAGAACAATGTCACAAATCTATTAGCGACTCTCCGCGTCTCTTTCTTTCCCATACGCTATTCTTCCTCGCACCCGACACTTCAATTGTCTATTGCACAAGTGAATATCATCGGAATTATATCACATTTGGTATGATTCTGCATTAGAAAAATGCCACGAAGATGTTGGTGAAAGTTGCATAAAAAAATAATGAATAATAAAGAAGTTGGAAATTCCGATTAGTGTGGTCTCATCGATATACCCGAGCCGCATGGTGTCATATTTCTCGGCGACCGAGGCCTCTCGAGCTTCTTGGCCCCTCAAGGGAGTACATCCCGCAGTAGTGGGGATATCTCCGGGACATCTACGTGCTAAACGTTTGGGTCATTTACCGATGAAACACTGTATTTTTTTTAATCTTTCAATAAAGCCTTTACTTCCTGATGCATAACACTTTTATCTATAAAATTTATTGGCAAAGTTTACACAAAAGTCTATAGGACACCCTGTATTGTATACAAATTTCCATTACTTTTTTCAAATGGTAGAATAGAACAAATTTATCATATGTTTATCCATTAATTTACATATGGGTGTTGTCATTCCATAATATAATTTTAAATATTAGAATTCACTTAATTACTGTCACTTATTCGACATTGCAGGTATCGATCACAGAATTCGGTTTTCCACATCCAAGTTATCAATGCATAAATGTTATAAAAGCGTTGTCTATGAAACACGTCGATCCAGAAACTTATAACAAGTTATTATCGCTAGAAAGTCACACTGATGAAATTAATGAAAAGCAAAGCTTTACCTTCGATGAGGCACTAAAGATTGCGCGTTTCATCAGGAGATTTTTCAAAACGGACGATATAGCCGAAAATGAAATTACAAGAATCGTGGGCATCCTGCAGGTACAATTCTTAACAACATTTCATAGTTTTTATGTGGCTGCTAACAAATTTTCAATAGAAGGATGGATGCAGGCTAAGATAAAAAAATAAAAGGAAAAAGAAAATTCTTAATAATTTATTAATTGAATGACTTTAAGAATTTTAGATCTTCGAAGTGAAATTAAAAATACATTTGTTCACTGCAAGTGACTATATGAATGCAAATTTACTAACACATTCATCAGAATGTTAGTCGAAAAATGCATGCGCTATAGCCGTAGCTGAAAATAGAATATGTTGATATCAATAATGCCCATAACGTTTCGTTTGGAACAAATAAAAGCTTTTATTTTGACTGTGTCAAAGATTGCGAAAACGTAATTTGCACTGATTATTGCATTACAGGTTAACGGGCACGAAGTTCCTCTTACAGAACCACCATACATTGCAGTTTACGAGCTAGCATCGTTAATCGAGCACAATTGCAAAGCAAATTGTTCGAAAAGCTTCACTGATGCAGGTGGATTAATTATCCACGCTGCGACACCTATATCAAAAGGTAAATACATTAACATTACTAAAGAATAAGTAAGCATTTACAGTATTTCATCGTTAATTGTCGTGAAATTCTGAACTATAATCGTCGCAAAACAATCCTTCCTTCCGCGAGGTATACCCCGTGAGGGTCCTAAAACTCGAGAGGACTCGGTCGCCGAGAAGTGTAACATAATACGGGTCGAGTATATCGGTGAGACCACTACTAATCCAATGACAAAACTTCTTTATTTTTTATTATTTTTTTATGGAACTTTCACCAACATATTCGTGGCATTTTTAAATGAAAATGATATCAAATAAGATATAATTCCGATGTTATTTACTTGAATAATGGACGATGAAAGTTCTGGGCGCAAGGAAGGATAGCGTATGGGAAAGAAAGAGACGCGGAGAGTCGCTGTCGGCACAGTTCAAAGGCCAACGTGTCCTCACAGTGTAATGCCAATAAAAAAGACTTTTTTATTATTACTTATTTTTTTATGAGACTTTCTCCAATATATTTGTGGCTATTTTCTGATTAAAATAATACCAAACACGATATAATTCGGATCATATTTACCATAATTTTCCGAAACGTTTATCATCCATTACTCAAGTAAATACCATCGGAATTATATCTTATGTAGTATAATTTTCATTGGAAAAATGGCAAGAATATGTTGGTGAAAGTTGCATAAAAGAATAATAAAAAATAAAGAAGTTTTGTCACTTGGTTAGGTGTTGTTTTCACACCGACATACTCGACCCGTATTATGTTACACTTCTCGGCGACCGAGGCCTCTCGAGCTTCGCTGTCCTTATCTACGTTCGGCACAAGTCAAGGAATAGTATTATCTAAACGTTATTTGTCGCCGGCCGGACCCGTGGTGGCGACGATTATCGATGAAATACTGTATATAGAAATACCTAAATACCCAATCCCTTACTTCGCAGCATATGGTATAGTTGGTTTTTCATGCTGAACCATATTTTTATATTAATTCTCATACCTCTCGAGAACTTCAATCATTCTTAGACACACATGTCGCAGGATTACATGATCTGAACGGTATATAGTTTTGTGGACTTCTACGTATGAAGTGCCGACAATCTTCAAATCTCGAGAATAAATGACGTTGAAAAAAAATTCTTTCCATTATTTGAAATAGAATATAACTTTATTATACGTACTTAAGTTCCACTCTGTACATTGATACAGCTGTCGAAAAATGTAAATAAGAAATTCTACTCTTGGAAAATTGTAAAATTCATGTATAGATAACTAGCGCGGTTTGTTTTTAATTATGTTATCCTCCAAAAGAATCTCAGTGTTTTAGTTTTTTTACATTCTGTATTTCAGGAGACCATCTTTCCATCTGCTACACAGATGCGTTATGGGGTACTGCAAATAGGAGGCATCATCTCTACCACACAAAATTCTTTTATTGCACATGTGACAGATGCAAGGACCCTTCAGAATTCGGCGTAATGTTTAACGCTCTGAAATGCAATAAAATGTAAGATATTTTTGATTTTAAAACATATAATACCTTATATTCTTCCACTAAACATTAATAATAATAATCTATTGCGACATACAACAGTTCATAAACACAACGAAACTTTTATTCGGACTATTTTACTTTATCAATTAAAAACAAAATCTGTGTTGTGACTTGTTCTGACGGTTTTCGGAAGACAAAGTTAAATTTTTAAAATAAATCCTATAAATATATATCTTTCTGTAAACATTATTTAAACCCATATCAATTTTCATAGTATTGTACAGAAATACATTGTTGTATGTGGAAGAGTTTACACAATCGTGCTACGCAAAGAGAATTGATATGACTTTTACGATTCAAGCAGAAAAAATGCTTAAAGTTGAAAATTTGACATTTCTTTCAAAATTAAATATTTAAAAAAATGAAAATAATAGAACAAAACAGTCAAATTTGTGTTTAGCACATCAAAATCTGTGAGAATCGCCTACTTTAGAAATCATCGAAACGGAAAGAAGTTACAATTTATTTGGTTGATTTTATAAAAATTAGTAGAAATTCTTCATAATTGTCGATTCATTTGTAGGGGTTGTTTTGGATACGTCTTGCCGAAGACTTTTCTCGGAACAGATTCGAAACCTTACATATGTGGAACATGTAAATTATCAATGAGCTGCGAAGAGGTAGAACAAATTTTAGAAAGGGTTGGCATAGACCTCTCAAGAATGAAGAAAAACGACATCACTGCGTGTAAAGAATTTTTAAAACGTTACAAGGACGTTCTACATCCAAATCACTTTTACAATGTCGACATTAGTGTTGCTTTGGCTCAATTGATTGGACAACAGGATGGAGGACTAGAAATGGTCGATGATTACGCTCTAGTTGAGAAGATTGATTTATGCAAGAAGCTTGATAAACTACTTCGAATTATCGCACCTGGTAACTTAATACTGCTAAAATATATCCTTTTCCCCGAAAAGTATTAGTCTATTTGTAATAGTATCGTGCTGAAATTGAGGGAAAAGGAAAAATATTTTTTGTAAAGATTTCGTGATATACAGGGTGGGGCATTTATCCTGGCCACTTGGAATATCTCAAAAACTAAATTCTGGGGAAAAATGTTTCAAATAAAAAGTTTAAGTAAAGGAGGGGCTGATGCAGCAGTCATATCCATTTTTAATTTTCATCATGTTTTCAAGGTCATTCCAAGGTCAACCTTATTATTTCAAGTGCAACCATATATTTTTCATTACAGACTCTTAATCTGCGACTTGAAACAAATAATCTTTATTTGAAACGTATTTTTCGTCGCCGATTATTTTGTATAATATTGACTTTATTAGGGAAAAATAATCTCAGTTAAACGGAAAGGCAATTATTTTATTAATAATAGTACAGGAGAATTGCAACTTAATTACAAGAAAATCTATAACTGTAACATTCTAATGTTATTTGCATTGCATGCGAGAGAATGTGTAATCTTATTCCAAAGAAAAGACAGTAAAAAGACTGGTGTATCCCTGCGCGTAATAAACAGGTTATGTACGTTCAGCGTTGAATTTCTTTGCTAAGTTTTATCTAATTGTTTTGCCTGTTTCAATATTTAGCTATTATTTAATTAATCATTTAGATTACATGTTCATTTGATACTATTTTGATTGAGTATTAATTTAATTTATCATAAATAAAATGATTTTTTTCGTTAAAACGACATTGTGTATTTTTTCTTTGAAAATTCAATATTATAGAAAATAATCGGCCGAGAAAAAAACGTTTCAAATAAAAGTTATTTGTTTCAACTCGTAGATTAAGAATTTGCAATGAAAAATATATGTTTCCATTTGAAAAAATAAAGTTGACCTTGGAATAACCTTGAGAACATGATGAAAATTAAAAATGGATATGACTGCTGCAGCAGCCCCTCGTTGACTTAAACTTTTTATTTGAAATATTTTTTCTCCGGAATTTAGTTTTCGAGATATTTCAGGTGGCCAGGAGAAATGCCGCACTCTGTATAATTACTTATATTTATGGTACTTAGAATGCTTATAGATATTTATATTCAAAGTACAATGTACAATGAATGCTACGAAATTGCATTATATAACATTGCTTTACAATTTCGAATCATTTTAAATGGTTGCTTAACCATAACAATTTTTCAAATTTAAACTTTTCAATACACATAGATCAGAATATTCAAACTTTTGAATGTAAAATTGTTTCGAAATTTTCAAGAAAACAGCATTGTGACGCAAATTTTATTCAGTTTATAAACAATTAAATTTCATCAGTCATTGAAACTTCTATTCGAAATTAAAACTGTATTGAAACTTTTATAAAAAAAATCTTAGAGTGAACATTTTGTTTAAAATAATACAATAACGACACGTTATTTTGTAGGACAGGGAGAAACTACCTGCCATAATTGAATATGTTATGTTTCAGCTGAAAATCGAATTAGAGGATTAATTCTCTTTGAAATGCACGCAGTCATTGCAGAGTTTAGTAAAAGACACACGGAAGAGGACACATTAATATTATTAACGGTAAACTTTTTACTATACTATAGCAGAATCAATTATTTTTCCGTTAAAGAACTTGATATACGAGCCATTCCACGCCAAGTGATCACACTTTATACAGAAGAAATTACAAATTTTTATGGAATTAGATCGGCTCATAGAACTCGATGTCCCGATTACAAAGCGATTTTTAATTTCTCGATATTATTTACACTTTTTAAGTTATAAGTGTCAAAAGAGTGTATACTGTAAATTATATACTAATACTTCCATCAGAATGGTTTCTAATTTATGATAAATGACGGTTTTATTTTTCACTGAAAAATAGCCCCTCAACACTATCATTTCATTTCATTTTATTTTGATTTCCAAGAGCTCAGAATTGAAGAAATTCAAATACATTTAAATAGACAGGAAATACGCTATTGTTTATTTATTATCGTTTTATAAGATAATATCTTTTGACAGGAATCGAAGAAGTGTTTAATTGAGTCTTACGAGCTATTGAAATACGAACCCAGGGTTCTTCCCGAAGGCAAAATAGCATACCAATCTAAGCACAATTTGCAAAAGACAAATGAAATTTTAAAATATTTTAATATAAAATCCTGAAACCACGAGAAATAATCATGCGGAGATGACTGAACAAATTTTTGTGCTTGTTTCACATTGTTCTAGAAAAGGTATTTTGTATAACTACTATAAATCGTCAAATGTAATAAAAAATGAATCATCGATTAATTTTAAAAGTATAATGTCTAAAATAATTTCCAAATTATACATATTCTATATAAAATATTACAGAATTAATAAACTCTGACGCATGTGACACAAATATATTCCCTTAAAAAAAACTAATAAAAAATGAAAAAAATATGACGAAAAACCAAAGGTATTTTTGACAATTTATTTAAGAAATCCATAAAATAAATACAAAATTTGTTACGAGCCTTTTATTGACTGTTTTCTTTTCAAAGTCTCGATATTTTCTAAATGGAATACTATTTTTAAACGATTTTGTCACAAATAAAATATTAAATTCTGAAAAACCCACGTACGACCTAAAATAAAATAAGTATCTACTATTGATTGGTTTCCAGGGAGATTCATTGAAATAAGTACGTGAGTCACCGTGTGTACATGGTATAATACGTCCTGGCAATTAGTGTAATTTTCCATCTGGCTCCAAGTACCAAGAATTACCAGAAAAATTGAAGGCTTCTATCTGTGTGGAATTGAATAACATAAGGGCTGGTTAATAATTCGTCCTCTCTAATGGTATTCTAACAAGTGTTTTGAATTTGTACCTCCGTGAACCTTGACCTACCCATTAAAATTAGAAAGTGTTCATACAAATTCGGTTCATAGAGCATAATTGTGTGTTCAGTAGAATCGACAACAATTTCTGTAATAATAAAATTTATCGCAAATTAATATATTGTTTTCTTGATTACCCAGTACATACAATGAACACAAATCTGAACCAGACAATAAACTACAAGGAGTTATGTTGGGTCGAGACATAACCAAATGTACCCGGTGATTTTTAAAGTCGATTTTCTCAAATAGAACTTTTATCGATTAAATGCTGTATTCGGATCGCAAAATTTCGAAGAGTAGGGAAAATTTTTCTAATTAATTTTCTACAGCTGTTGTCCGAAATTATCGTGTGTTATAGTGGAATAGGCATACAGGGGATACCACTAACAAGAAAAACGCATTGGCAATTGTACAGTAACTCCGTGATCTAAGTCCAACGGAACCTCGCGATCTATTGTGGCGCAACTGACGAAGAGTGTTTGGTTATAAGCGTGTGACACGACTGACGATGAGTGAAAGTTGGTATGAGTGTGTGCGTGAAGTGCGCGCAGAGAGAGAGTCGAAAAACGTTAGACTGAGCGTGACCACGTACGAGCTGTAATAACCAAAGGAAAAATAAAAAAACGCAATTAAGGGACTCGAAGATAATAGGCGTTATTATTGATTGAACCCGAGCATTGTTACCCGCTACACTATGTCCCTTGGCCTACTCCTTCCACTGCGGGGTATTTCCGGAAGGGCTGTGAAGCTCGAGCTGCCTTGGTCGCCGTGCAGTATAAACATTTTGCGTAATCTGATCCTGGGTCGAATATATCGGTAAGACCACTGCTAATCCAATTACAAAACTTCTTTATTTTTTATTATTTTTTCATGAAACTTTCACCAACATATTTGTGGCATTTTTCTACTGAATGTGATATCAAATATGATATATGTAATTTCGATGATATGAACTTGTGTAATGAACGATGGAAGTATTTTATTGGCATTACGTTTTACAGATACGCGGGCCTTTGAACTGTGCCGGCGGCTGCGACTCTTGTCGTCTCTTTCTTTCCTATACGCTGTCCTTCTTTACGTCCAAAACTTTCATCGTTTATTAAACAAGTAAATATCACCGGAATTATATCATATTTGGTATCATTTTCATTAGAAAAATGCCACGAATATGTTCGTGAAAGTTCCATATAAAATAATAAAAAATAAAGAAGTTTTATTATTGCACTAGTATTGTCTCACCGATACGCTATTTCTTCGCCCGCGCGGTCCGTGTTTGCATACTGTCCTTTTCTACGTTCGGCGCGGTAAGGAACCGAAAAAGGACTTAGATCGAGGAATTACTGTGCATTGTAACGCGCGTGCCAATCTTTGACTGCTCGGTCCTCGCTACATCATTCGAACGCGACTCAGAAAATTAGTAGATGTCGAATAAACTGTCGAATAAAGGTACAGATGAAAATGAAAACTTTATTCACCGCTAAAGATGAATCTCTCGACGAATAAAAAAATTATCTTTATTCATCGAATAAAACTGTATTCGATACGTGTCGAATACAAATAACCATAGTCATTTTTTTTGTCGCGTGACAAATAATTTTTTTATTTTTTATTCGCTGTTTGCTTCTACAATTATATCCCAGATAGAACAAAAACGCCTCAAAGCTGCCTTTGAGACGCCTGCCGAAAGACACTCAGCGACGGTCGCTCGACGGTCGCTGGAGCGTCGTTTGTTACAAAACGGTATGTCTTAAAGACACGTTCGTTCTTGGTCGTCAAGATTCAAATTACCTAGCAAATCACTTCCATACAGTTCCTTGTATTAGTACAGATCAAACATATCTTATTTGCTGGCTGTGTGGCATTGTTACATTTCCGGTAAAGGAAAAGCATCAAGTGACTATAATGCACTTTGTTTCCATCCACATTTAAGAGGGTAAAAAACTGACAAAAATCAATATACTCTAAGTAACCAATCTCTTTTCTAAAGATGGCTGAAATGTTACATGGAAGGGGACAATAGTAAGCTGCTACTAAAAGGATTTTTTAAATATCCGTTTTAATTAGTATAAAATATTGTATTATGAACAATGTAAAATATATAAAATATGTTACAAAATTTACAAAACACTACTTAGCCTTCTGAATTATATATAATAGTAGATCATATCGTTCAACCCATTCTGGAAAAGTTGCATCGTCTACAGAATTATCAATAATATTCATTGCTTTTTCAACTGTGTGATGCACCCTACAAATATAACACAAAGCAATATAGTGTGTACAGTGTAATAAAATATAATGTAAAAAAAATGTATTTATCAGAAATGATATTGAAAAGTATTCATCTAATTCAACTACTTACCAATCGTTTAATATTCTATTAAATTCGTTAATTTCATCTTTCGTTTTTGTAGTTACAGTTTTTGATAGACTCAACAATTCAACTATATTACAATTGCTTCCTTCGTGTTTCAACACAGGAAATTGTGGTATATCTATATTCTCTTCGGATTCGGAAAAATTAAATCTTTTGTGAAAGAACATTAAAGACAAATTTCTGTAACATTCTAGTAAAGAATATATTGGTGTGTGAACCATTGGAAAATAGTACACAATATTTGAAGCTTGAGAGTTAACAACCCTGACAGAAGCATCGACGAAACACATACTTTTGTGTCTGAAAATATTAAATAACTCAAATCAACTTTAGCAATTTCACATCGCATACATGAAATACAAGGTATTCATGCTATTACTAGCCAGATTTTTTCTTGCAAATAATAAATATTGGAAAAAAAATGAACGAGGAAAAAGTAATATTGTGTTTGCACTTTTTTTTAAGAAATGAAGGTGACCTTCAATTTTTCAAATGACCTTGTAGATCATACACATCGGAAATATAAGAAACATTTTGAATATTTCGTACCAATGTGTTTACCAGTATTCTTTATTAACGAGGCTGCAGTGGATGTGCAATATGATTTCCTTGGGCACAAATGAATTGTTGAGTTCTCAATTATGATAAAATGTGAAATTGTGTTGGCTTAAAGAGAAAAGAAAATGTTCAGTTTTAATCATATAATGTTTAACTCGTAATTGTAAGAATCTGATGTATATTTACGTTGTATGTAAAACCTATGTATGTCAACGAGAAAACAACACAGTTAAAGAAATAACCTCCTAAACTATATATAAAGCATAAATAATTATAAAACAACACGGTTGAGGGCCGAACACTTGCTCCGTGGCTACCTCGGGCACTACAAAACAGCACGGCTGGCCACCGGAAGGGAGAGTAATCCGCTTGCGACCAAAGACTGGGTTAATGATTTGGACTGGGGCAAAGGAGAAACGGCGAATAGTGAGACGTGGGAGTTAAGATTCTCCGATTCGGAACGTGCATATTTCGGCTCTATTAATTAAATGTTTTGTAACATTGTCTAATGTTGTCCGAGGTATTACTGCACATGCTCGCGTTATTTTGCTTTTCAAGTCGTTTACACCTCTGAGCGGTGTATCGTAAACTGTAAACGACATCTTTTTAGAAAGTATTACGTACGAAATATTCAAAATGTTTCTTTAAATTAAAACTCTGCTAATACTTATTATTTGCAAGAAAAACACTTGCTAATAATAGCGTAAACACCCTGCATAATAATAAAATATTAATAATCGAACCTGTAAATTCCAACATCGCCTTTTAACTTAACTTTTCTCAAGGCATTAAGATGCACATTATCATGGAACATATCCAATTCAGTCCTTAAACAATTTTTCAAGAACGAGTAGTCATAATCATTGTTTCTTAGTGCTAATATTTTCTGTAGTACTGAGCTCATCTCATTCTTTACTTTCATAATATACTCTGGCAAAGATTTTAAATGGTTTAATGATTGTTGTATATATTCTGTATGTTGTACCTACAATCGATTTGTAATTAATGTAAATTATAATTAGTTACTTTTATTATATAATTATACTTAAGTACTATATTATATACTATTAGTATTTCTTAGTTAATATATTATATAATTAGACTTTTAAAATGTTCACGTACTACTTCCTTATCGATGTCTTGTATTTCTGAAATCAGTTCAGCTAAGTCAAATGCCAACGTACTGTTCTCATTTAAATATTCCCGAATTTTGCTAATTTCATCGCTTAAATGTTTTTGTTCAATTTCTAGTTTACAAACTTCCAATGTTAATGCAAGCCACGCGATTACATCTGAACAATTATCAGAACCTGCCTAAAATAATTATTTATATTTAGAATTATATATAACAGATAAATACAGAGTTATCCATTTTAATCAGAGCTTGTGGAATGCTATGGTATGTATAGAAATTACTGCAAACACTTTTATTCAATGTAAATATTTGCTAGCCTACTATACTATGAATGAACTGTAACAAACAGAATTTATATAAAAATGTACATTCTCTTTTAGTAATTTTAATAATGCACTTACATTCTTCTAATTCCTCACAGTTTTGTCATAAAGGCATAAATAAATCCGCAATCTAATAATTACTAATTATAATAATAATATAATTTGCATTGATAATTAATAGCCGAGGACTTATACGATTGCCTCTTATAATATCATAATGCTCAGCTTACTGATATTCACCAACTAAATTCAGGTTTATTATAATTGACCATGTTACAATAAAAATTTTATAATAAGTCTAAGAAGTCCTATATTTGTTCTTGTACATTCATGATTTCAGTTAAGTGGATAATCCTTTATAAAGCATACCTCAATTTTCTCTGTAAGCTCAAGAATACTTTGCTGATGATTATCTGCTTTTGCATTATACCACAATCGCTTTCCAACCATAGAAATTTGTTGGCCATATATTATAGCAATACCAGAATTTATATTCTTTACATTCATATCCAAAGGTTTTGTAGTTTCCATCTTCATTAATGTATCTACATTTTGCGATAAACTTTGATTCAAGTGACACCATAGTGTAGGAACTTCAAAACTGTTAAGATTGTCTGATATAGTATCCCATACCTAAAAATTCATTGTGATTATTTATTTTTTTGTTTTATTTGAATTATATTTTATTCATATGCATACTTCTTTTTTACTCGCTCCATCCCAAAAACTTGTCACTACATTTAACATTTCTGTCAGCAGTTTGGGATCTAAGTCTTTGTAAGTACTCGGCATTAAATGTTGACAAACTAATTTCATCTTCTTGCAGTCTTCAATTTGCGCAACGGTTTGATCATATTTCATCTTGTTTAAATTTTTTCTAGTTCTTACTTCCGAACGCTTGGATCTAAGTTCTCGTAGCTTTTGCACTGAAACAATGATACTTAATGTATTTATTTTTTTATACATACATTTGCGGTAGTAAATGTACCTTTTTGTCTGACTGTAAAATCTAATTGCTTGTATTCGTCTTCTAATTTAGATATTTGATTCTTGGTATCACTTTCTGCAGACTTTAACTGTACTAGGCTTTGCATGCACTGAACCACATTATTAGGTGTTCCTGTTTTTAACTGATGCAATAATATATTTTTCCTTGTTGTTTTTACTTCGTCAGTAGTAAATATAACATCAGCTAAATCATCCCATAGAAACGAAACAGTGCCCGCACATAATCTAAAAAATAGCACATTATTTAATATTATGACATTAGTATCAGCTACATTGGTTGGGTAAGTATAACTATGTAAGTAACTGCAATGCTCAATTTTCTTAAATTTTATTTTTTTAACAACACTCAAAATCTATACAAACATTTTTTTTACAGAATCATTGATAATTATTCGTGGACATTCTAATTTATAAGTCCACGCAAACGGATCTGTAGATTTTTCCATAATTAATAAGTAAAGAATGAACTTATTCGTAAATAAATGTAATTCTGAAATCACATTTGAATGTAAACAATAAACAAGTGTTTGAAAAGTACTTTAATATATACACAATAACTAAAAGAAAATATTAAAACAGAAACTAAAGTTATTTTAAATAGTCAGAGATTCAAACAATTTGACATGTGTAACGACTGTGTGTTGTGGCGCTGCTGCAATCTCGACCACAGAACACAGAACCCACAGAACCACAGACGAGATATAGCCAGAGAGGTATACACAGAGAGGAATGTATACAACCACCGACGAGATACTGTTAAAGACAGCCAGCCTTACGGGAGTTCGTGTCGCCCGAATACTTCAAGCGTTCTCTTGCGCCCTCTACAGACATTGCATGCAATGCATTTTTCTGTCTACGGTTCTGAATTACCGACTCTGTAGAAAATGTCCTAGTACGATAGCGGACTCTATCGAAATGGAACGGTCAGGTGGTGAACTACATGAGGTTGCAACCACAGACTTAAGATACCTACAGACATTGCATGCAATGCATTTTTCTGTCTACGGTTCTGAATTACCGACCCTGTAGAAAATGCCCTAGTACGATAGCGGACTCTATCGAAATGGAACGGTCAGGTGGTGAACCACATGAGGTTGCAACACATGAAGTGTGTGTCTGAGGAGGCTCGATTTTACAGCGTTGTCAGCTTTAAAACTGCAATGCTGCCTCATTGTGTTCGTACAAAAATTAAGCGTTCGAGTGGATTCTTTCATAATATTATTTTCACAGCTATTAGCTCGATATGATTGTCGATTTTAAATATTTTATAGAGCAATTAGTGTTTTATATGTTTGCCCAACAGAATATTATAAATCGAGAATCACATCCATTATCCAGGTCTCACCACGTGGAGGTTGCTGCGAGCGAGACCCACCCACCCACTTGGAATTTCTTTATCGTCCCACCCGACGGAAATTGTGTTGTGTGCCTAACTACAGTAATTCTGATTAATATTCGGACGCTCTTAAAACGATGAGAACTTTTTAAATATTGGACTCAAAGACTTTGATTTTCCTGAGAAGCTAGAACAATTAATTGATTATGTGATGTGGGGATAAAATTTGGAGAAAATTGTAACTGGTCGGAATTACAAAGAAAATTCTAAAAATCGTATTTTGCAACATTTCTATGTAGGCCTACATAGAAAATTTTAAAACATACGTTTTGCAGATCTGTGTAAATTAGATACATATTCCGAAAATGTCATGAAAATCGGTTCATGCAAAAAAAAAAACGACACGCATTGAAAGATGTAAGAATCCGTAGACGTATTACAGTTAGAGACCGAAAATCGCGAGAAACTGTAATTTTTACCATCTTTAAATGTTTGTAGCTTCATTACAAACGTACGTACCTATTATCGACACAGACCTACAAAACGTATTTTTTAAGTATTCAATATAGGCCCACATAAGAAGAGTTGTAAAATACGGTTTTAAAGATTCTCTCGGCAATTCCGATCAATTTGCAATTTTTTCAAAAAATGTCTTTCGCACGTCATGTAATAAACTGATTGTTCCAACCGTAGAGGCAGATATTAAAAAAGTTATCGTCTTTTTAAGTGTGTCCGAATATTTATTAGAGTCGTCGTATGTAGGGGTAGCTAACCTATTCCCCACTTACATACACTTAAACATACAGACATATACAAAATATGTACATTGAATAAATAAATAGAACATGCAACATATAAGACAAACAACACAAACATGCAAACACGGGCATATAACAATTTACACAACCAATACAATTTTGCATTACAACCACAAACGACCCAGAAGTTGAAGGCGTGTTAAATCTCGAACTTTGCTGTTGTGGGGTTCGGTCTGCAACGAGCAAAGTATCTGAAACATACTTAATTTTTTATAAACACATGAAAAAAAAGAAAAAAAAGGTTCATACATATGCAAAATGGTTGTCCACTCGATATGTGTATTTCAAACAAACGCGTGCGAGTGGACCATTCTTGCGCAACGCTACACTACGAAATGTACATTGAACATCTCAAAAACAACGCGTGCAATGCACTATCCATCGTGACGTTAATTAATATTTGATTAAAAACTGCAAATTCCCGTGTGCACTTTCGTCTTTTTCTTACGCAACTCTAAATGGAAACGCGATGGCAGCCATTTCAATTTATGAGGAGGGAATCAAACCGAATTGTTCTTTCGCAACGCTAATATACAAAATAAGTAAAAAAATATCTCGATAGAAACGCGAGCAGCAGTGCATTATTTGTCATCATTATTTGACGCTAATTTATTTAATTCGATATGGAAAACTCCCGTGCACTTTAATTTCTTCAGAGTACGCAACTCTAAGGGGAAACAATGGCTGCGAGTATTTAGGAGCAGGATCAGGGACAGTCGTTTCTGGGTGCAGTGCGGGCGGCATTTCATGTTTCGCAACTCTAACACAAAGCTCCCATATGTTTTAAATATTTTCGTAGATTCGTTAAAGAAAAACAAAAGCATTGCCGACCATTGCACATCGGTATAAATACGATTGGCGCACGCCTCTAGACAAGCATCTCATCGCGTGTAGACGCATGTTGGAGATCTTCTGCGTCAAACGGATCGGACTTGCAAATTCTAATCGTAACATGCGATTGGGGGGACTATAATTCGCGGTCCCGGCTATTATTACAAATTCGAACACTGCAAAATCAGTTTTGCGTGGCGCAATGGACACTAAAGTCCATCGATAAAGCTACGCCCGGCGCACTATCAGCGTAAAGATACCCCATCTTCTACCTTACGGGCCGACAAGGCGTTCGATACGCTGTACATACACATCGTGTATGTCTCGCTAACGCGGGCGAACCACCACGTTGGTTGAAAAAATACATGCTGGTGAAACGCAGTGGCAGGTTCCATGCATTTAGCGCTCACACACCATCGATTGGCCAAGGTGCGCGTTGCTACGTTCAGATGAAGCTACAGCGTTTCAATATCCACGGCTCCATCGCATTAGATGCTAATAAGATGGTAACCGTGGCCACAGGTGATATAACTTAATATGTCTTTTTTTTGTGTACGGTATTTTCATACGACAACGGAGACACTTGTTCCATTGCTGGAACGGCAAACGAGTCGTGTGTTGGAACACACCGAATGGAATTGAACGTAGCCACGTGCACGTGGTTTTGCGCTAATTGCCGTGGCAGCCAGGCTCTTGAACGTGCCAATACTTTTCTGCTCTACACATAGTGGTCCGGTGGGCGTATGCTCCACGTTTTGGCCGGTGCCAAAAACTTTAAATCAAGAATCTAATTCTAAGCAACATCCATTCTAAATGGATTAAATCTAAATATCCAAATATCTATAGAATTCAATGTCCGTATGCGCCTTGCGGTATTGGTTCTGCAATGTTAATTTTCTACTACTGTACTCGAGTTCGATTGCCTACTTCTCTTAAAAAGTATGATGGCAAGATGGTCAAGAATTGTTGCAAATATTAACCAGCTAGACATAATAAATTCATCAGTGAATTGTGTTCGATAAATTAATGCGCGCGAATATTCATGTGTTAGAAGATATTCAATATCTCGAGTTCCATTACATATTTTTATTAAAAAATGAGATGGTCAGATAGTCGAGGGAGTGCATGTCGACATAATTGGCAAAAGGAATTGTTATAAACATTAAACAGCCAGAGATAATAAATTTATTAATTACATTTGCTTGATATAATATTGTTTGGTGATATTCATGTGTTAAAAGTTACTCTGTATCTCGAGTACTATTAGCAATTTTTACTTAAAAATAAGATGGTAGATAGTCAAGAGGATGCTTGTCGACATCGTTGGCAAATGGAATTGTTATAAACATTATACAACCAGAAATAATGCATTTATCAATAATTATTATCACGGCGATCGAGATCTACCAAAATTAGTTGGGGTGGGAGCGTTGCGCTCCGCTGCGCGCTGCGCATCACCGCTTACCTAAGCTCGCGGAGCGCGCTCAGTCAGTCAGTCGGGCCGGGCCCTCCGGCAGAAGCGGATGGGCTCCGGGACCAGGAGGGTCTCCAGCTACCTTGGGGCTGACCAGGGGTCCTCAAGAGGTACCCTGGCCTATCCTGTCTACCTTGGGGATGACCAGTGGATCTCCAGAGGTACCCAAGCCTACCTTCAGCCGGCTTCGGGTTGACCAAGGGTCCTTCACCAGTGGCCTACCCTGGGGTTGAACGGTGGTCATCCAGAGCTACCCTAGTCTACTCCTGCTTACCCTCAGCTGGCTTAGGGTTGACCATGGGTCCTCCAGCAGTGGTCTACCCTGGTCTATCCTTGCCTACCCTGAGGTTGACCAGTGGTCATCCAGAGCTACCATGGCCTACAACTGCTTACCTTCAGCTGGCTTAGGGTTGACCAAGGGTCCTCCAGCAGTGGTCTACCCTTGCCTACCCTGAGGTTGACTAGTGGTCATCCAGAGCTACCTTAGCCTACTCCTGCTTACCTTCAGCTGGCTTAGGGTTGACCATGGGTCCTCCAGCAGTGGTCTGCCCTAGTCTACCCTTGCCTATTCTGAGGTTGACCAGTGGTCATCCAGAGCTACCGTAGTCTATCCTTGCTTCAGCTGGGTTAGGCCACCCTGATCTACTCCAGAGCTACTCAGGCCTACCCTTGCCTATCTTGGGGTTGACCAGTGGTCCTCCAGAGCGACCCTGACCTACCATTGTCTACCATCAGCTGACTTAAGCTTGACCAAGTGTCCTCCACCAATGGCCAATCATTGTTTATCATGGTCTACCCTTAGCTAGCTTAGGGTAGTCCAAGGGTTATTTAAAACTTCCTTGGCCTACTTTAAGCTAGCTCGGGGAGGGGCCATGGTCTCTTCAATGCTGTCTTCGTTTACGTTGGGTTCTGAGCCGGTCCAGTTTCAGTATCCGGCATGATGTCAGTACCGTGCTGATCACTTCAGAGAGGGCAATCATTGCAGTGGCTTCGCATCTTTGAGTGAGTCATTACGTCACTACCTTGTCACTATATTCGTCTGTAGAAGTAGTAGTATAGAGTAGTAGTAAAGTGTAAAAGTAGTTAGTTGCATGCATGGGCAGGCCTCGCCGCCCCAACGATCAGCCGAGATGGGAACGTTCGCGATTTGCACTAGCGTTGCGAGAAAACCACGCGTTGAATTTAGTCGATTGTGAAAAGAGATTAAAGCTAACATTACGGTATGGATTGTTTAGAGCGTAGCGTTGCGAATCACAAATAGTCGCGGTTCAAAATTATATTTCAATTTGATAACTGCGCTTTTAAAGTTCATATTGTTGTTGTTGTTTTACATGTAATCTAAAGTAATCGTTTTTTGGATCTCTGTTCGTTGAATTAGCGTTGCGTACCAAAAGTTCGCGTTTGCTTTCGAGTCTTTCGACTTTTCAGGCTCCCATGCTCGAGCTGCAACGATCAACTGTAAGATGGGCACATCCGCGATTTCAAGTAGTGTTGCGAAACAATTTGTTACACGCGTTGTACTATTATCAATTTTAAAACTTGATTAAATGTCTAGTTAATATTGCAAATAAATAGTCGTAATTTAAAGTAGTTCTAAAGATACCTGTTTAGAATTTTAGACGTTAGAGTTTTAAATTTCTTATTTAATTAGCATTTTAAATTCGATTTGTTGAATTAGCGTTGCGCATCAAAAGAATCGCGTTTGCAATAGAATCTTTCGATATTTCAGGCGCCCATGCTCCAGTTGCAACGATCAACTGTGAGATGGGTACTTCCGCAATATCGAGTAGCGGTGCGAAACAAATTGTCAGGATGGGGCCGAAGGAGCAGACGAGGTTTTATGCCAAAGATGCCGGACATACTGTCATTCAAAAGGACAATCATTGCAACATCTTCGCATCTTCGAGTGAGTCATTTTATCACTACCTTGTCGTTATACTCGTCTGTAGAAATAGAGTTGTAGTAGAATGTAAAAGTAGTTAGTTGCATGCATGGGCAGGTCTCGCCGCCCCAACGATCAGTCGAGATGGGAACGTCCGCGATTTGCACTAGCGTTGCGAAAAAAGTACGCGTTGCGTTAGTCGATTTTGAATACAGATCAAAGTTAGGCTTTCTTCTAAATATAATAGTAGTCTCTATCAGCGATATAGCTCGTTTAAACTATAGCGTTGCGAAACAAATAGTCGCGATTCGTTTTGCAGAAACTGTAGAGTAATCTTTTTTGGGTCTCTGTTCATTGAATTAGCGTTGCGTACCAAAAGTTCGCGTTTGCTTTCGAGTCTTTCGACTTTTCAGGATCCCATGCTCGAGCTGCAACGATCAGCTGTGAGATGGGCACATCCGCGATTTCGGATTCAAAACTTGATTAAATGTGTAATAAATGTTGCGAATAAATAGTTGCGATTTAAAGTAAATCTAGACATGCAGATGTACAATTTTAAATGTTGGAATTTTTAATTTCTTATTTAAAGAGCAATTTGAATTTCGATTTGTTGAATTAGAGTAATCTTTTTTGGATTTCTGTTCGTTGAATTAGCGTTGCGCACCAAAAGTTCGCGTTTGCTTTCGAGTCTTTCGACTTTTCAGGCGCCCATGCTCGAGCTGCAACGATCAACTGTGAGATGGGCTCATCCGCGATTTCGAGTAGCGTTGCGAAACAATTTGTCACACGCGTTGTACTAGTATCAATTTTTAAAGTTGATCAAATGCCTAGTTAATGTTACGAATAAATTTCTTATTTAAATAGTATTTTGAATTTCGATTTGTTGAATTAGCGTTGCGCATCAAAAGGATTGCGTTTGTATTAGAATGATTCGATATTTCAGGCGCCCATGCTCCAGTTGTAACGATCAACTGTGAGATAAGAACATTCGCGGTTTTAAGTAGCGTTGCGAAACAAATTGTAACACGCGTTGTAATAGTATAAATTTTCAAAGTTGACTTAATGTCTAGTTAATGTTGTGAATAAATAGCCGCGATTTCAAGTAGTTTTAGAAGTACCGATCTAGAATTTTAGACCTTAGAGTTTTAAATTTCTTATGTAATTTGTAAGAATGATAATACTTAATTTTGTAAGACTTTCAAAGTTCAACTTTACCAAATTGATACAATATTTTTGTCTAGAAATTGATATTTTTCAGGAAATTGATATTTCTCAGGAAATTGATATTTCTCAGGAAATTGATATTTCTCAGGAAATTGATATATTTGTCTTGAAATTGATATATTTGTCTTGAAATTAATATTTATTCCAGGAAATTATTTATTTCAGGAAATTGTTATTTACTTCAGGAAATGTTATTTATTTCAGGAAATTGTTATTTATTTCAGGAAATTGTTATTTATTTCAGGAAATTGTTATTTACTTCAGGAAATTGATATTTATTTCAGGAAATTGATATTTATTTCAGGAAATTGATATTTATTTCAGGAAATTGATATTTATTTCAGGAAATTGATATTTATTTCAGGAAATTGATATTTATTTCAGGAAATTGATTTTTATTTCAGGAACTTGATATTTATTTCAGGAAATTGATATTTATTTCAGGAAGTTGATATTTATTTCAGGAAGTTGATATTTATTTTAGGAAATTGATATTTATTTCAGGAAGTTGATATTTATTTCAGGAAGTTGATATTTATTTTAGGAAATTGATATTTATTTCAGGAAATTAATATTTATTTCAGGAAATTGATATTTATTTCAGGAAATTGATATTTATTTCAGTGCACAAATCCTTAGATCCACAAATCCTTAGATCCACAAATCCTTAGATCCACAAATCATTAGATTCGGCCTCGATGTGTTTTCGATTTTGTTTCGACTTTGTTTCGACTTTGTTTCGACTGGTTTCCGATTTGGTGTCGATTTTGTTTCAACTGGTTTTCGATTCTGTCTCAACTGGTTTTCGATTCTGTTTCCATTTTGCTTCAACTGGTTTTCGATTCTGTTTCGATTTTCTTTCAATTGGTTTTCGATTCTGTTTCGATTTGGGTTGTTCATCTTGCTCTTGTTAGTCAGAACGAACGAAGAAAATTCATCAAAGGAAGAAAATTCATCGAAAGAAAAAATTCATCGAAAGAAGAAAATTCATCGAAAGAAGAAAATTCATCGATCGAAGAGGAATCATCGAACGAAGACTCCAGATTATTTATAAATTAGTTTTAGTGCGTGCGTTAGTTATTAAGATTGTATATCGTCATTGTAATTATGTCGAGTAATTATTGCCGTAACTTGACTTTGCTCGCTCCGTTTTCTGACTCCGACACAGCCTTCTGCTGTGAGGGCCTTGCTTGCAGGTCCTGAGCTGGTCCAGTTTCGGTATCCGGCGTGAAGTCATTGAGAGGAATGTCTAAGAGACTCGTTCACTCGTCTTCTGACGATCCCCTGTGTTAACGTAATCCTGGGTTAGTCATGTTAACGCTTGCGTTCTCATGGCCCCCAGTTGCGCCAGAAACCGTTTGAGCGCATCTCTTAGCCATCTTTCTTAGTGATGAAGTGACGGGTATCGGGCTGGTCGGCTCAGGACTTGTAAGCACTGAACGCGTCGCGTCACCTTCGAACCAGAGCCTTCTGCTCTGGTTCGATCTTGTTTGTCTCTTTGGAAGAATCAGAGCCTTCCGCCTGATTCGCCCTTGGTCCCTCGTGGATCGGAGACTTCTTCTCCGATTCACTCTTTGCTCCGCAATAATTACTCGACATACGCTAAATGGAAAAGAAGTCTTTTCCGTGAAAAAGACTATTTTTCCATTTAGCGACCTGCGAACTTAGTTTCTAAGAATCGTCGTTGTAAGAAAGGGAGACAGAACGAAGGAAGACTTCGTTCTGACTCCCTTTCGGGTCTCTTGTGCAGCAACCTCCTCGTGGTGAGACCTGGGCAATCGATATTATCCACAATTCGCAAAATGCTATAACTTATAAATTATAGTATCTCGCATTTAGTGGATAATATCGAGCTAATAGCTGCACATTTAGAATTTGCGTAAATATGTATTTCATAGTAGAATGTAAGACTTTTAATACTTTCTTCCTTTTCCTATGTCCCAGCTTCAACAATTATTTTCAATTAATAATCCAAATACAAAGTTTTTGTTTCAGAATACATGTAACTCTTGCTCTCGTGAGCGAGTGTTAAATAGATTTGCACTCCTGCAGTAGATTGTAGGTTCTGATGTAGTCTAAATATGATGTACGTGCTGAGTTGTACGTTACATGTCGCATATTATTTCGACATTGAAACATTATTTTATATTCAAATTAAATAATTGGTTGAAACTAGTTCTTATCCAGACTAAAAGTTAGTTCTGATACATGTGCTAGAGGGGGTAAAAAGATGAGGCAGGATCTGTTCCATGTTGCCGCATTACGTTCGTACAAGAAGCTATCGATGCTCGCATCGAAATCGTTCGAACGGTTTCTATCACAAGCGATGAGATAAATGTTTTGTCCTGCTTTTCGAAGCTGTGGAAATTCAGAGGCACGTTGCTTTTTAATCTAAACCACAATTTTATTGAACGATCATTTTAATATTCGATGACTTCTTCAAAAATCATTATCATTTTTTAAAATTTTTTATGAGAATATAAAATTGTTAAAAATTTTGCAATTTTCAATTCGTGGTTTTTTTATTACATACATGGTACGGGGGCCACTGTGGCCCCCCGAGGTCTAGACAGAAAAGCCCATAAGATGCAATGTCTGTATGTAGGCTTAAGTCTGTGGCTGGAGTAAGAAATAAGTCTGTGGTGGTGGATACCATGGATAGGTGGACACAGACTACAATTTTAATACATAGATTTCACTTTAGGTGTCGCTCGCAGGACTACTTTCAACTATCTTTTGCTCTCCTCTGTAATCATTGATCTATGTTGTAGTCCAGTCCAGTTCCGGTTCCGGGTAGGAACGAACTCGGAAATGTTTGCTGCAGTTTGATTGTGTATAAACGATTTACAAGGTTAAAAAATGGAAGTAACTAGATTGAGTGAGTAATCGTATAATTCAGTGCAATACAATTCACACTCATAACCCTTTTATCCATAACTTGACAATGTATTCCCAATACTGTTTTTTCTGTGATTAAATTCTGCAAAGTTTTGTTCACACATTTGTTTTTTTTTAAATATGTTTAAATATGTAATGTTTGTTTATATGCATATATAAATACTATACTATCTTCTCCACGTGTTTCGTGAACCCTGTTTCTTTCTATTTTCAATCGAACTTCATTTCCTTCAATTTATTGTAAATGATTTTCTTGTTTGGAAATTATAATTTCAAGATAACTATTTGTACGGAAGATTTTACAAATATATACGTAACGATACGTAAATGGATTATAATGTATTTAAAAGATACTTATTTAGTATTATAAATAGAAGTAAGTTTTTATTTCATTTTCATGTCCTTTGAGGTTATGATTGTGTCATTGTAAATATTCGTAAATATCTGTTTATTTAGAGATTATTCTTAAAATAAAATTATTTCTACGAAATATTTCGCATAATTTTATTACAATATATTTTATGATCACCTATTTAATACTTTTGAAACGAGTTTTGCGTTCTATTTTCATTTCCTTTTAGGTTATGTCTATCCTAACATAAACAAACATGTAAGACAATATTATGTAGTAAATCTCACATATTACAATGAACAAAGTGATTCATGAATACTTATAGACACTAAATTATTATTAGAGGCAGATCGTGACAATTGTTAATATATTTTGTCACTGGAAGAGGTTATGGACCACTATCGACGATGACACAATGTTTTGAAATTTTAACTCGTAAAAAATTGTTACAAATTTTACCATGTGAATGTAATTTAATTTATACTTATATTTATTTATGCGTTTATTTTCAATATTATTGTAATTTCTTCATTGTGAATGCTACTCCCTATTTCATCTGACAATGTAACACATTCTTATAACACTATACGAAATGTACAATATGCATATTTTGTAAAAATCTATTAAATAAATAAATTTCTTTTGAATAATTGTGATACTCTAGACCATCTTTTAGTGGAATAGGCTAATGTTATATTACTTTGTATTATCATTTTCTAATAATGATAACTATTGCTGCATCAGTTTTATAATGCACGCAAAGAAAATCAGATTAATGTTATGTGTGTCATTAAAATTAAATAACGTTTCTATGACAATATCTTGTCTCTGCATTTCAAAAAGGAATACCTTGCATTTAATAGATTGTTACAATTATAAAGGATGTTGCCAAAACAAATACTTGTATTAAATGTGTTAAATTCAATGTCCTAATGTCTGTATTGAAATCTTCTATACTATTGTAAAATCTTATTCAGATTTTCAAGAGGTCCTCTCAGAATTGGATGATGTTATAAAACATGCATCATTCCTTGCAATAGATGGGGAATTCACAGGACTAAAGTCGGGTCCCAACGCTAGTGCCTTTGACATACCTGCACAGTATTATGCAAAATTACGGACAGGTTCAATGGACTTCCTTCTTGTACAATTTGGCCTGTCTGTTTTTACATTTGATGCACACACACACAAGTACGTTGTGCTTTATTTTTATTTTTCGTTCATCGACTAAATGTTTTATTGCCACTATGTTATATTATTTATTATTATATGTTTTGAAAGATGCAATATTTCTTTAAAGGTACAGTCAACGATCATATAACTTCTACGTTTTCCCACGGCCTTTGAATCTCACAGCTCCTGACTCAAGGTTTATGTGTCAAGCATCCTCTATAGCATTTTTGGCTGCTCAAGACTTTGATTTCAACAAATTATTCAAACTGGGCATTCCTTATCTGACATCGGGTGAAGAGGAGAAGCTGGTGAAGCGATTAGAAGAGAGGCAAAAGGCAAGAGATGAAGTTCCAGAGTTGATTCCCATTTCGGACGAAGACAAACCTCACATCACAGAAATTTGGTGAACCGATCAGCAGCATTGTTTACTCTGTTTTTTCTCATAATGCTTAACTGTGAATTATTCCAGCTCGAGGATAGACAAGTTTATAGCTTCCGATACAGAAGAACTGATGATAGACAAGTGTAATGCATACATAAGGAAGCTAGTACATCAAGAAGTGAGAGTGAGATGGCCTAACAAACTGAGAGTGGAGAGTAGAATGGGCTGTTTGGGGCACAGTCTCGTAATTCAAAAATCGGGGACAAAGAAAGAAATGGAGCAAAAGGAGGCGGAGAGGAGAGAGAGGGAAAAGTTGGAGATCAACGAAGCTGTTGGCTTGAGTGCGCTCATGAAGAAGATTGCTGACTCTGTACGTTGGTAGATAAGCATTTAATTAATCAAGATAATAACCTATGTCTTCTTCTAGGGGAAATTGATAGTTGGACATAATATGCTATTGGACATTTGTCATATTGTGCACAAGTTCTTTGGTCCATTACCAGAAAGTTACTTGGAATTTAAGTCTCTCGTACATAGCTTGTTTCCTAGGTAACGTTTGAAAACATTAACATGTTAATTACCATACAAATAATTTGATAGTATAACTATGAAATAATTTATAATTGTACAATTTTTTTCGTTAGGATTTTAGACACAAAAGTGCTTTGTCAGTCGCAGCAGTTTAAAGAGAACGTATCATCGTCGAATTTGAATGTATTACTCGAAAGAGTTAGTAAATCTCCATTTGAAATTCCGGAAATAGAATCTATCGAGGATAGAAGTTATTCCATGTTGACTGAGAAATGCCATGAAGCAGGTTACGATGCTTATATCACTGGAATATGCTTCATTGCACTGTGTAATTACCTAGGTTAGTAATTATAGATTGAGGAAGTACTTACTGTAAACATTTTATCTTTATGTATACAGTGAATGAAAACGTTACAGGTAGTTTACAGAAACCGGAAGTGTCCATAGTTCTGGCAGATTCACCTCTTCTCAATCCATTTTTGAACAAGTTAGTTTCATTTTGTGAAATGCAGATTTTAACAGTTATAACACGCTCAACTGAATGCGCTAAACATGAACTCAAATGTCGTTTTTTTTTCTTATAAAAAAATTTTCTTCTCGAAACATTTTACTTATAATAAAAAGTTAAATCTTCAACTTTGAGAAATTTTAGAGTTTCAACTGTGAAATCTATATAAATGTGTTTTACATAAAACGATTCTGTAGACACTACTAAATAGGATATACATATTTTATAATATTTTCAACATGTTTAAACGTATGTAAGCTTATCAAAAAGTTTAACGTTGTATTTGAGAGTGTCTACAGATTCATTGCATGTAAAAAACATTTCTATAGCCTTTATGTTTAAAGTAGAAAAATTCTAAAATATTAGAACTTAATTTTGCTTTTTGAATTAAATTTTTCGAGAACTGAGAATATTGAAGAAAAATGGTTCCGAGATTCGTATTTAGCGTATCACAATTTACAAGATTGATCTATTCATTATTGAAACAAAATTCGTGTTGATGAATGTTATTGCTAAATACAATGTGTAATTTTGTTCTAGGCTTCTTATAGCAAGGCTAAAAGACTTTCCCTACATCAGTTTAGTAGGAAAAGATCGTAAGTTTCTTTTACATAATTTCCTCTACTAGCTGAATTTACTGCCAACTTATTAGTAATGTTAATTTCTCTCGCCTGTAGCAAATCCTAGCAGAGATCACGTATTCCACTTAACATTCCCAAAAGAGTGGAAGTATAGTGACATTTCGCAACTGTTCAGCCCTTTTGGTAAGCTATATTTTTAATATTGTTATCGCAAACTATCTTACTATTTTTCAAGAGGTCACTACTATATTTATTCTGTTTATTTAGTTAACCCTCATACGTTCCTCAGAGTTTAATTTCTTTTTGATTCTGTTGTAAAATATATTTCTTCAGAATATGACATTACACATAAAGAACAATTGAGAACTGAATATGCAACGAACATAACGTCCTTATGAAATATGTTCTTGGTTCTGCTACAGGTGGTGTGTACGTGTCATGGCTGTCCGATACGACCGCATATGTAGCATTGAATCGCAAAGAGCAGCTCAACGCAGCGTTGAAAAGTATATATAAAAAAGCTGGAGCATATAAAATACAAAAGTATGTTGAGCACCAAGCATCGTTGGAGAACCTCGACAGGGGAGAACGAAAAAGAAAATTATCGTCCAACGAGTGAGTAATTTTTGTATTTACAAATTTCCTGAAAGTATCTAAAATGCCCTCGAAACTAATTACACTGCTAACATATCATTCGATACCTCATCGAGATAGAACCTTATAGGAAAAAATCAGATTTTTGGTTCTCGGTTCATTTTTAATACCTAATTAGATTTAAACATTCCGAATAAATCTACCATACAGTAGTTACGAAAATACGTACTAGAATTCCCTAGTTGTAATAAATTGACAATAGACAAATACGTATAAATGCAAATCTCTTTACTTCATAAGTTCTCTTATTATATTCTTTTACTTAAAAACACGTATTATTATGACCCAGGCCAACATGCTTACATACGTCTAATTGAGTTATAACTATGAGTTTTTTCCTTAACACTTGCTTAATTTCCACGCACATATTAGTACTAACTTATTAATAAAAAACGAGCGACGGCTAAAACCTTTTGGGGGTTACTGAGAAAGGTGACCTTGTTGACAACATATATATGTCAAGGTCAAGAACATCCGAGCTGCCTCCCCTAAACGTAACATTTACTCTTTTCAGAATTATTACCTACAATGATAATGGATGAAAACCTGCTGATCTGATTTTTTACTATAATTATGAATAACTCGGTAGTTAATTCTATGTAAAAATTTAAAAAAAGAATACAGCACAAGACGTCAGAGAATTTTTTCAATTATTAGATTGATAATCTTAGTTGTATAAAATTAAAAAGGTGTTTGTAGTTTTCGAAAGAAAAATTGAAGTAGCGATTTTTGGTCCATTCTTTATTTAATAAAGATTAAAAATTCTTGAAAAAATTTAACATAGCTGCTACTGAAATTCATACTAGACCGTTCTCCATGTTTTAAATTGAAAACCTTAATTAGAAAAAATGAAAAATTTTAAATATAGGGACTGATTTTTTTCTTTCAATTTCATACAATTAAGATTTCCAGCCAAACAGTTTGAAAGAATCCTTGGATATGTATTACGATGGCTTATTTATTAGGTTTTTTTTTCAAAATCTTACACACAATTAATAATGATAAAAATCGTATGTAGTTCTGATATTTTCCTATAACCTTTTGATGGAAATAAACAGCTGAAACTTTGTTATTTTGGATAATTTTTGACCAGTGTTCTCAAAGAGAAGGATAGAAGTGCCGAGCATGATCGTATGATGGAAGAGGGGCGGCGTTTCATACTGCGAACGACTTCTTAGGGTTTCCCGTACATGGGGGATTTGCATAGGGTCGTAGAGCTTATTTTGAATTAATGCTCGTGACATTCGTTACACGCGTAGCTCGCCTCTTCCGTCTCTCCTCTCATCTCTTCTCTCGTCTGCGATTTTTCTTCGTCCGCGAGCAGGGCCGGCAGTAAATCAGAGTCCGCGCCGCTGTTGGCGAGACCGTATTTGCCGATCGATTCAAACGGATATCGATAAACCAATCGACGCGCATTGAGAAATGATTTCTGAACGTTGATTAATGGGCCCAACGGGCTCCTGAATGGGCCGTGGAAAAAATAGATTCCGTTAGGCACGATCTCCTGGGGATGCGGCTCAAATACACGTCGATTTTAACTTCCGTAATTGTACAGTGTGTCCGGTCTTAATCTTTAGATTCAAAATACTTGAATACTATATATTATATCATAAAATAGTTTAGATAAAAAGTTAGTGGTTTCAAGGGGGGCATAGTCTGATGTAAATAGTTTCTTCATGGACGGACGCGTAGAGGTCGTATGAAGGTTATATGTATTTTTTTTCTATAGATTGTATATTTTTTAATAGTTTAGTCGATGCAGCTCAATATTCTCTATAAAAATGTATTGAGCAATTTATCTCAAAATATTATGTATTTTAGGAGATATGTTAATCAGAATGCTAACAAATCTTCATACATAGTATAAGTACCGGATTTAACGTTAATGGATTTTTTTCTGGGGTTGTGTAAAAGACAATAGTGCTATGTATAATAATTTCAGAAGAAGGGTACAAATATGTATTGACGAACTGGGCATATTTTTTTTTGCATTTGATGTCCTAGGCATTGAGATAGTTGTGTTTATTCGATCACCTGTTGTTTCAATGCAGTAAGCATTCATATTGTTTATGAACATTTTTTAGCATTCTGATCAGAGTACCTCCTAAAATAATAATTTTTCGACATAAATAGCTCAATACATTTTTGTGGAGAATATCGAGCTGCATCTATGTATTAGAGTGTTAGAGCATTAAAAAATATACGATTTCGTTAAAAAAAGACGTGACTTTTCACGCGACGTTTACGTGTCCGTCCATGAAGAAACTATGTTCACGCTAGATTATGGCCCCGTTGATCTAAACTATTTTTTTAAACAGCATACAGTATTTAAGTAATTTTGATTTAATGATTCAAATGGGACATTTTGTATAAGGTGGGAAAACTAGGATTTTTTATTTTTAGTACAAATTAATTCGAGACTGTCACAATTTGTTTCATTTTGTTTCCGTCCAACCACCATGTTAATTGCTTGTAAGATTGAGTAACTGCATATACAGTGATGCAAATGATTTTGGAGAGGAGAATGTATTTTAGTCGTCTGTAAGAATCAATAAATTCACGAAGGAAGGATTATAAGAGTCTTGAGTGGGGTATTGCAACTGTAGGCATTGTCACTTTTTGGTCCATTTTTCGGAGTCAATTGAATGGAAAAATTTGACATGTTTGACTATTGGAATACATATTAAGGGTATACTTTTTAATTTCTTTTTCTGTGAGACCATCACCACTCATCCTTGTCCATAGTGTTTAGGACACTGCACAATTAACATTATGGATGTGATTACATTTTTAGCTTCTTTTAGGTTTCTGTTCATGTTTTGTCAGGATTAGGCAAACCATTGACGTTTTTAGTTTACAACCTGTGATGGCTATGCCTCTATCAAAGAAGACACTGTGCAAGCATCAAATCCTGTAAAACAAACGGTTCTCCTAATAGCAGTAGCAATACAAATGAAAGAATTGGATCCGACAAAGCTTCGAGCAAGGATTTTAGAAAATTTAAGAACTTTGTAGTGATTGTTTGGGTTCTGTTAACTGTCCCGATGCTATTATTTATGTAGCATCTAATAGTGGCTAATAGAGGCGTACAATTTTCACAAGAAAAATTTTGAAAGATATTATTGTAGAGGCTTTCTAGACTTATCTAGTCAAGATAAAGGACTTTTCAGTGATTGTTCGGATTAATACGTGATCAATTCGTATAGGATTATGATGGGTTCCTCGGCCTGATGCTCATAGTTGCTCAGAACGCGAAGTGATTAAAGTTATCAAGAAGAAAATTCAAATTTGTTGCAGGAGAAATAGATGTGCAAGAGAGTAAGCGTTTTTCTTTCGAGTGAAAAGTATTCTGTCAGTGATGGCTGTCGCACGTGTTCATTCTAACTGATTCATACGCGCGCATTTGCATTTCGGACGCGTCCCCGTCGAGCGACACGACACGTTATTCGAGGCACGTTGCATTATTCTAATCAAGAGCCTAATACCGGAACGCTTTTCGTTTTAGTCGCATGTGGCCAATGCGGCTCGTTTGTACCCGTAATGAGCGCGATTGGGCGCGCCTGTATGTCGCCGGACACGGCGTATGGACGGCTTTGAACCGTCCATGTGTTCAAACAAACGGCCCGTTTCGCTATGTTTCACTTATAAACTCCTCTCATCGGATTTATGATTTTCTATCCATTCTCATTAGCTACATGTACTGGACAATTTTGGAAAAGTCTGGCCCGTAGCAGCCGTCGAAACGCATACCATAGAATTTTTATATACAAGTTTTTGGCTTTTCAACCACGACGCATTTTGTCAAAAAACTTACAAAAGTTTAGCATTTATGACAAAAATGGGTAGGTGTAATTTGAAACAGTAAAAGCATTAGAATAATTTGAAAATACTGTTATATTATTTTCAACCTATTTAACTTCTTAAGAATGAAAATAAATTTCTATTTCACTACGTAGAAAATTTTTATTTTGCATAAAGATCTGTTGTTCAGTTATCATAATAGATCGTTGCTATTGCAAAAAAGATTGCGGTTTTAAATTTTTATAATAAATCTGTATTGTTTACAGTCTTTTACGATATTTTACAAGTAGGTTTCTTAATTAAAAAATCCAACAAAAAGAGTACGGATGCTAGATGAGACAATATCTTGCCACCAGAAAAATATGTGATGACGGTTTTAAACATACTTAAATATTTACATATATGTATGTATATGTATATGCATATAATTAATAAGTTAAGTTAGTAAGTTTGTTAACTATAGGTTAAATATAGGATAAATATAGGTACTCGAATAATACATGTAGGATGGGTTATCGGAGTAAATCCGGAAAATATTGGACTCGCATCAACGATATAAAATAATGTTTATTTGATAACAAGGTTTAACGAAATAATGTACGTATCCGTCAACGATTCGCTTTCCATTGCTTTTTTCGGCCGCGTATCCCCATTCGATCGTCTTTTTGAACTTCTCTTTTGCGTCCGCGCGTACATACACGCACGCGTATGCGCACACACGCGCCTCGATATCCTGACCAAGCGTCAATAGATCGCTATACGCTATTTTCATTCTCACATACATTTCAGAAGTGATTATTTTTAATAATCTATTATCTTATTTGATACACGACTATGCGTTTTCTTCAAAATATTTAATTATTTATCAATGATATGTAATGCTTTTTTAACTTGTATTTGAATAAACTTTCACCTAAACAATGTTTCAAACATTTTCATAAAAGACGCAATTTTTTCTTAAAGAAAAATTTTTCTTGAAAATGATCTGAAACGAGATCGAAACGTCGAAAATATTGTAGTAATTTGCAAATAGTGTCTTAGAATATTATTCAAGGATCGAACCTGTGCGCCAACAGCATTCAAACATTGAAAACAATCTACGATCGAAATAAGGAAACATTTAACTTTCATAAAAGTTTTGAAAACATTTTTGTATGTAAAATTTTTTGAACAATTTATTTAATCATCGAGTAAGAAATTATTAAAAAATAATACTAGAATATTATACAAAACAGTCATCTATTTAATGCTTTCTCAAATACTTCTTACTGACTGTTTGATATCAAGATTTATATAGCCGTAATTCAATCTACACACACAGTCTTGAATGTTTCCATTATTTGTATTAATATAATATTTATTTAATTCAGCCTCACGGCTAAGAATCGGACTTGACTTTACTCTTATTTATTTGTAATAATATATGGTGAGTACGTATTGAAAATTATTTCGATAATATCTCGTTAACGCGAGGTTCACGGGACCCATAAAAATGACGGGTTCTAATATTCTTTATTTACGGTTATTTTGAATTTAAAGATGCAGGATACATATTGTTAAACAAAAATGGTTACAAATTTGGATAGATACATTCTTGTTATTTTTCTAAAGTTATGTAAAATAGTTGCTTCTTGTGCTTCGTAAATCTAGTGTTAACTATTAGATTTAGGATAATGCTCTATTGATGCACGCAACAAAAGGTAGATCATTCCGTTTAAAGAAATGAAGGTGACCTTGAAATCTCCGCCACGTCTTCACCCACATAAAAATGTTTGCACCACAATATTTCCTCCTCTATACCATGAAAGTTTTGCATACATCGTTTTTGTATATTATTACAAATAACGGGGATATTTAAGGTGGACATAGTTATTGCTCCAACATGTGCACAAATCTCTAACTAAAATTCCATAGATCTCCAAAGAGTGAAAAATGTTGAATTCGGATTTTTTCGGTTTTGGAGCACCGCGAGCGAACTTTATGATTTGCCAAGGTACATAATGAACACGCCATGACCGGGCACGCGTGTATCCGTTACGGAGGCCTCGCGTGTGCGTGTTCACGGTACCCCATACCGGCCCATAAGCATATATCACTTGGCGGTACCAATACATCATTCGGCGAACGCGCGCCAACACCATTGCGGACTGCTTCTGTGTCGCATGGGACTTTTATCCGAAGCTGTATTGCGGCCTTGCTGCACCCACCGCCATTTCCCCTCTCCCCTTTCCTCCCCCACGTGCATAAAGTGCACAAAGCTTCTTTCTTCCTTTCGAGCGGAGCTTTCGTGTCACGCGGAAACTTCGCGCGGAGAAGTAATTTATCGGCGATACACGCTCGCGTGCAGTCATTCACGGTGAAAACTGTACGGGGCGAATCCAGAGAGTGTTGACTCGGTTCGAGGATAAGGAATTTTCTCGGAAATGTTGTGTACATCCCTTGGGAACATGGTTTAGTATCGTTTAGAGTTTCAGAGGGTGTTTTTGGCAGTGATGTCTTGATATCCGGTGGGTCCAAAACATATTTGAACACTAAATTTCCGATTGTCGAAAAATTGTGAATATTTGAGCTATAGGTTCGTTAAAAACAATAGTATAATAATAAATTTGGACTCGTTTTAAAGCTCGAAGCCTCTACTTTCGCAGACCGTCATTTATTTTTTCTCTAGGGTATTTGTGCATTATACAGGGTGTTTCGTCTAAAACAGGACACCTATATATCTCCTCTACCTCTGGAAATACAAAAAATGTTCACAATGTAATCTAAATGGTTGCAAAAGACGAATCAGATGAAAGAATCGTTTTTTATAAATTGTAATTTTTTAATCGTTTTTTCAAGGTCACTCGTGTTTTTTTGCATATATACACACATTTTTTGTTGTTGTATGTTATAGCAAACATTATTGCGCATTCATCCGTGTTTAATAGCACGACCTTGAAATGACCGTGAACTCTAAAATTTGCTAATTAATGCAGAACTTACTTTCAGGGACATTTCAGATTTCAACGGTAACAGAAATTCGACCATGTCCGTTAGATGATAAAAATATCCTAAAGTTATACCAAAGATTTACGTAGTTGGTTATAATAAGCTCAATTTTGATTCTTCTTTCGTCCAAACATTTGAAGTCACAGTTAAAATTTGAGTAAAAGTGCGTAAGCCTCGTTTTCAGGGATTACTTAATCGATCTTAACAAACTCAATTTTGAATTCGTTTGTATCGACAAATTTGCGGCCACAATCGAAATATGTACAAACAAAAGTGTCTACTGTATACTGTATATAAAATCGGATTATAAACAAAATTTTAGTTTCATGATAAAAAAAAGATCGCTAAGTTAAACGAAAATATAATGTTGTGCAGTAACTTTCTTTTTAAGAATGAATTTAATGATTTATGACAAGTTATTAGGGGCTGTTTCATTCCGAATGATCATATTCTAATACACACGGGATCACGGCTTTTGATCAAATTGCACAGGCTTATGGGATTCGATGCCTGGATTACAAAACGATTTTTAATTCTTCGATATAGTTTCAACTTTTTGAAAGTTGAAATTTCGTTGTCACCATTCTTTAGAAAAGTTGTAATATACAGTGGCTCGCGAAAGTATTCGAACGCCCATTAAATTAGAATAATTTGTTTAAAATTGTACCACTCAACTTGAAATTTTCTTTCGCAATTAGAAGCATCGATTTGATAAATGACGTGCAAAAAAGATTTTGAAATAATTGCAATAGGTAGGCATTACATAAAAAAATAACAATGGCGCTTTTTAAAACTTTTTTATTTCAGCCTTAAATGAAAGTTTAAAATATGCGTCTTGTAGACCTATGTTAGTAATACGCATGCTGAAAATTTCATCGAAATTGATTAATGTATACACGAGCTACAAGCGGTTCAAACTGATAAAAATCACAGTTTTCCACGACTTTAGGTCAGATTTTGCTCAAAATCCACAGATTCTTACATCTTTCGATGCGTGTCGCTTTTTTTTTTCTGCGTCAACCGATTTCGATGAAATTTTCGGCATGCGCATAACTAACATAGATCTATAAAACGCATATTTAAAATTTTCATTGCGAATTGAAATAAAAAAGTTTTAAAAAGTGCCATTTTTATTTTTTCATGTAATTCCTACCAACTGTAAACTTATCAAAATTTTGTTTGCATCCCACTTAGTAAATTAATGCTTGTTGCTAAAGTAAACTTCAAATTATTTGGTTCCATTTTAAAAAAGTTATTCGAATACTTTCGTGAGCCACCGTATGTAATATATGGTATACATGTAATGTTCGGTAACTGGTGCAAGCGAAAAGGGGGGGATTCTACATGAAAGAATAAGTCGAAAATATAGAATAAAATTTGTTCATGTGTGGCTTTGTTTTCGAGAAAATCGAGTTTGAAAATTCAACGAATACGCGTACCATTAGATAGAAATCGGCTGTCGCGTCTGATCATGACCAACCAAATCTACTCTGTGCGTATACTAATGCATGCGAATCCGACGAATCTTTAAACTCCATTTTCTCGAAAATGAAGCCCCGTATGAAAAAACTATATTCCTTATTTTCGACTAGATTTTGTGCGAGGAATCATCCTCTTGCCGACTGTACCATGATTTCGCAAACAGCATGTACCGATGCACACGACCCCGCCGAATCTTTAAATTCTATTTTCTCAAAAACAAAGCCTCGCATGTGAAATCATTTTATTCTACATTTTCGATTTATTTTTTCATGTAGAACCACCCACTTTTCGCTTGTACCATCAGTTACCGAACACCCTGTACACGGAGCAAACAACATTTTATGCGTAAAAGTTTGAAGTTTCGGTTAAAAAGTACTACTTTTGACATTTTAGTTTTTAAATTGCTATAAATAGTATTTTCAACTTTTGAAGATAAAAATGGTCCTTTTTGGATACAACGTTTCTTTTGTATCCTTGTACCGTTTTGTTTTATATTTCGCAAAATTCATGATAATATGAATACTTGTCAAAGTTCCAATTACTTTTAATGCTTGAAAAATCAATGCGAGTAAGAAAATTGTCTCTAATGAAAAGAAATTAATATCCTGATTGCAGTACCAAATTATAAAGTAAAAAACGCGGATTTTCCTCCGTCGCTTTAATAAATCATTTAATAAGAAATCGTAGGCATCTCCCTTGAATTACCTTACACTTCTTTTTTTAGCGACCATGTTGCATCGGTTGTCGAATGAAAGGATGCATAATAATATTAATAACAGGATCGCAAATCCCCGTGTCTCCATTCTACGACCGTGCTCAATCAATTTAACGGGCAGTAAAAAGGTTTACGTTTGCCACAATGTCCTACGCATCGATAAATGATATTATATAGCGATTGGCGTGTTCCAAGCGGAATAAAGTGTCCAACGATAATTAATGGTTAACTAATAAGTCGGAGTGACGATAAATAACGTTTGATAAACTCCCGGCTCGTGTGATTTCGTCGGTGGACGGTGGACGTTGAGTGTCGAGCAATCTAGGCGACCGTAACGCGGCGGGTTAATGTACCTCCGACTGATATTAATAGCTTAATGCGGTGCTGCAGTGATCTGCATCGTAAATCGTCATTACTTGCCGCGAATTACTTCGATTCGCGGTCTGTTCGCTTCGAATCACCGAGGTTAGTTACGCGGTCAGATATGCAAAGCAATCAGCCCTCTTCGTTGCCAGTGTTCCTCAGGCAGCGACAGATAAGACATCCCGCTTGAAAAGTTTTAATTACGGCCTAGACACACGCATAATATACCGAGATGTTTGTATCGGCGCGGCGTGCGCGCTAATGCACGGCGTGCTACTATCTGTATTTTTCTCATAAATTATCGATGCGATGGAAAAATCGACTGAATATTCCTGTTAAACAGGTATTCTGGTTTTTTATTTTAAATATTTTGATTTATTTATTCCACGTTTCCTTTAAGGGGACATTCTCGCGTAGGAAGTACAAAAATAAGAGTCTTGCGATTTCTTTTTCACAATTTAAACTATTTATATTGTCGGAGTAAATTTTTTTAGCACACAAGTATGCAACTTGAAACTGTAAGAAAAAATTTGTTTGTTTCAATTTTTTATTAATCTTGTGACAATTATAATAATACTGTTGACCTTGTTAAAAGCAAAAAATCAAGAAATATCTTAAAGTTTGTTTATGTACGCTGGTACCGAACCAACATTTAAGAAAAAATATACTTTTTTCTATGGGAATATTAATCTTATGTCATTCGAAAAAAATATTATAAATAAGAGATTAAATTTCATATGTTTTTTGATCGAAATTTTAGAATAAATGTGTGATGGTTTCGGCGGACAGGTTCGATCAGTAATACAATAATAGCAATTTTGCAAATTAAAAATTCGACGTTTCGATCCACAAGTGGATCATTCTCAAGAATGAGATTTTTTTGCGTCTGTAACATAATTTAACTGTAGTAAACATTCAATGTAACTTAGGATGTGGTAATACCAGATAGAACGAACTTTTACATACTTGCTACAACAAGAAACAATATAAATGAAATTTATTGAAAACGAACTAACTCCATGCCAGCAGAAACTGAACTGAACCTTTTGAAGGTTGCTATGTATGCTCTGTTTATTTTTCGAGTATCAAACATTACCAGAATACTAGAACCGGAAAATTCTTTGGTACGATATTTTTCTGCGCGTCCATCGTCAACGTTTTTCGGGACGGCAAAGCAGCTGAACGTTCAGAACCTCCGCTGTGTTTAGTTGAGTTTGACAAATTATTTCACCTTACCAATTGTCAGATGTTTATTGTTTTTTTGTTCGTTATCATAGCCGTAAATTGTTATTTTGTTTCTTATAACAATTAAATTCCTTAACAACGTATTCCACACCAACTATATACCACAACAAAATCCGAAAAGTTCTACTTTAACACTCGGTGACATAGCTTCTTAAATAATACAACATATACATATATAATGTTTATCTGCCCTCTTGCCGCAACCCGGAGTCCGGGGCTGGAAACGGTTGCTCGCCGAGCATTCTGGTTCGAGCACCGGAAGGTTCAACCATAGGCATCCCCTGGGGTATAGAGGGGAGAGGAAAGTGCTCGAGTTTCGGTAGCAAGCGGCACGATTTCAAGAGACACCGCCGTCTCGAGTAGCCTCAGCCAAGTGTGCATGGGCCAAAACCGGATCCGGCCCGGCTCGGATGGGTGTGCAGAGATCTTTAAGGGTGCAATTGTGTTAGCTTATTTAGATTTTATATTTATTATTTATTACTATATTCCCATTCTATTAGTATATTTATTCTTTATAAATTATTTTATAGCAAAAATAGGAATTTAACAAGATAGAAAACATTAGGTTCCAGCAATAGTCTGCAAGACAGGGCTCATACCGGTATACGAAATAGGCCGGCCCGACCACGCTTACATTGTTTCCATTTTGATTTCGTACATGTGTTATTATTACGTACGTGCTTGTGTTGCCCTATCGGATCTGCTCGGTACTACTTAGCCGATTTTACGCGTACCACATAGCGAATATACCAATATGGCGGCGCTTTAACCTGTCAAAAAGGTTTAAAAGTGCTCAACATTACACGCATATAATTTCTAAACCAGTGAATTCCTGGCAATAAGACTTACATTTTCGGTGTTTTCTCGTCGAAATCTTTAGGATTGCATAAAAGAAGTTTATAAAAACTGGGTATCTAAAAGACATTTTAACCCGGATAAGGCTTATTCAATTCGTCAGAAATGTCTCGAGGTACTGAACCACAATACCAACTTAATTGCTTATTTATAATATTTTCTTCCAATGATATAAGATTAATATTCCCACAGAAAAAGAGTATATTTTTTCTTAAATGATGGTTCAGTACCGGTGTAAATAATCAAACTTTAAGATAATTCTTCGGGAAAGTCTACAAGAATCGCATAGTGGAAATCGAAACGTTTTCTGGCTGTTGGACAGTGTAATTAGAAGAATTGAACTAAAAAGAAATCCTTATACTTCAAAACTATTTGTTTGGATTTCCAAATGCCTGGCCCTATATGTCCAATAACTATTCTGAAAATATTCTTAAAAATCACTCGTTTTCTCTACTGCTACACGAGAAGCCCCCCATCAGTATAAGTGTTGTAGAATATGTGTGCAAAAGGATTTGAACTCGTCAAATTAACGTAGTTATAGGCGTTTGAAGAATAAAATTCGCGTAGCGAGATATTGATACAGTCAGCAGTTCCATTATTAGTGTTTCTAATTGTCGCGTACAATGTTGTTTATTACGATAATTGCTAACATTGCATTGCGTGCATCGACGACAACCGTGCCGTGTCTGTGCGGATAGTATCGGTCTTAACGCAGCCGTTCACGCATCAAAACTAAACAGGGAATGGTTTTGCAATAAAAATATTAAGTTAATGCAGTGGCCCGCTCGTTCTCCAGACCTCAACCCCATAGAAAACCATTGGGAACTATACTAGCCCGCAAGTAGTATGCAAATGAAAAACAATTTGCAGCAATAGCGAAACGTAAAAATAGCTAGATATATCAAGTATGAATAACAGAATTTTTCAAGTTATCTTGAAAAATGGTGGCAATATTATCAGTAATATTTTGATTTTATAGAGTAAGTATTAGAAATACATTTTTTTTTAAATTAATCACTTAGAAGAAATAATATTTTATTTTGAAACTATTCAAATATGTTTGTACTCAACTTAACACATTATTTACCGGTGATTATTTAATAATTTTCAAACGTCTATGGTCCATGGCTAAGAATTTTTAAATGAATCTTTCAACAACATTTGGATTATTATATAGATGAAAATTTTTAAGATTCCGTTTTGTACAGTATAATTATTGAAAAGCTGATTGACAGGCTTCCGGTAGAAAAAATGTTAATATAACAGGTATAGTTAGATCGCATTTGTTTTTTAAAACTGAATTAAAATTTCAAGTTTATGCGAATTGACTGCTCGTGACATATACCGCCTATCCGAACTGATAACATAACATTCATCTATGTATTCAAATAGGAGATTATATCCAATTACATATTATGAACATCAGTTAGTGGAGTCCTATTACTAAAAGTAAATAATCGAGATTTTTAATTTATTTTAGCACGGACCATAACTACATTCATTCCGACTAATAAACAACACTTTTTTTTTATTTCCGATCAGTAGAAAGACCGGTTCCATGGCAACCCTTGTTTTTCGAAACATACTCGGTAAAAAGTATTTGACTCGTGTAATTTTGAGTATTTTAGCTTTTAACAAATCACTCGTGTACTTCAAATATCAGTAAATATGTGTGCAAAATCTTAATGTAAAAGGTTCAATAGTTTTTCTGGAAAAAATTCCAAAACAAGCAGTAACGAACACAAAAACCAGAATACCTTCTTAAGCGTATTCACTGCACAAGTCACCCCCTGGCCTATTAGTTTCGATAGTATACGTACAAAATGGTACAAAGAATTCCAAACAAAGTTTCTTCCGTCATCGCATCTTTCGGAAAACAACCTGCGGTACCAGATCTTAATTATCCAGAGCGCATAAATAGCCATGACTTTCTTAATAATCATATTTGAAGCTGCGCCGACCTGAAAGAAAGCTAAACGGAGCAGAGCGCAACGCGAGAAGGTAGTTGTCTCTACCAAAACAACATACGCTCTCGGCGAAAATTACCCGGTAATAACGTCTGGGGCTCAGGTGAACGACGATACACGAACTCCATTACATGATTTTTCCGCAATAAGCTATTTCGATTTACCGCGGGCGCGTTTGAATCTTAATCTTTTTCCAATTTGCTGGCGCTACAGAAGGCGTTCGCCTCGATCGTTCTCGGATCCGCCGTTGGTCGTTTCCGAGGCCGGTAATTACACGAATGGTCAAGCACGGCAACCTGTTTCACAGCAATTAATATACACGTACGAAGAAGGGACAGTTCTCTGCTCCCCATCCCGCTCTCTTCTTACCACCTCGTCGAATGGGCGTCGTAATAAAACCTGCAACCGTGGAACAGATATCGAAATTTATTGGACAGTTAAGAAAATATACGATTCGTAATTAATACCGGTGTTTCATTGCCCGAAAAATACGGAGTGTCGATGGAACAATAAATGTCAATGTTATGACTGTCGCTAATCCTCGGGACTGACAGCGCGGACTTCTTGTCAAATGTTTAGTATCGATGGTAGGAGTAGTTCGCGTTAAACTGTCATTGGTTGTTAGAGTTTGGAAAAGTGCTGGAGCTACAGTGACGGACAAAACAAAAATTTAAACTGGAATTTCTGTACATAAGTATTAATCATTTTAGCACCAGATGATTTTACAAATGTTGATAACATTCATCTGATCTGGGGTGTCCTCGCCGCACTATACGACATCGAATCTCTTTTGTTTTTGGTCTGTTTTCGCATAATACGTTAACAATCCAGTTTGTTCGACACGTGCAGTGGACAGAAGTTGGTTCAAAGTCTTTTGAATTATAATAATATCTACAATTAGGTACATGGTACACATTTGTCGGGAGTTCTCTTGGTTTCTATCTAACTATCGACTTTAACTAACATCTGCATTCTTAATCACAAACGAATAAGAATAATAGAATCGATTCCGGTCGTTTATCTTTGAGCAAGATATCGACTCCAAGCACACTTAAAAGATGGCGTTCAATTTTTTTTGTGGAAAAAAGATATTAATTCCATTGAAAATCTCTGGGCAATTTTAGATGAGCATATTCTTGTGGGTCCGTTCTATTGACCGACAGCGACTTTCTCGACAATGTTTACGTCGGCACTATTTCCCGAATAAACATGTATTTTCATTGATCTTCTTTTCTCACCGATATATACATAATCATGTATATAACTTGTATATACAGGGTGTCCCACATAAATGGGAACACCTAAATATCTGTCGTAGTTACAGTCCTACCAGAAAACTTCAGAGGACAAAGTGACACTATTGCAGGGGGCAAATATAATGGTAAAGAAAAATTTTTATGTCGTGTTTTTTTAATGAAATTTCAAGGTCACCGATGTTTTTTTAAATGGAATAGTATATTTTTTTACGATAGCATGATAGACAATAAAAAACTGAATTTAGCGGATACCACCTTTTTGACCTTGAAATGACCTTGAGCAAGAATAATCATGTTGGAGCGGATAAAATGTGGAAGTTTAAAATTTATGTGTTTCAGCAAAGGTAACGCGTTGTCTACGGTCGGATTGAATTTTCATAAACTTTTTCAAAGTGATGGCCTTATGTTATAATTTTGTATGTAATTGTAACAATTTCTTATAGAGTTTTAATTACTTGTTTCTTGATAACATATCGTCCGCAATAAATATATGTTTAAAAATGGAAGCTTGCTAGCGATTAGATATCTCAGGGTGGACCAAAACCATAAAAATCAAGACGATTCTTAACCAGTATGTTCACTGTTATAGCTCCTAAAAAAATAAATAATTTATCCTAAATATTGGCAAAATGGCGAATGATTAAATCGCATATTCCGAAATTTTATTCTTTTCCAGTAATTTTTAAATGAAAAATATGATAAATTCAAGGTAAAGATACAATTGTGGTACTAACTAGAGCTAGTATTATAGTACGCTGCATATCTTGTCAAAATTTTAGTGCAATCGGCCACGTAATTTTTGAGGAACCGTCAAAGTTTTGTCATTTCAGTGAACTTCAGCATAAAATTTAGAAGTGCTTCTAAGGTTTTATACTTTAAAGAAATGCAATAAACAAATTGATTTTTTGATCAGCCTACGCGCGACTACCTCGTTCAATACAGTAGAACCGTATGTTTTACACGTTTTGGAAATAGAGAATGTGCGCATTTCTAAATTTTGTCCCGGTAAGAGATTGGATAATATTATCAGATACCATGGTAATGTTTACGGTGTAAAAAAGGCGAGGCTAGCAGGAGGCAGTAGATTTCCATGCATAATGCAAATACTTTCGTGCAAGCAGTATGCTGAACACAGCTGCTGTATCTGGATTATACCTTAGGCATCGCGGCTATAATGAGTTTAACATGCTTTAGGACTTTTCATTTTTATTGCAGCTTCTTTCCTCTGTCTTTTTTTTTCACCGTTGAGGCGCACATTCTCCGGTTTATCGTTTTATCCTCAGTTTGTTGCAAAACGACTGTTTCATTTTCGCAAACGAAGGTCTGTTTGCACAGGATAATTCGAATTTGAAAAAATACTGAGCACGGACGATAGAACATCTGATGAAGATCATCTTCTACTATACAATTATTTTGGTATCCTCTATTTTTCTTACTGTTACTCGACCATTCATTTTCCGAAACATTATGCAGCCGGATGGGCAGTAATTATTTTTAATATTCTGTTATTCGAGCACTTATGTCTCTCTATTAGTTTCGATAATAGAGTCTATACTATACTTAAATTAGCAACCGGTTTATGTCATTAAACTGTTGGTTTTCATTTTTCTTTATAAAACATTTTCAGAATTTTTGTCCATTTACACTTATGAATTAATATAGCCGGTTGATTTGAACGCACTAAACACATACGAATAATTTACCATTAAATTTACATGATGTGGTTAAAAGTTTACATTAATATCTTGACTTACGAAACAAAATTCATGAAAAATTTGTTAATTATTGTGGGTAATATTGTGGGTACTTAAGTAGTAAATTAAAAATGCTGTATTTGGAGGATTAAATCAATGCAATAGTAAACGTCTATCAAAATAGAAAATCGATATTGAAATTGGTTAGTCCTTTGTAATATTACAACATCAAATTCTTTTTAATATAACAAAATTGATTTGTATTGAATAAATTACTAAAGATTCGCGTATTGTATGAAAAAATTTGAGAAAAAATTAGTTTATATTTTGAATATCTAATAGTTAATAATCGCAACTAAACACTGTTATATTTTCGAACATTTAATAGCTAGTAATCACAATTAAATATTTTATCGCAATGGGATATATTATTTAATGCATTAGATTAAATTGGGACAAGTTTATAGATAATTTGAGGAATGAATGGGACGTGCATTATCATAATAATAATAATGATAAACAAATAAATAAAAAATCGTATAGAATTGGAATATTCTAGGCCGGAAGAAATGTTTGGTTTTCGAGTTAAAATAGCTTGGAGCGTAAAGGATTAATATTGATCTATTAAATTGATTAGGAAACTTTTTAAATGAACTGAGCTAATACTATAGTCAGAAGTATTTACAAGAAGGCTGCATATTCCCTGAAACTAAAGATAATTGCAACAGTGCATCGTGCACAATTCGAAGTCACTCTATAAGCGTTCCGCCGTTCATCTCTCCGGTTCGCAGGCAGAGCGCGAGGCGCAGCAGGAGGGACGCAAAAGGATATCTACTTTCTGAATAATTATCGGAATGTCACGGAATAATTCGTGCTACCGTTGCATCGAATTCCTCATTATTTAATGCCCTCGCGGAAGTTCGCACACACGTTTATCCCCACCGCGCGAAGTTCAAGGTTCCGCGCGCACAAAATGTAATAAAACCACGGGGCTCGGTCTCTCGCTCCGTTTGTAGTTATAACGCAGTTACTATTCCGTAGAATGACGAGAGTTACGAGCGTAGTAATTGGTCGGCGCGTGGGCGTCTCATTAATACCGTGTTGCTGGCGTGTCCGACCCGTGTGTCTTATGGTGTAGTAACAATGTGTGCGTCGAGAATGCGTGAATGAATTTCTCGACGCTAACGGTACACACGTTTTTCCCTTGGACTGGACAAAATTTTAAAGCACTCTGTAAATGATCGGAATACGGGTTTAACCCCTTGCCCTGCGATTTTCTTCGCTGCCACGATAACCAGAATACCATTGTGTTCAACTCCTTGCACTGTAGCATCGAGTCAGACTCGTGATGAAGATTTCAATGAAAATCTACTAAATATGCGTGTTATTAATTTCCTTTAACAATAAACCTACCGAGCTCCAAAAGTGACCGGCGACAAGATTGAGTTTATCTAGACTTCTTGCTATTTTTATCATAGTACATGTTGTGGCGTCACCGACGTCGCGAAAATTGTAGTGTTCGCGATATGACGCGTGCTCGCACAATCTTTAGGAAGTATGCGAACTGGTTTCTGGATTTTCGTGATATTTTATCACAGCAAATAATCAGACACTGCTGGTAACAATATATGTATTTAACGAAAGGACTAACTACTACAGTGTTGATATGAACGAAGAGTGAAGTGAATAAAGCGATGGTTCGAATAGATCTGATGTAAGAAAAAATGGGAAGGAATCGACTGGGGATGACTAGAAATTCCCTCCACGGTGGTTCGGATAGTGGGGAATTGCCCTTAACCAATCGGCGCATTTAGGGTGGTTTTCGATATTGTGCAACGCCCACGAGCTGGTAAGCTGCTTTGGGGGTACACATTCGGAGACACTAGAAAGAAGACGAGTTCCCGTTCCTTGAACCTGACCCATAAATTACGGGCCTCCTGGCGCTACAAGTGGGCCTACGCTACGTCACGTGCCATTGAGAGCGGTACGGCCAGGCGGATTTTCCCATGAAAATCTGCTAACACTTTGCAGCCGTACCCTGGTCGTAAAGTAATAAATTTGTTAAAGAGGCAATAGGAGACTTTCTCAAAAATGGCCTCAGCTAATTCGACCGTAGCGTAAACCCAGACGGAAATTGGAGCTGGCGACGCAACAGTACACGTTTGATTTAAGGAACGTATTCAATTATGTCCCACGATAGAGTCGTTATAATTTCAGCAGTTTTAAAATAAATAATGAGGGACTGATCAATTTGACCGGCGCTGGTAGGTTTAGTGTTGAACCAAACTAAAATTCTTTTTTGTTGATGTCAATTGGATATAGGCATACAATAAATATAAATTTTCTTCTGCTAAGAAAATTTGAATGACAATGAAGTTCTAATTACTGTGACCGTAAAATAAATTGTAATGTAAGGGGTTAATAATTTCCAAGAAGGGAAACAGAATAACGTGGCCGAACGGATGGTACAACCGGCAGGGGATGATTCTTAATGTAAGAATAAATCGAAGAAATGGGTAACATTTTTTCGTTTGACGCGTCGTTTTCGAGAAAGTCAGGTTTGAAAATGCAGCGAATACATGTACCATTAGATGGGAATCGGCTGCCATGACCGATCATGACCAACTCATTCTACTTCCTGCATATTGGGATCTGACATTTTGAGTGGCGCCGTCTGCTGCCGAAAAGTAGAAATACTCTGAGCTTGGCTTGGCTTGGCTTATAGCAGCTTACAGTGTTAACAGGTGTTATTTACAGTATAAACTTACAGTGTTAAAACAGGTGTTAATTAAAAATAACGTTATGGAAGCTCCAATTTTTCCACCGCGTAGCAAAAGATATTTTGATTACTGTGCAGTGAAAGATTGTGATAGTAGAGCGAGAAAAAATTTCTTGTTCCGTTTCCACACTTTGAAATGAAGTATGTGAAGTGAATTGCTTGAAATTTATAAGACCCCCATTTCTAAAACATAAGAAATAATTTAGCAAAGAACAGTCTATTTTAACAGCTAAAGTAGCTAAAAAGAAATTCTTGGTTCAGCGATGCCTGTGACATTGGTGCCTCTAATAGAAGATATTTGTACAATTATTTGCGAAGTAATTAATCAACCTCACCAATTCTATGAGATTAGAAATTTATGAAATTATAATTGTAAATTTAGAAGGTATATTAAAATTTATTTTCGTAAAATGAATTATTTGATAAAATATACTTTGAAAAGCCGCTCTCACAAGTTTGAGATGCCCGCTTACAAGTTTGATCTGCGTAAAGTCGCGTCGAAAGACTAATGTCAAAGTGAAAGGTTAGATACGGCTTTAGTTTACGGTTTGTGCGGTGAAGATGCAACAAGAGCCAAAATTGCTTACACTGAGAATATCCTGGCCGAAATCAACCATCACAGAGTAACAACCAAAGAAGCGATCTTCGACTTCTTCATACACATAAATTTCATCCATATCATGTATCGTTTCGTCAAAAGTTACATGGCACAGATTTTGATAATCGTGTGAAATTTTGTCAGCGGTTTCCGAATCAGAAACATAATAGTGTTATTATTTGGTGCGGTACACTTGGCAATCGAATAATTGAACCATATTTTATTGACGGAAAATTTACAGGGCAAAAATATTAAACTTTTTGAACACAAAAATTGCCAATTTTATCAGAAAATGTACCATTAAATGTCTGTTCAATAATATTGTATTAACACTAGATTTACGAGACCCGTCAAAATGACGGATTCAACCATTTTTAATTTACGATTATTAAGAGTGTAAGGAGGCATTCGTGAGGAATTATTAAACAGATTTATTTTTTTGTGTACATATTACAATAAAAGTCGCTGAAGATCTAAGTAAATACTCAATGTAAAATAATCAATTTTAGTGCTCCGTAAACTTAGCATTAACATGACGGTTGCCCTGCACATTATGCACGGCAGACAAGGGAAGTTCTACGAGGCCAATTTCCTGATCGGTGCATTTGTCGTGGTGGTAATGTGATCTTCATATCTCCGAAGCAATTCCACCTAGCAACAAAAGATTGACGCCATACTACAACCTCTATAGTCCAATGCAACTTTTGTTTCGAAAACTTTTCTACTACTATCACCCTTCCGGAGTTATTCTAGGTGGCAATAGTTAGTGTCTCGCCCTGTATAAATGTTGAAAACTCTTGAAAATTTGAGTAGTGCTGTAGTTATGCACCACGGTGTAGTAAACTTCGTAACGCGTTCATTCCACGGTTAAAATCGTTTTTCCCTATTGCTGGCGAACCGGCAAAAACATCCGATCTCTCCGATTCAATTGTAGTAACCATACGCCGCTTCACGTGACGCAATAAATCCCCGCGGTGGTGCAAATCGCGTGTACCTATTACATCAGCGTATAAACTCGAACATGTCCGTGTATATGTATATTCCTTGTAGAGTTCCTCGACGTTGTGTGCACGTACACAATAACGGGAATTAATCGAACACGGGCGAATACTGCTCGACGCTCGGCTCCCTTCAAAAATACACCTATACACGGCCCGGATACTACTCATAAACCAACGAAAAAAACGAGATCAATTGCCTTCGGCCCGTACACTACCGGCCGTAACAGTACGAGGAATTTATTCGGTGCACGTGTCGAAGCTTGCTGCGGAAATGTTGCCTCGGTGTAGTCACAACTTATGAATATGCAGCATCACGTGCGTGCATGCAGAATGCACGTGTGTACATCCTCGTTAAGTGCCGCTCCGATCAAGAATGCCCTTTCGATCAATGATTTTCTCCTATCGGGGCCTGCCTTTCACAAAACGTCAACGACCTCGCCTATTTTATCGCTAAAAGTACCATTATTCACCGCGGCTCTCATCGATCTTTAATTAACTAACATAGTCGAACAGCGGGTAGCGCGAACCTTGTAATTATTCATCCTGGTCAATTACCAGACGATTTTGCAGCGATACAGATTCTTTTTTGCACAGTTCGGATATGGACTTTTTATCGCACTTTTTGGAAATTTCAAGCGATGGTCTGAGATTTTTTGAATGATTGTTTTTCTACATATTGGGGGAGTTCCCCAAGTATCGGACACTCAAGGTTTTTCTTAGATGAACTACAAAAATACAATGCTTTGTCTGTTTTATTATGTGTTCTTTATATATTAACAACACTAGAAACCAAAATAAAATGATAAATAATCAACCTTTTCGCTGTAATGAACTTAAACTAATATTGTACTATGGTTATGCGATGTTCAGATATCACGAAGGGTCCCATAGTAGCGGGCGCAGGGAAGCTTGCTAATAATAGTTTGCAACAATCGCAAATATAACAGTTAAACCATGCTAGGATATCGTCATTAGCCTCGTGGTCTCATTGTTTCGAAGCCTGAATATTGAATCCAATCGCTTCACTATTTTGTAACAAACCACGCAATTTGTCTTCTGGCCCATCTCTTTCGGTGCTAGTGTTCGCGCTGAGGTTTATTTTTAAAAATTTTCCTTTAACTTTTTTTCTTACTATTCATGCTGCTTGGGTATGTTTTTGAATCACTGAAACCGAAATAATAAATCAGGCATGTCCAGAAGTAGCTCATTTGGAGGCAAATTCGAGGGAGACGCCTACTTCTCCCGCCCGCGCGTCTCGCTCCTCGTAGCGGCCTCCGAGCTCCTCAGGCCCGTGCCTACCGCTTGCGGTATGTACCGCGTGTGGTGCGGGCAACTCTCGGACCCACGGTAGGCACGGGTCTGAGGAGCTCGGAGGACTAGGCCGCCACGGGCAGCGAGACGCGCGGGCGGGAGAAGTAGGCGTCCCCCTCGCATTTGCCTCCAAGAGAGCTACTTCTGGACATGCCTGTAATAAATAGTAGTATAAAAGGTACACCCTAGACTGAGATTTGCACTGTCCGGCAATAGAGGAAATTACTCTGGCCGGACAATGATCCCACGAAGGGAATTTTTTTTATTAAAACCAATACACTCTATGCGCAATAAAGAACGATAATTTAAAAAACACTAATCAAATGATATAATAACCCAAATCACACGAATTCTGACCAAAAAGATTAATGGATATAGCAGTTCGTAATTTGTACGATGCACCGAATTCTTGTCAACGGCAGTAATCAATTAATTTCCTTAGCTGTGCACATGCGATAGGAACGTGATAAAACGTGATTATTGTCTGATTTTGTTCCTCTACCATTTACACGATGCAACAGCTCCGTAAAGGTTTAAATGTTAAAGATATAGTTACTGTCCGGTATTAGATGCCGTCCGGTATTAGTGGAATTCCCCCTACTTGCGTTTATAAAGTATGTGCGAGTAAAATTTTAACGAAATTGATTAATAGCGAAAATATATTTATTTAGAGCTATATAGTGCACTTTGTAAGGGTATTTAAATAATTGTTACCTTTAAAAAAAAGAAAACTCGGTAGTGCATCTTACAAGAAGTAGATTTGGCTGATCACGATCAGACGCGCTAGCCGATCCCTACTCAACAGCTAATCGCCGAATTTCCAAATTCGATTTCCTCTAAAACGAAACGTCATCTGAAAGAAATATATTCATCTCTTTTACTTATCTTTGCAAATAGAATCACCTCGTGTATGCTTGAACCACGCGCCTGGAGTCGCTCTTATACTTCAACGCGAAATCTGTACTTTCCCGATTTTTTACGATAAGAACGTTCAACTTAAAAATCTGAATTAATTGCAGCATATGTATCTGAATATTTCATATCTTTCGACTTTTTTTTAGAATTTTCGCATATGACTGAATAGGGTACGCAAGCCTAAAACTAATTTTTCCACTTTACCCTATAACTACCCCTCTAGTCGAGATGTAGGGTTAAAATTGTACACAATCTGGTTTCTCATCAGGTCGCACACTAGGACAGTTTTGACTGTCTTATCCGGCTATAGAGGAACCAATTACTGCGCCTTTAGTTTATTTTTAAGCATGATGAACTTTATATTTATCGAATAAAAAATATTAAATTTTTTTATATAAATTCAGTTTATCATTTATTTAAAAATTAAATATATCAAACACGGAAGTCATTAAAATAGCACAAAACTATTTCAATTTTTTGATAATGAATTCGCGAAATTTTCTGTAAGCTTTATGAAAAGCTTAAGAAAATGCTGAAAGAATGAAAGTCAATATTCAGTCAAATCAAATCATTCCAGGCGAGATATCATAATGTTTATTATATTGGTAAAACGTATTTAGATTATGGAAAAATAAAACATTGATTATTTATTTGAATTATCGGTTTTATTTTCAATTTTAGTAGTCTATTTACCGTGCCCAGTAACTGAAACTATAATTACTGTGCCGCTTACCAGTTACTCAAACACATCTCCATTTTTAAAGAGAAGCACTGTAAATATGAAAAATTTATTAAAGCTGTCATCTATAATGTGAACTTTTAAATGACTTATTATGATATTGTATTTTTATTATAGAAAATTTTATTTAAATGTTAAATTTTTATTGTGCACACGCACACAGTAACCGCCTCTAAAAATTTTGTTGTGCTTAATAATATTCAAAAAAGATCTGATATTTGTTGTATAGAAAAATTTGTATCAATAAAAGAAACTGATATTTACCTCCAAGTTCTTAAGAAATGTCAATCAAATTACTAGAATTATTTTTAATGGCGAAAATTTCTAAAATCCGACAACAGGGCACAGTAATTGGCTCCTCTACCCTACAGTTTGTAGGAAAATTTGATTTCAAAAGGGTGAAACTGGTTTGCAAAAGAGTGAATTTGATTTGCAAGAAGGTGAATATGATCTACAAAAGGGCGAATTTGGAGTGCAGAGCATGCAAATGGAGTTCTACTTAGGTCTGATATCTCTGTTATCTTCTATTCTTGCAGGCGAATCGCAAGGGAAACCGAAGAAAACTCAACAGCAACGACCGGTGAAAGAACAAGAGAAATCGAGGACGGCTGGGAGGTGGCGACAGGTAACGAATTCACATTATCAGCAGATACCATCATCCCTTGCCCCTATATCCAGCGCTTCAAAGCCACCCTGAAGACCCGTGGCGACGACCACGAGGCGATTCAGTCTCTCCTTTCTCAAATAAATCTCAACCAGCAGATCAATACAAAGAATAGTTGCTCGAACACCGATAATCGAAAGAAACTCGTCTCGAAAGACACTGTAAATTCGAAAAATTCGAAAAACCCCAAGAAAAACCGTGGCTCAAATTCAAACAACCTCGACCAACGAACTGATCTGTTAGTTGAAACTAAATCCAAACCACTACTAGCTCCGAAAGCCGTGAATTTGGTAAAAGATGCGTCCAAAGATGCTTCCTGTACGCGTTTGACTAATCAAAACGCTAAAAAGAACGCTAAAAAACTTGCGAAAACGAAAGTCACAGAGTCTAACAAGCAGCAGGAAAAAATCGTATCTGCGACGGAGCAGAAGGTAGATTGTTCGAACGGCTACAAGTTGAAACAGTGCGATGAAAATTCGAAAAATTCTGTCACGCATCGTTTTGTAGCGAGACATAGTAAAAGTGTGAACAGTTCTTTCGATAAAAGTCCGAATTTGCTCATAGCGTTCGCGACAATACTGATATTTCTTTATTATATACTTATTATTAGGACGTAATTGGTTCAGTGATCTGCAATTAATTATCCGAGGTTGATTGAAATTGTGGTAGGGAAATTCGTTAGGTGATCAATTAATTATTGTCCATCTCAATTTTGTGTTTTCGTAACCAATGGACAATGGATGTACATTTTGATGTCCTGCACAGAACTTTGAAAATCAGTTTTCTTTACCATTCGCAACTTTGAGTTTTTGAGAAATTAATTAAGAAGCAAGAAAAGGAAAAATTTTGATTCACTGGATAGCAATGTATGCATATTTCACTTTTCAATTGTACCATTGCATTTGGTTTAGCTTTGTGGTTAAAAAAAAAGTATTCCCAAAGTTGAAATTTTTACTTTTCGCCTTAAATTACATTTCTTAAAAATTGTGGGTGGTGGAGAGAAACAATTTTCGGATCCGTGTTTAGTGTATCAAAGTTTGTAAAAATCGCTGATCGTTATCGAGATGCAAAATTGAGTTGGACGGTGCAATTAAATTAATTTTGAAACAATAGTGGTCAGAAATTATAATATTCGAACCTCGGAAAAATAGAAGTCGATTATTAAAATTGAACATAAAAAAATGCGGTTAATTTTTTCGTAATTCTTATATCTATAGCTAAGTTTTAAGAAAATGAACCAGCATAAATTTTGTTTTTTCTGTAATAATAAAACCATAGTTGATCGATTTATTGAGATTAAAGATAGAATTTAAAAAAACTGATTGTTGAAGAGAATAAACTTTTTATTGTATATAACAAGAGACGTTTTTGAAACACTTGGACTATGTGCTAATTTGTCTTCAGCTTACCAAAAGATTTAGAAACTGATAAAGGAAAGGACACCGGGTGTAGATATATTTAAAACTGGATTTTCAAACAAATTAAATACATAAATTAATCATTGAAATTTTCCGGGCGACATTTTATTTGATTTCTCCGTTTTCTCTTTTATCTACTTAGCTCCTCGAAAATAATTTAAATTATTACTTATTTAATTAGTTGAACTTAAAGATCAAAGTATCTGACAGAACTATCTTCAAAAATATATTTGTAAAATTCGTAAATGAGGATTTAAATGGATCTAATCATTTAAGCTGCTAAAAATAGAAACATTTGTATCCGAAGGGTTGAAAACCTTGATCACCATTGTTTTAAAATTAATTGGAGAACGAGGCTAATTTCAAATTGAGCGGTGAGAATTTTATCGAATGTTGAAAAGTATTAATACATTATAGCCAACGATGATGAGCCTACAGTATTTCGATTGCGTCTAATTGACTGACATATTGTTGTTTTTTGCGCAGACGGCAATGGTTTTTTTAGTTTTGTAAGGAGTCATATTTTTACGATTTCAATTCGTCAACACAGATCTTTTTAACGATTTATTTTGTAGCGCGTAGTATGGTTTTGTAATATTGTTTATATCGTTCGTTAGATAGTAGGAAAGGGAACAACTTTCTTTGGATGTTATTCAGTGAAAGACCCTAATGCTTCCCAGGAATTAAATTTTTTGATAATATTTTGAAATCCTTTTTTAATTGGTATATTTAGAACGAATATACAGCCTTTTATTAACCATAAATAATTATAATTTATCAAATATCTTGATTTTCTACGCACAATGCAGAAAAATCGATATTACTCGAACGAAACATCGAGTTAGAAAGTGACTGTTTTACACAAATGTTTAATACGACTAGTTTTATTATATCTATCTACGCTGTACATACGAAGATTCACAGATACTGTATATTACATTCATGTATTTAAATAAACTTTTTTATGCCGAGATACTCTTAGTAAGTGACAATGTTGTAAATTGCAGCCTGCTTGTTACGAAAACACGACGAATTGTTTAATATTATAAAATTATTAATTAATAAAGAAAATTATTAATTAATAATTATAATAATTAAGTAATGGAAGTTTACAAAATTCATTCGCAGTTTTGTAACTGAACTGAATGTTTTTGATATATTTTCGTGAGCAGGATAGAACTCTGTAAATATTGTTCCGTTCACATGTGTAGTTGTCGAGAAAATCAATTTTTAGATTTGTGCTTTAACACTAACAGTTAAATAGTTTTAACTTTGATAGTAATATTCCATAGCATTTTCCGAATAAAATGATATATTTCAATGTTGGATTATGAGTATGGGAATTTGTTTAAGAAAGATTATCTTAAAAAGTTACAGATACAGATGACACAGTGAAAAGATATAGATTCAGTTTTTTAAATAAATTCAAAAATGCGCAAAACGTTTCCAACGTTTAAAATTTGCGTTCAATTATTCAAAAACGATTTTCTTGAAAACTACAGATCGAAGATTCATCAGAGCTACGTAAATCAAGGATGTTAGAAATTGCTGAATAATCTGATTGTTTCATGTAATTCAGTTTAATTCACGCTTGTTAGAGTTAACTAATAAATCCGAAGGGTTATGTCGTTGCGCATAAGCCAATTTGTTGTTATGTGTGCAGGTAAACGACGCCAAAAGCGAAAGGATCCGGCGGACGTCGACGTTAGCCGTGGCTCTGCGAAGAAAAGGCCATTCACTGAAGCATCATGGGACTAATAAAATCTGAAAAAATCTTTTCTAGTTGATAACATCGTCCTCTGGAATCACGATCATATTGCAATCTGCGAAGACAGAACGACATTTTATTGTATCGCTTTTTACTCTGTGATCTTATAGAAACGTAGCTATTACTACTTTTTTCCCAACAAACAGGGACTACCTAGATCTGGAAACATCTTTCTAGTTAATAACATTGTCCTGTGTAATGATAAAGAAATTACAAACTGCGAAAACAGAACGACAACATTTTCTTGTAGCGCTTTTTACTCTGTGATCTTATAGAAACTTAGTTGTTACAGTAAATGTTCGATCTAAGCGAAACCCTCGGGACCGTGCCATTGCATGGATCGTACAGATCAATTATTTTTTGTGACCTTGTCGAGCGCGTCGAACGTAGACAAGGAGAGCGTGTGTAAACACGGATCATTATCCTCTTCTACGTCCAAAACTTATTGTACATACTGTCAATTAAACCACTAAATACAGTTAAAATTATATCGTGTTTAGTGTCATTTTAATCAGAAAAATGCCAGAAATAAGTTAACGAGAGTCTTATAAAAAATAATACAAAGTAAAGAAGTTTTGTAATTGGATTAGTAGTGGTTTCAAATCGGTATACGCGAGGCATACCGCTAATGGTGGGCATAGACGCTTTGCGACGATCTTACAGATCTCGTTTGCTTAGATCGAATATTTACTGTACTACGTGTTTCTAACAAATAAGTACGCTACCGTTCAAAAATTTGAAAATTCTATGACAAGTTGGTAAAACTAATGGTAATACTTATTACTGTTAAATTCTTAATTTATCAAACGGATCGTTTTTATTTTCAATAACTCTGGGATTATTCTGGAATTTTTCAAACGTCCTTCTCTTAACACGTTCAGCGCCATGTCACCCATATCTGGGAGACGGAATTATTTATACAGAATTGAAAATTAATTGTTACGTTGGTAGATCGAGTGTACAAAATTTCCTTACGATCTGAGGAATAGAAGAGGTTTGAAACAGTAATTAATATCACAAAACTAAACTTCCTAGTTTTTGTTTTATTAAATATATTGCTTTGATTTTGTGTAATTTTTATGATTGTGGAGTGGGCGCTGAACGTGTTAAATGTTTTGAAGGAAATTTAAAGTATGAAAAAATTCAGTGAGAAGTTATAAAATTAATTTTAACGATAACAAATACTGTTAATATCAACTTTTTGCTATGTCAAAACGACCGTCTTCATTTTTGATAATTTTGTAAACATCTTTGAATTTTGTCAAACATCCTCCATCTCAATTTTACAATTTTGTTGTAAGAAAATCTCGTATTCTTGTCAAAAATATAATTCTCTAAATACGTTACAAAATATTTTATTAATAGTAAAGGAAAATGAACTTTAAGAGTTGAATTTAACTTTTGGGGAATAACGTACTGAACGCGTACGTGTATGAACAGTGAAGAAATTGGAACGTGTAGGTAGTGCTACTTGAATTAACGTTGCCGTAATAAAATCGATGGAGAAAACAAAAGAAAGGTTAAATTTATGACAGCAGCATGCTAACACGATTTTTTATTGTAATTGAATAATTCGATCATCTATTCCAGTCGGCCTCTACGGCTCTAAACAAAAAACCAAGCTGTGCAACACGATCGTAGAAGTTCAAACGCGTCTTACTGCAATTAAATACTGCAGCTGCAGTTCTACGATGTTTAGTCGAATATTATCTGGATAGTTTATAAACATATTTTTCCTATACGATGGACGAGGTCATCCGCTATCTGAAATATTGATACAATAAATGGCTTGCTAAAAAGAACTATGTCTCCATCATTGTCTTTTGCTTCAATTAAAACCGCATGGCAAAACCAAATATATTCAATGATCATTCCTGCAATATATTTTAACTTGTTTTTAGTGGGATATTTAATTATTTAACGAGCCCTTTGGGGATTTTCCAACGTGTTCAAACAACTTCAAACACCTTGAAGCACCTTTGACAACTTTGAAATGTTATATGGTTTCCTTCTCAATATTACTTGCAATTAAAAAGCAAAGGTCTAATATACCAATATTAGATATTACATACACAACAAATATTTTGTGCGTTTCACACAAGTTTCATTTATTTCGTTTATAGGAACGATCATCGTTGTTGATAACGATTGTTAGCTATTTGATAATAAAGTTTTCACTGTGCACTATAATCTTAGATCAGGGGTAGCCAAACTTTTGATCACTACATCGTATGTGTTAAGTAATCATAAGAAAAGTAGTAATTTAAACCTAGAAATAAGTTTAAATTTAAAATAAAGGCTCGACTGCGTTTTGGAGAACTCCGTGCTCTTAACTTTTTTGAACTTTTTTTTATGTGATCCTGTAGATATCGATGAAGACATTCCGAAAATTCAGTGGTTACACATACTTTGTAAACATAAGCAATTTCAAGTGTTTTTCACAAATTAATTATTAATAAGTTTATTGTTGATTTTGAAATGGCTAGATCAAGTATTAGAAATTTTAACTTTAGAGACATGCCAAGTAGTAAAGAAGAAGCAATTACTTGGGCTCAGGGTTGTGGATTGTTGCGGAAATTTAAAAAATGTCGTATTCATCGGTGCGAAATGAAAATTTATAATAAGAATCATGGAATCGGTCGTTTTCGATGGGCAGTAATTAAAATATACAGAACCACATGCAGGATTTCAAAAAGAAGGTACATGGGGGGGGGGGGATGGTTTGGGGTTAGGACGTCGTGGGAGCGGAGAAGGCCGGCCCGACCATGCTAAATATAATGTTTCGCATTTTGATTTAGTAAATATGTTATTATTACATACGTGTTTGTGTTGCCATCTAACGGATCTGTTCGGAAGTATTTAGACCATTTTATGTGTACCACCTAGCAAATATATCAATATGGCGGCGCTTTAACCTGTCAAAAAGGCTTAAAAGTGTTCAGCTTTATACGCGTATAACTTTTTAACCAATGAATTCCGCACAATAAGATTTTCATTTTCGGTCTTTTCTCGTCGAAATCTATAAGATTGTATAAAAAAAAAACTTGAAAAAAAGAGTTCTCCAAAACGCATTTAAACCAAAATTAACATGGATAATATTAATACATATTCAATATCAAGTTATTTTAATATGAGAAAATTCTCACAAACTAATTAGTTTAGAAATAAAACAATATGTTCTTTTTTTCTTATTATTAATGCGAACAATGTTATTGTAAATATATATTAACTTATTATTTTTTATTTTGTATCAGAGGACGCGCTGGAAACATGACATCTATTGTTTCAGTATTCACTGTCATTTATGTGTTATAACACGTTTAAACGTCTTCAAACGTTGTTAAACAATTTAAAACACGACATGGTTTAGTACATTTTCTATTTATAAACGAAAGTTTCTTGTGGTTAATATGTTACTTATTTTGTACGTATGTGCATGAAATTATTATAGTAACATTGTGAACGGAGAAGAAAATGAAGCTTTTTCGCTGTTCTTGTTAACGTTGACAAGTGTTGGACATTTTTGAGGCTTGAAAGGGCATTGCATTTAGAAAACAAGGCACATGCCACATAGAAACCCCAACTCTGCCACAACAAACTCCATAATCACCTCATGACATTCCAATCCTCTACAATAACTAATGTCTCCATCCTCTCTTTCACTCTCTTATCGATACAATTTAATATTACCTTGAAATCTAATTATTTCGATCAAATGAATCGTTCACGATTGATACTTTTTACAATCTCACATTTAAACATATTTTTCATAACATTGATATTTGTTTCATTGCTGAAAAGAAACACATAAATCAAAGGAATTTATTTTCCAACGAAAAACTAAATATTATAATTAGCATCTTACATGACAACGTATTTGTGACATTTTTCTGATTAAAAAGGCACCAAACACGATACCATTTCGGTCATAGGCAATAGTTGCCGAATTTGGATTCCCTAACAAATTGTAGGTATGCGTATATACAGTAGCGGACAAAAATTTAAGACCACCCTTTAAAAACAAATAACTTTTTCAAAATTGGTCAAAATGACTCGAGCTTTTTTTAAAATGTTGTAAGGATTAGTTTACTAAATAATGTGTAAAAATAATTTTACAAAATCCGGAGATGCGCAAAAAAGTCATAGGCATTAAAATATGTAAAACTCTCTGAATTTTGGGGTTAAACCGGATTTTGTCACAATTTATTCTATTTTTAATCATTACTGGCTCGAAGCGACCTTAATCGATTTCGTTGAAACTTTGTGTATGTATACTATAATTTACTTAGATCTACGAAATGCACTTTTTAAATTTTGATTGTCGGCACAGATAAAAAAGTTAAAACTCTCGACCTTCACTTTTTCTTCACAACTCCGCCCAATAGCAATCTTTTAAAAATTTGTTTTCACACATTATCTTGTAATCGAATCATTCTAACATTTCAAGAAAAACTCAACTCATTTAGTCCAATTTTCAGTTATGCGGTTTTAAAGGGGGGTCTTAGATTTTTGTCCGCTACTGCATATAGAGATGGAAATAATTTTAATACGAACGAAATAGTGGAAAAAAATGTTACTATTTTAATCTCTAACCAGTTAGCTGTTTTCCTTTTTGTCCAACGTAACAGATGTCCATTTTATTCGATCGCCAGAAACTGTGTAATTAAATGTCGATTTTGATATTCTGGGTCAAACAGGCACAGACTCCGCTGTCGGAGGGTTAAAGCTAGACGCCTGTAGTTTCATAGTTCATCGTTTGTTTCAATCTAAGATTTTTTTTTTAAAATGCTATATTTACATTCAAACGTCTGTGAAAACATTGAAAACTTTTTTTCGTAATTGGAACCACCATAGATGTAAATATTGAAGCTTCCGCTTTTTAACGACACCTTGAAAATTGATATACAATTGTTTTAGCCGTTCTATCGAGCTTTGCACGAGAAAAGGTCCGCCAATTTGACAGTAGCGTAAGTTTCACCGTGAGTAGATTGCCGTTTTTTTTTTGCTAAATAAAACTTTTCTACCTGAATTACAACAAACTGGAGCGAAACACAAGTTTATTTTTTTTCTCAATATGTTCAATAGGTTGAAAATAATATAATAGTACCACTAAATTCTTCAAATGTTTTTGCTGTATTAAAGTACGTTTATTTATTTTTATCATAAATGCATAAAATCCGTAGTCTAACCGTGAGGCTATACACGACCGAATTTGTTACTCATTTTTGTTTCATAAAACAGTGGAGAAAAATCATACAAATCAATTTTTAAAAAGTTGTTGTAAAGAAGAGACTAATATGTCAATGTTTTGTTTACCTCTTATCTTTTTTCACGTTCGACGCTAGCGGTAAAAGACCAAAAATAGTGTCCTGATCGCGTACCTTAAGGACTCTTAATAAAAAGGACGCATGAACTCTTATTACTAGACAGCGGACTTTAAGCATTTCCGACAAAAATGGGTAGGTGAAATGAAGTGGGGTAGGTAAATCAAAACAGTAAAAACATTAAAAAGATTTCAAAATACTGTTCGTCTCAATGTCACTGCAATACAACGTAGGAAAAACACTTTTCGAATCCACTGTATAACAGTGAGCGAAATGTGGTCCGAGTGGCCAGCACTGCGGAAACATTGTTGGGACACAGTCTACAATCGAGGATAGTAACTCTTGCTGGAGTTTATGTTCATCTAACGGCAAGATAGTCGTATCAGGAGCTAGGAGATCGACGGTCGAGTTATCTCTTGAGCGATTGATTATTTGTTGGCCCGATCAACAGACCACAATAGGGGCTCGCACGAAACACGATGACGAAGCATATGCGAGTTCAATTCCTCTTTGATCGGAAAGAAATGCTCGCGGAGACTGCATTATGCAGCCGAACGAAGCTGTATCATTGTCCGGCGTCGCGCTGCCAGACACCGTAAATCTCGTTGCTCATAGAACTCGAAGAAATCATTATGCTCCGACGCAATACATACACATCTCGGCTAGCAACACTCCCCTTTAAACCTCGGCCTGTACCTACATACTCTAACCTGGATGAATTACGTTTGCGATTCGACAAAAATGTAGCACGTTCTACAAATATAGATTCGTTTAGCTTCCGAAACTGTACATTATATTACTTTCGATATTTATACCGTTCTATAACGATGACAAACTATTTTCGTATGTTTTAGCATAAAATGCGTATCATAAATCATCTAAAAAACGCGCCTACATGCTTCTTTTTACTAAAACACTGCTATGCTGTCTTTGTTATGAAATTAAATATATCATTATATTTTCTCTAATTATTCAGATAAAGTTTTTTTATTAACCAAATAATTGATAATTAATGTAATTATAGTAGAAACGACTAAATTTAGTATTAGATTTAATGGAGAAATATTTTTATTAACAATTACAAAAACAATAATAATTTTAGTACTGTTTCATGTGAACTGTTTATTTTAATTCAAGAAATAGTTTGCTTAAAATTTCCTTTTAAACTGAAAGAATTTAATCTAATTTTAATATACAAAGTTAATGTTTTATTGAAATTATTTCACTAAAACTTATTTATTTTAGAAACTATTAGTTTATTATAGTTTTATTAATTTTATTAATAATTTTTGTTTTTGTAAAAACTTTTTTTAATATTATTGATTAGGTTAGAGTTTATATTAATATTTTATTCAAAGAAAGATACTTGATGGGTATTAGGGGTGGAAAGATGAACGCCGGGGTACGTGGCGAGGGAGGAATGGCAAAGTGAGTTGCCGAGGAGGAGGGCAGGCTCGAGGGCGTGGGGATATGAGAAGAAGCTGGAAGGGGGCAAAGGGGGAGAGCTGGCGCGTTTATGTTGGGAAGAGGTAAGGAAAAGGGTTAGGAAGGGGAGAGTAGGGGCCGGTTGGGCGAAGGAGAGAGGGGACTTCTTAGAGGAGAAGGGATGGACAGCGGAGATGATGAACAAAATGTTAGAAGAGGGAGGGATAGGGAGCGGGAGCGAGGAGATAATGATGAAATATCTTCGGCAAATATCGTTTCTGGAATAATGTCGTCGTAAGGTTTTATTTAATACCCATTTTTGTAATTTTACACCGAGTTACTAGATAAAAAAGACAGTTTTTGTCGAAGCCAATTTTGAAAAATTAAAATCGTTCGGTCCACTTTAACGAACTTATTCTAATCTAAAGGGTGTGTAAACAATTTACGCGAATCACTGTCGGTGTTGGATAAGACCTTTAGAGACCCTGAGCACTTAAAATATTTTGAAGCCCCCTTATACAGACAGTGCCACATAGGCATTTTCGATAATTTGAGTAAAAACTGTTTTTAACAGAATTTAGAGCTCTGCTAGCTCGCTACTGATTTTTCGTCTATCCACTGTTTTTTCCTTCTTTCCACTCGTCCACATAAACATTTCCAAATATTATTATTATTATACTATGTAAAAGACGTAAAATTCAGAAAATTTCTACGGTGCCCCCATCTCCCGATTCCGTAAGCACGTGTTTAGTTTGCTTATTGGTTAATCCAGCATTGGTCATTGTATATCGAACAAATTCATTCCGAGTGTAGGGGACAACCACAAGAGTTCCTGCTAGGCCAACGTGCCCATTCGAGACAGAAAGATGGTACATATAGATAGAGTAAGATAGTGTGGGCGACGGTGCTTCTGCTGCATCCTGGCGCACTGTACTGTATGTGCACTATTTTCATCAGCACACTTATTTTCTGGCGCACATACAGTGGCGGCCATTTACTCACATACAAGTTGTATTTTAAATATCAAATGGCTTATGGATTCCTAGGAAGCTTGCAAAAATGTCTTAGCTATATTTTCATAAAACTTGTACCTTCTGTTATAAAGTCTCTATAATGTTTCTGTTAATTCCAAGAATTCAAGGGTATTTATGTTCACATTGTTCTGAGCTGACTTGGCGCAGTTATGTTGTAGTAGTAGCTACCCAGGCCTAAATATCAACGTTGTAAACTGTTTTTCTCGGTATCTGTTGAAAATTTGAGACGCCATTTTAAGAAATGGAAATCATTGAAGCGACTTGCTCAATGAAATTAAAATATTTTATGTCATATACAGTAAAAATTCGCTGTGTACATCTCCTGTCCAATGCACAGGAAGGGTTGCAAGAAAGAAGTCCTTCGTTTCGGAGAAAATCGTCGTGCCAAAATTGTTTTTGCAAACGATCACATCAATTGGACACGAGAGCACTGATCCAAGCTAATTTTCATAAACGCATAAAAATTTTGCAGGCGTCGCATTGCTGAGAATGTCCATGAATGGTGTGGGCATCATTCACAAATACAGGAAATATGTCAATAAATATATTACTCTTTTATGTATTATGCGAGGTTATATCATTTGGCGTCCCCAGAATTACGAAAATTACAAGAGATCACATGCCGCGAAGATGTGCAGCTGTGATACGACAAAAAGGATTAACCACTAAATATCAAGTTATTATAAGAATAATAAGTAGACTGCGGATCTTTATGCAAAATAAAAAATGTTTGCATTGATTGCAAGAAGCAGGAGCTAAATTGGAATTTCTTTCTTCTTTTAATTATCTTATTGAGCTGAAGCTAATACATCGATGTCCTTAAATCTAACAATTTAGTAATAAATGCATCAAATCCGCAGTCTAATAATAAGTAATTTTCCGTTTCAAAAATTGTGAACGTATATTATTTAGAAATTTGGTAAATTATTGAAACACATAGAAGTGTTTCGAGAATTTGATGAAACGACATTGAAATTTTATGAAAATACGATTTCTATACCTCCGTGAACTTTCTGAGAGAATACAGATAGTTTCAACATGAAAATACTACTTGCACGTAAGTATATGACCGCCATTGTATTTTCTGCCGCACCTATACAATCGTCAACGCGACTTAAGCCTGTCGTATTCGGTATAGTTGTATACCGTCCCCGGCAGCGGCAACGCGAGTGGTTTCCGGCTGAGAGGATCGTGCTCGAATGCAGCAGCACATGCTGTAACATCGTTCGCATAGCGGGTGGTTGCAGTTAACTGGAGTACTTTAGAATTCCATAACCGGGTCTCTACTGCCTCTTTAGGCAGCTTTGTTAATTTGATATCTTCTAATCCCGGTGCTCAACTGATCGATATAATGCATAAAAATAAGTAACTGCTTCTAAGTATTAAGTGTAAGGGAAAGTTCTGTCGTTTTCTGGGATATTATTTCGAAAGGCACTGGTGACCAATTGATATTTGGAGCATGCTTTGAAGAATGTGGAAGGATCCCAAATATAAAATTTTAACTTCGGGAATTCACCTGTTTAAAAGATACAGATACTTTAGTGGAAGCCGCTCAATCACTGTGATCGTTTGCTTCGGACATGTTATCGTATTGTCTCACGAATTTGTTTAAGTAGAAAATCGTCTATTGCTTTGGAGGAGTCCTTCCCTATCCCTCATAATACCCACCAAGTTTCATCTCGATCGGCCACTGGTGCCTTTCGGAAGTACAGCCGTTTTTTGTTACATCAACTTTCAAAGCTTCTAGCTAATAGATGGCGACATATACTGGAACAAAACTTGAGTCAGTTTTGTGAGTATGTATCCTACTGTTTTCAGTAATTGAAATTAATTCAGTAGACTGTTATTTTCTAATATTAGTCTATTCCATAACGGGCGATTCGAAGAGAATTTGAGGCACTCCTTATTGTATAAGAACCAAATAGGAAATAACGCGGTGCAAGCAGAAAACAATTTATGCGGTGTATTTGGCGAAGCCTTAGTTACTTTAAGAGCCTGTCAAAGATGGTTCAAAACATTTCGAAATGGTTGAATCGAAATTTTTTTGTTAAAAGAGAAACCAAGATCAAAGAAATTATCTGACATTGACGATGATGCTTTACGAACCATTACTGAGAACAAACAGACATTAACGTCTATTGATATTGCAAACATGCTTGGAGTTCAACAAACAACAGCATAGGACCGCATAAAGAAGCTTGGATTCGTTTAAAAACTTAGTGTTTGGGTGCCGCACGAACTAAGACAGAATGAATTTCAGCTTTCGAGATGCAGGAAGTAGCTTCTCCACGAAAACATGAAAATGTAAAAAATTAAAGAGTTTAGTTGGGAAATTCTTCCACATCCACCATACTCTCTTAACTTAGCTCAATCTGATTATTACCTTTTCCTATCATTACGACATTTTTTTCAAGGAAAAGAATTTGCAAACTTCGAAGATCATCGAGCTTTTCGCATCACAAGATAAGACCATCTACATTAAAGAAATTAATAAGCTTACAGAGCATTGGCATCAGGTCATATCCAATGAAGGAAAATAGAGGGCGAGGCATTTAAAACAGAACACCTGAATAACTCGCTTGTTGATGGAGATAGAAGAAAATGCCTCGGACCAAACTTATTTGGTATCGAGGGGCTGATCATCCGATGTTACTAGTCTTTTTGATAGGTGGAGGCGTTGAGGAGATACGAAGGTCAACTATGTTTTTTTAAATGGAACAGTATGTTTTTTTACTTACATTCTGATAGAGTATTTCAAGACGAACACAATGACCTATTACTAAAGTCATTCAAGGTCACTCAAGGTCAACTGCAAGAGAAAGAGGCATTTTCGTCTATCTCCAAAAACAAACGAGTTATTCGGATGTTCTGTTTTAAATTCCTCACCCTGTATACAATAACCGATTGTTTTGTTTGTAAAAACTTCGAGTGAATGACCAAACTGCGGATCTTTATGCAAAATAAAAATTGTTTAGATTAAGTGCAAGCAGCAGAAGACAGATTCAAATTTCTTTTTCTCTTTAAATGATCTTCATAAATTGAAAATTTTATTTTCCTTCATTTTAATAGAGGAAGACTTTCCCTTACACCTAATACTAAGTATAATTCAAAGTAAGTAGTACATTTCTTATGCATAATCTTTTACTACTAGTGGATAGTAAATATCAGAGTTTAGTATTATTTATCAGATTTATTTGATTAGAAATAAGACAATAATCATTTGAAATAATGGATTGTAAAATAAAAATATTAAAGTATGTAAAATATTTGAAATAATCAATTATTTTACATAGTTTAATATTTCTATTTTACAAAAAACATAAAAAATTTATTTTCATTTCGCGTTTAAACCAAATAAATTATTTTCAAATATTCTATTTGAATAATTTTTCATTTCAATTACATTGCTCAAATTAAATAATAAATAATTTCACCTCGAGAAGAGGTTATTGAAGTAACGAAATTAATTATTAAATTTAGATATACTAATTTTTGCAGTTTAATGATTAAAGTTTAGCTGTTTACTTCTTGGATACAAACGAATAGAATTTTATTTTATTTTCTTCTAAAAAGAGGAGTAACATTAATATTTAGTAGATTTTGTTTGAAATGTTCATCGCGAATTTGATTCGTTATTATACAACAAGGGGTTAACCCTTGGCACTCGAGTGACGATTCTCCAGCGCCAAATAAATTACTAAGCATTTAAATATTGTGTGAGTAAATTGCATCAGTTTCATGTACATGCATTGAAAACATTAGATAGAATGAAGATATTTTTGGTCGGAAAAAAACGTTTGCTTTTCGAGTTAAAACAGTTCTGAGTACAAAGGGTCGATTGACTTTTCAATAGCTTCCTAACAACATTTTTCAACTGTTGACGTCGCAAACGGAAGCGGGAAGAACGCCCTTTATGATAGGTAGATGCAGGTTTTTAAAAAATTGAAAACATACGATCAATATCTTTAAAGAACTTAATTAATCCACGCGTGTTCCCATCGTCTCGAAATAAAAAGGTCAAAAAACGGGAAACCCATGTATAATTAATGATAAACGATCCCCGATATGTTCGACGAGGTATACATACATACATATAATGCTCGGATATTGCTAATGGAGCTGTTCTTATGGCCTATTTCACTCCCAGTTTCCGTTGAACGAACGCAACGCAACATGGATTAATAATAATTTTATGGGTTTCCCGCCCGATTATGTTCGCTTTGCATCCTGGAAGAATATGCGTTTGTTCACCGCTGACGGCATTAATACTGTGAAATCGCCGATAACTTCACCGCAGACGTGTTATTATGTCGCACTCATTAACGCGCTCCAGATAGTAAGAATAGGTGTCACGAAACACGTCGAAGGAAGTCAACGTTTTTGGGTTTTTATAATAAATCGGTTTATCCGGTTATGCGAGGTAGGTTGATAAAAATTGTCGGTTGAACGACGATGATAGGAGGGGCTGGGTATGGTTGTGACACAGATAGGTTGTCACAAACGTTATAATGCAGAAGCAGTAAACGTCAAAGGGATTAACAGGCAGACAGTGGCTAACATATGTATAAATAGATAAATGCGAAATCGTCGATTCACTTTAATGCAATAATACAAATCTGAATTTGAATCGTTTTTTCAGAGGTACTGCGTGTGAACTACATTTATTAAACTGTGGTGCAAGTCCAAATTCTGAAGATACGAGTTAATATTGTTCTTGGAATCTTAAAGGCATCCTTTATTTACCGGCAGCGTTAGGCTGAATATTATTCTTTACTAAACAATGGCAGCTTATTCTTTGCGGTGTAAAGTCCACCTTACGATGTTTTCTTTGCAACCACTGATTTACAACACAGACATACAAAAAGTATTTTTAAAATATTTGATATAGACCCACATGAAAGAGTTGTAAAATACAACTATTAGTATTTCCTCTGCAATTCTAACCAATTGCAATTTTTTCGAACTGTTTTCACGTCATATAGCAGACTAATTGTTCTAACGTACCAAGAAAATCTAAGTGAAGGGACCATTATTTAAAAAGTTATCGTTTGTTTAAGAGTGTCGGAATATTTATGAGAGTCACTGTATTTCGATATCGGTCGATCTTAATCAGATAATCTGCTTGTAAATTGTAAAAATTCTGTTTCGTGTTTTAATGTTTACATACATACATTTTTTAGAGTTTTCTCAAGCTATACAATGTATTTTGCAACCGCAATGCGTATATGGAGTTCTTTTTTATAATAACAAACGCAAAACATTATTTTACTCGATATACCACGTGTGCGACTTTCACCACTATGATTCTCAGCTCAGCACGCGCGTATCCAAATATACAAAAATGATGAGTTTTTCGCGAGTATATAAATAGGAAAAATATTCATTTCTACAATTTCTCACGTATTTTGTTGGTAAAGAGTATTCATAAAGAATAAATATTACGATTTTACCACAAACTCTTAGCATTTTGTCGGTCCATCTTTTTTTATTAATTCCGGCACATCTGTGTGCCATGGAATCCATTAATCTCATTACAACTGGATTTAAATCCGGCTATTGTGTCGGCCATTGCACAATATTGCTGTATGTAAAAGTGTTACCTACTTTTTCATGATGTATGTAGCATTATAAGGAACGCGTCGGACGAGTAGAATATGATTGTTTTATAGCTTATTTATTCTAAGATATCAATAAGGTGACCTTGAGTATTTTCAAACATTTCTTCAAGGTCAACTCAAGGTCATCCTACCATAGGTCGCAGAATTTGACCATCCATAGAAGGCTTCTATCGACAATAACGTGATATTAAAAAAAGGTGCATTTATTTAGAGAAAACTCAAGGTTACCTTAATATCTCAGAAAAACGGGATATTATCTCACCGTTCTAAACAACTCATCTCTATAGATGGACGCAGCTTGGCCTCCGTTTCTTATACATTCGCAAAACACTGTTAGGATAGCTATAGCAAAGTCCACCTATTCCTAATAGCCGAATTCGTCCTTTAGGGCGGAGGAGGACTCGGGGAATCTAACCCAGACCTAATTAAAATTCATTTAAAGGTTGCACAAATCTAAACCTCCATGGGGTAACAATCTCGAAATGGGGTTCATTACCGATTTTGATAAGCTTCAAATATGTTATCTGGAGTATGTTTCTGAGAAACTTTTTCCCTATACATACGCGTTACCACCGCACGTCGAACTTACTTTCCGAGATATGTATCTGTAAAAAACTGTTAGGTCCGATACACTGAACTTCGCCATTTTAAACGAATTTTGATTAGATCCAGGTTAGATTTCTGGGTGCGGAAGAGGGGAGGAGGGTGTTCTATGGCGATCCCGCCCTCAAGCACGTGCTCGGTCAATTGAAAAGGGCAGAATACGCCGTAGTGGGTGTCCATAGTTTTTTGACAACACACTTCAAGGCCATTAACATTGGCGAGTTGTCCCCTTTTCTGTATAATTACCAAAATGAGATATAAAAAACTTAATTTGTACTCATTTGAAGCGAGATACAAAGCAGTATACAGGGTGTCCCAAAAATGTCACGGTTCCTTCAAAGGGGAGGTTCCTGAGGCCATTCGAAGCGATATTTTCCTTTGAAAAAATGGCCGCTTCGGCTTTGTTAAGGAGTTATTAACGAAAAACACGGACCAATCGGAGCGCGACTTAGAGGCGTATTGGCAGAGACGGCTACGCGCGACAGCAGTCGAGCCATGGTGATACACCGCGGACGAAAGCAAGGGACAGACAAGAGAAGAAAATTTTTCGAGTCCTATGTCGGATAGTTCAAATTTGATTATGTTGTAGTCTTTGGTAACCTATGAACGAATCTCGAAGGATTTTTCGAAATCGTAAAAAATGTTGGTTTTACAGACGTGTAAAGAACGTTTTTTCATTAAATTATAACACTAGAACTAACGTACCGAGGAAAATGAGTTTTTAGGAGCTTATAGTGAACACATAAGAGTATCTATTGCAAATATGTGGATTTGGAAAAAATGGTTTTTTCATCATTTATTTTGAAAATGTTTTAAACAAATGCAATTTTCTTATAGCCGGGACTTTTTAAAAAATTCTTAACTGGTTAAATGGAATGATGTAGTTTGATTGATATAAATTTATAACTTCTCCGAAGGTTATTTAAAGGTGGATATATTATACATTGTTGAATTCGCTAATATATTAACTATGATATTATACAGATCAAAATACATCATCCTACCTAAGAAAACGACGATAACCACGAAATTTCGGAAAATATAATTGTCTCTCGGAGTGAAACATGTTGTTCCTCACACATTTTCTTGTATCGCTAGAAATAACGGACATATTGTAGGTAAGAATCTTTTAGGTGACTCACTGTGTATAATGAACCTGTATGCTATAATAGTATTTCTTAAATAAAACAGTTCCTAACAGTTGCATCGTGCAATCGGACGTTACGTATGCAACGGTCTAACGCTTAAACCAGAGGCTGTAGCCCAGTGAGCAGGACTCCAGTGTCAATTATGCTCAAAAACTTTGGCTCTGCAGTTGCAGATTAATTGAATTCAACAGTTGATTCAACACTCCAATGATCCTTCGACGAAAACTGCGTGTACGCGATCCATATCCATTGTCGAAACTGCATACGTGTAGCCGTTGGTCGGAGCCCGTGCTGAGGACAACTTGGGACTTAGCAGGCCAGTAGGATTCATATGCAGCCACCACAGGACCACTAAGGCCCAAATCACCCTCAGCTCTTGCCAGTCCCTTCGCTCGCACGAAACTGAAATGGTTTCGCGTTTCGTGACACTCGCATCGTTACCTTCCTCTGTTGTCAATGTTCCTACAAGCAAGTATTAACTGTATTACTGGTGAATAATTTTCGAGGTTCGTCGACGCGACTTGCACCTCCGGGGGACCATTCTTTTGGAGTTAGGGTTGCGCGTAAGTTTAGGACCTCCATCGTTACACTGCGGATATTTATGCGAATTCTTTTACGATGGTCAGGGTATGGGAGAAATTTCTTTGATCAACTACGAGACTTTTTATGGTATAAGTGAAATTACAGTTAGATCTATTTCTTATCTAATAATTAGACTGTGGATCTTTATGCAAAATAAAATTTTTAAGGATCGTTTGCAGGCTATAGAAGCAAAGTACAAATTTACTTTCCACATTAATAATTCCAACATGCTGAACATAGTACATCGACACTGTGCAATTTTTTCAATCCTTTCACTGTTTTAAAATTGCACCTACTCATTTTTGTCATAAATGCGTAAAATACAGTCCACTAATGATACACATTATTACACATAATGTACATATACACGGTGGATACAAAAAGTTCTTGAACACTATATTACAAGAATTTCAATTCTCCTTCAATTCTCGAAGAATGATCTCGATACTTAAGCTGCGATGCCTTCGTTAAAATCAACAGTACGACAAGCTCTTAATTTTTCCACCCATTGTTTAGTTTTATCCAAGATATTTTTGTACGATACAGCGACTGGGAAACTGAAGATACTTTTTTGGTCTAAAATGTTACAAATTGAAACGTCTGTAATAACACGGAAAAATTATTCCCGTGACTAAAGCTACCGTGGATTTAAAGATTAAAGCTTCCTCTTTACAACGAATGTTTAAAACTTCACCGTATACTATTATATCATTCTGAAAATTATGGACACTTGTGATATTAAAATCGGTTGGTAAAGCAAACTTTTCTCCGACACTTGTGAAGCACAGCGAGTTTAAGACCAAAACAACACGGTCTAAGCGACAATAAACGAAATTTTATAAATTATATGTATAAAATTTTATAAGTTACCATCAGGTAATCGTATTAAAAAAATTTTGTTAAAAACGATCTAACGACCATCCACCTTGGCTTATTTTAAAAACCCAAGTCGCTAATTTTAATCATTTCCGAACGTATGTCATCGTTATTCTTTTGTCACCGACCGAATAAAACGAAACATTTGATATAATAGCGGTGTAAGGCCATTTTACTCTCTTTTGTTTTCACTCAGCGATTTACAACATAGATCTACAAAACGTACGTTTTAAATTTTCGATATATCCCCTCGTGAAAAAGTTGCAAACTACAACTTTTAGTATTTTCTCAGCAATTCCCACAAATTGCAAGTTTTAAAAAATTTGTTCTCGTCATGTAGTAAACTAATTGTTCTATCTTCTCAAAAAGATCCACGTCGTAAAGTCCGATATTAAAATAGTTATCGTCTTTTCAAGAGCGTCCGAATATTTCTGGTAGTCACTGCACATCGGTATAAGTCAATCTTAATTAAATAATTCGCTTGTAAATTGTATGAAATTCTGTTTCGTGCTTTATTTTTCACATACAGATATTTCTTAGAGTTTTCTGAACTTATAGACGTGTTTTTGCAAAACATTATTTTCCTTGATATACTTACACTATTAGGATTCTCAGCGCGCCATTTATCAGTAGCACAGACATTTTCTCAAACAAGACAGGTACAACTTTGAACAGAATGTTTTGGAAAATGAATGATAACTGCTTCTTTCGATCCCTGGTATGAAGCGTTTACAGAAGGGGCCCCAAAGTTCCTCGCATATCAGCGTCTCTACTGTCTACCGCGAGGCATGACGAAAGCCGCGCAATAAAACCCGGCCGTGCAAGTAAAACCGAAACGATGGAGAAAGATCCAATTAACCGACCGGTTAATAGTCGCGGAGTTACACGTCGATGAGGTGCATGGTTGCTCGGCTAAAGCCCCGCCGAATACGAGCAACAATAAATAACAGTTCCACGAGGCGATAAGATCGGGCCGGGGCTTTGAATTAATTGCCCGGCGAAGTGGAAACGCGCGGGCCCAGTTGTTAGTTATTGCCGCCGATGGAAAAAAGTGTGAACGACAAATCAGTGGGCTCTGAGAACACGCGATCGCAACGTTCGCGTCGGTTCCTGGCTCTCGCGGGGATGGATACTAATTATTAATCCAAGGATTATCGACCGATCGGAGTTACGTAGCCGTGTGTTGTCGGCCGCGCCAGGTGTTAAACCATACTGATATTTCGCAAAGGAGTATGTTACGCCGTGAGATAGATTTCGAGCATGACGAAGGAACGCCCACGGGATCCAGGATCGATGATGTCGAGGTGGGTCCTAACAATTCCGATTGTACACGGTAACGATTTCAAACTCATGGTCTCCCGGCAACTAGAAACCACCGACTTGTTATTTTATTTTATTTCAGATCAAAGAGACAATTCTTTAGGCCAATTTATTACACAGCGATCACGAACTGAATATGTTAACAGTGCCAATGTTTAGAGTCGTGGTCTGTCAGTAGCTAAAAACCATTGACGTATTGGGTATTTAATTTCAAATGCCGTTCGAACGATTTCAATGCTTAAACTCGTGGTTTATAGCTAGAAATCATTGATAAAATAAATATTTCAGTTAGAATGCTTTTTAAAACTCGTGAACTGTTAGTACCGAAAAATCATACACAAGTCACATATTTAATTTCGAATGCATTTTGATGGATTTTAATATACGAATTCTTGGTTCGTAGCTAGACGTCATTGATCTAGTTTAAGTGCTTCTGAAACAATTCCATATTCCTTAATTCGTGAGCTCTCACTATCTAAAAATTATTGATATTTAATTAATAGATATTTAATCTCAGAAGCCATTTGGACGATGTCAACATTTGAACTCGGGGTTTGTAGCTATAAATCATTAATATAATATACATTTAATTTTAAGCACTTTTAAAACAATTTCAGTATTTAAAGTTCGTGGAATCTTAGTACCTACAAATCATTGACATATTCAATATTTACTTTCAAATTCCTTTGGGATGATAGCAGTGTTTAAACTCGTAATAGTATGTGATATGAAACATTCAAGCTTCGAAGAAATTAAGGAAATGATAATGCTTTGTTAGACAAGAAAAGTCGCTATTTAATAGCATTTTTTTACCACAAGATTAACACAAGACGATCGTATAGTAGACATACATAGTGCCCCTTAAAATAGTCAAGGTGCCCTTGAAGTTTCATTAAACTGACACTTTTCGGTAATTATTGCGAAAGGGTCACTATACTCCGATTTTGATAAAATTTAAATATGTTATAGATTTCGATATTTTTAACAACTTTTTCCTTCTCGAATATAGGGGTGTCGCTTTTGGTTTTCGAGATATTCGCAAAAAACTATTGCGAATACTGTATTGAATTTTCCGTATTGTTGCACGCTCTGCGGCAACGTAAGGCTGCTCCCGTGCGGCGTCTGTTAACTTTTTTTTTGTAAACAAGTTGTGGGGATGAGAGAAAAAACAGGGTTTCACTCTATATAGCGTGAGTTTTCAATTTTGAAAGACTACTCCTAAATTTTCTTATGCGCTCTCCGCGACCTAACCACAACTCATTCTATTCGCATAATCTTTGCATTGTAGCTGTCATCCAGAATTTGATCTGGTTTAACTGCGTTTTGGAGAACTCTTTTTTTTCAAGTTTTTTTTGTACAATCTTATAGATTTCGACGAGAAAACGTCGAAAATGAAAATCTTAATGCGCGGAATTCATTAGTTAAAAAGTTATACGCATATAAAGTTGAACACTTTTAAGCCACTTTGACAGGTTACAGCGCCGCCATATGGATATATTTGCTAGGTAATACACACAAAATAGGATAAATACTTCCGAAAAAATCCATTAGATGGCAGCACAAACACGTACGTAATACATAATAACACATTTGCTAAATCAAAATGCGAAACATTATACCATGGCCTTCTCCGCTCCCACGACGACCTAACACCAAACAATCTTGGACTGTACCTTCTTTTTGAAATCCTGTATGTGATTCTGTATATTTTAATTATTGGACATCGAAAACGACCGATTCCATGATTATTGTTGTAAATTTTTATTTCGCACCGATGAGTACGACATTTTTTAAATTTCCGCAACAATCCACAATCCCGAGCCCAAGTAATTGCTTCTTCTTTACTACTTGGCATGTCTCTAAAGTTAAAATTTCTAATACTTGATCTAACCATTTCAAAATCAACAATAAACTTATTAATAATTAACTTGTGAAAAACACTTTATTTTTTTACTATAAACATAATGTATTTAACTAATATTTAAATAAAAATTTCGAACTAAACAAATCTCTTTTTATTTCTGTTCACGATTCTCATAATTTATTAATCATGAAAGTGGGGTAACTCCATTTAATGTTCGCAGAAACACCTTTCTTCTTAATGTATTTTTACAAAAATCGTGGTATGATAAATTTATTAATTGTAAAAGTCTATAAATACACGAAACCTTTAATATCTCAATAATGGATAGAATGGAGTTACCTCACTTTTGTAATAAACAATTCATATTTTGAAGACGCCGTGTCTTAGTGGTCTATGCAAAGAAAAATTCAGTTACACGAGTTTGAAGTTTTAACCCTCCCTTAAAGTTTCGTACGCCATTGCGAAAAAGCTCATAAAGATTCAAAATCCACCTGGTCATTACAGATAAAAGAATTCCTCGAGAGAAAAATTATTCCAAAAAGAACTGCCTTAGCCCCACAGAGGTCTTTGCAAACTGTAAATGAAGTTCCCACGTAAGAAGCGGAATAATTCGAGCGATGTCCATCGACTGATCATCTAGGATTTCAGTGAGCCACGTTGTCTTTCGGCTAACAAAAGAACCTGCTACTGTCTGGGTTGTGGCAAGTTTACCAAGGGAGTTAGGCAACCCGATTAGAATTCAGCTGGTGGTGGGGGGCCGATACCCGGTCTTGAGTCTCGTTAATAATGCAGAGGAGCTGCTGCTACATGCATCTCGTTTTCGCCATGGCGTCTGACACGGTGCCGATGCTCGTTCCGCATGTGTTTACTGTCCCACCTGACGACTTAAATCACTATTCCTGTATACTCTTTCGCAAGGAGGGTGCAACCAAAGGATCACTCGGAGGAATGTTTAATGCGACCTCGAGCATCACCCTGCAGACGAGCACCTAAATCGATCACACCCTGCGCATCGTTCCCATTATTTCGAGTGTCGGCTGAGACACTTTTGCATAAACTGCGCGAATGCGGTGTTGGTACACTTTGTTTGAAATTTAAAGACTGTGGCACTGGACTGTGGTACGGAAGACAATGGGTATGTTGCTGAATGAAATCTTGGGAGGGTTTAGAGATTTTTGAGTTGGTAAGTAAGCTGACCGGTCCCAGATGATTTAGTTTAGAATCGTTGAAATAAGAAAGGCTTTTTCGTAGGAAATAATTCAATAAATTTCATAAATTAGACATATGTTATAATAAAAATAGCAAAAAGTCTAAAGAACCTCGGTCTTGTCAATCTTGTAAAGTAATACATCCCAGTTACTTTTTACGCTTCGTAAGTTTCGTGTTGAGTATGCTATAATGAGATTATTTATGACCAAGTGTATCCCTGAGGTAGAGTTATCGAACGAGGTGATTGTATAATACTTCGGCCTGATTTCGGAATTTCTTATTGCAAAACTATTAATATGTTTCTGGTTAAACCTTAGGGTACTGCTTTGTTTTTCTTTCGACTGTGTTCTGAAATTTTTAGATAAAGGAAAATTGAAAATTGAGCTTCGTATTAGTTTTTTGGGTACATTTTTGAAAAAGGAACTTATTACGCAATCTATTATTTTAGGCTTTTGCGTTTTTTTATAACACACGGCAAATGTATGTCTTATAGGTATGTATTATATTTTACTTACAGGGCTCGACATTTTTGACTAGGGAGAACTCAAAATTGGGATTTTTGTAAGCTATTAAATATTCAAGGGAATGATTCTACATATAATATCTTAGGTCAATTTTGATTTTTACCTATCTTTTAATAATATTTACAAATTTCTAGACGGAGTAGGAATCTTGACAAATGGAATGTTTCAATACCCTTTTTCCGAACATCCCTTACTTCGGAATTCTTAGTGCTTCAACTGTAAAAGTTCTAGAAATGTTTCTTATGCAGAATGATTTATAAATTTTTCCGGATACAATGGTGTATATTTTTATGCACGAGTTCTGTTATTTATATTGGTAAATAGTCGCTTTATCAGATTAGGAGTCCTGCTGTTTACATCAACATACCGATACCGCATATAACTCGCCGACGATTTGGATCGAGAAATTTCGAACAACCGTTGAATTCGAGAAACAGTATCCTCGGTCTCGAATGTAGAATCTCGAAGCCTGAGAATCAGTGTTCGCGATCTAATATAAATAATTTATGCAAAGATTCCAATTCGAGAGATATCGTTTTCAGTTGCTAAATCCTCGAGCAGTTCCACGTCTCATTGGCAACTCGTGAATTTCCAGTTCTCGGTTTGCGCAATCGCCTTGAAAATTTAAGTGCATTCCTCGGTGGAAGCCCGAGTGCCGGGAGCAGACAGAACGGCGATATAAATTCCCCCGGAGGCAGCCGGCCGCTCGCTAAAGAGTAATATCCGGTACATGCGAACGCGCCTTTCGATTTTTACGATGTCGCGTCGCTCTGCAACTAATTACGAATAAGCTGGCCCTCGACAGACGGCCAGCCGCGAATCCATTGACCGATAAACCCAGCCTGGCGATCCCGCGGAAACGCATAAAATGCCTAAGCCAGGTTCATGGCTCCGGATCCGCTCCGCGCAGCTACTTCTGCGACTCGATCTGCAGCTCGCACCACGTGTGCGCCGTAAAATCCGCGAGTTTCATTTCCGGCGCCGATTCCCAGGAGTATCGGCTTTGCCATTGGTTTTCTTGACTATCCATTTCCAAGCTTCCTTTTCACGCTTTGACTGCCAAAGCAACAACCTCAAAAATTCCATAAAATCGAAGTCATCTATTTCATAAAATAACTATTGAAAACTTCAAATGTAAGACAATGAGTAGTACTTTAACATTCTTGCATTTTCCAGATGTTAACCAAATTTGGTACAATGATTATATTAGCGTAATAATTAATTTTTAAATATGGACAAATAATTCCATTGCGCCATGTACATATAGGTGACACGGCAGTCAACGTGTTAAGAGGGTATATTTCTTTGGTAAAGTAAAGTCGATTTGTGAAAAATGGTATACAGGGTGTTTCATCTAAAACAGGACACCTAAATATCTCCTCTACCTCTGAAAATACAAAAAATGTTTCTGACGTAATCTAAATGGTTTCTCAAAAGACGAATAAGATGGAAGAATCGTTTTTTATAAATTGTAATTTTTTAATCGCTTTTTCAAGGTCACTCGTGTTTTTTTTTACATATATACACACATTTTTTGTTGTTGTATGTTATAGCAAACATTACTGTGCATTCGTCCATGTTTAATAGCACGACCTTGAAATGACCGTGAACTCTAAAATTTGCTAATTAATGCAGAACTTACTTTCAGCAACATTTCAGATTTCAACGGTAACAGAAATTCGACCATGAACTTGAACTTGTAAATAATCACATTTATTACTGCAATAAATATTCGAAACGATGTCTTTCCGTTGTGATACATTTCGTGAGGCGAAAAATTACAGATTGTACTTTCGAAAACCCCATTGTGAAAAGTGTATGCGGTTTTCAAAGTCTCTTCCATGGAGCTCTTGGTGAAGAGATAAATTAAAAATTTAAAACAGTAAAAACATTAGAAGAATTTAAAAATACTGTCACATTATTTGCAACCTCTTAAATATATTAAGAAAGAAAATAAATTTCTATTTCATATCAGTTTGTTGCAATTCGGGTAGAAAGTTTTTATTTTGCATAAAGATCCGTTGTCTACATGATGACATGTACACATAACATAAAAAAGTTAAAAATTGTGACCTTTATCTTCTTCGTCGCAATTCCAACAAATTAGAGAAAATTATTTACTCGCTACCTAGTAAACTAATCCAAACATTTCCAAAAAATTAAAGTCGTTTGATCCTATTTTAAAAAAGTTATTCGATTTTTGGAGGTACGCGAATACTTTTTGCACGCACCGTATGTATATGTACATCAAATCATAGGATTTGCAACTGAACAATGAAACTGCGCACCGTTTACTTGTTTGGACAGGTTTATAGTCCGTTCTATGAGACGAGTTATCAGACGTAAACAAAATATGCGGGTAACGTTCGTGGGAAAAGCAGCGGCCACAGTTATTGGCTGTCGCAAGTTATTTTTACTGTTTGAAAATTATTACAACCTGTCATTAAAATAGTGTAAACAAATTGTTCAAACTCAACAGGGGGTGGTGTGCTGCTCGTTGCTCAGAATGCAAGTTGCTCAGAATGCAAGCTGCAGCAGAATGCAGACTTCGCATCTTTCGCATCATTCAGTTGCAGTCTCGCAGTGAAACCGCGAGCAATTTAGTGCCCATAGAGTCTTTCTCATCCGAGTCTCTCACCTTTCGAGCACAGTAAGTATATTTCGCGACGAGCGATCGCAGGGACGATCCGCAGTTTTCTCACGCAGATAAAATCTGACGTTGCACCGCGCGATGCACTCCGGCCTAGGAGGACGCGCAGCCTGTGCACGTAGCGCCGCCGTATCGTAATTATTGCTTATGGAATAACTTAATTAATTATTGATCCTCGGCATCGTGCCTTCGAATCACGCGCCAAATGCTTGCGGGTTATTAATATTCTGCCTAACGTCGATTAGAGTGGAAAACCATGCTTGCAACTTTAATCGCGTCGATTGCAAGTGGAAGATACTAGATCGTTTTACTTTCTTGCGTTTTACTTTGTTTATTTGTTTTGCTGTTCCATGTCTAACAAATGGTGCCATTGAAAATTAATCGAGCATGCAATTTGTAAAATGCAATTGGGCACGAGTACGATTTCCGTGGCCCCTCGTTTTGATCCGCCCCCTCCACGATCTAATCACAACTCATTCTGTTCACATCATTTTTCCATTACTAGTTCAAATTCTGGACGACAGCTACAATGCAAAGATTATGCGAATAAAATTTCATTTTCTACAAAAAAGTCCCTTGATATTTTGCCATATTTCGCATAGTTACCGAGATATTTGCAAATTTATAAAAAACAGGAAATCTACTTTACCGCCTAAACCAGGCCAATTTGACACCATGTTATACATACATTTTTTTCTTGAAATAACCCCAAGAACAGAAATATAACCTCGAAACGACGGGCCACGGAAATCGTAGTCTCCTCTGCAATTGCATTCCTAGCTAAAAATTTTGAAAAGAAACTTAAAAGATCAGTGACTTATACATGTACAGGGTGGGGCATTTATCCTGGCCACCTGGAATATCCCGAAAACTAAATTCCGGGGAAAAAATGTTTCAAATAAAAAGTTTATGTCATAAGTCATTACAGATTCTTAATCTACGACTTGAAACGAATAACTTTTATTTGAAACGTTTTAATTGCAACTTAATTACAATAAAATCAATTTAACGAGTATTCGGTAACATTCTAATGTTATTTGCATTGCATGCAAGAAAATGTGTAATTTTATTCCAAAGAAAAGACAGTAAAGAATTAGTGTATCCCTGCGCGTTATGAACAGGTTGTTAATTGTTTTGCCTGTTTCAATATTTAGCTATTATTTAATTATTCATTTCGATTACATGTTTATTTGATACTATTTTAATTGGGTATTAATTTCATTTATCACAAATAAAATGATTTTCTCCGTTAAAACGACATTGTGTATTTTTTCTTTGAAAATTCAATATTATATAAAAAATGATCGGCGGGGAAAAAAACGTTTCAAATCAAAGTTATTTGTTTCAAGTCGCGTATTAAGAATCTGTAATGAAAAATATATGTCTCCATTTGAAAAAATAAAGTTGACCTTGGAATGACCTTGAAAACATAACGAAAATTACAAATGGATATGACTGCTGCATCAGCCCCTCCTTGACTTAAATTTTTTATTTGAAACATATTTTTCTCCGGAATTTAGTTTTCGAGATATTCCAGGTGGCCAGGATAAATGCCCCACCCTGTATACGTATTCTTGTTCACATATGTTGCAGATAAAAATTCAGCATAGAAACTGTGATGCGATAGTTGCTATTGATTTTCATTATTGGTTATATTCATTATTGTTGTAATCAAAACTATTGGAGTATTTTTTAATGTAGGTAGAAAATCGTGTTTGACGTATGGTGAAATATTAATACACACGTTTCGCTAAATTAAGAAGTTTTGAACCTACTATAAATGCGTACAGAGATTTCCTAGTCTACCAATAATGATCATTACTGTCATCTGAAGATTGTAGGTCTTTTTGCATCTATGGCTTACATGAATTGTCAAAAAATAATGTCACCTTTTGCAAATTTCTCTACTACAAAGCAAAACTGCATAAATATCCACAGTCTACAATTTCGATCCGGTTAAGGATCGCTCAACTAGGTTAAATATTAATGTGAGACTCTCTATACATTTTTATAATAATTTTAGTATACACATTAAAAGCAGCATAATGAATATTGAAATATAAAACCAAATGATATTTTTTAAGATTTTACCTTACACTTTTTTGGAAATCATACAGTACAAATACGTAAAAATTCATAATATTTATTATGCAATCGGAGCAAATATGTATCTGCTGGAGTCTGAGAAAATTGTTAAGGTTACCGACTGTAATTCCCTTGGGAAATTCAAAAGGTTTCGAAGCTTTGTCGATGGGAAATCATTTAGTGACTTAATAAAGAAAAATCGCAGAGCACTTTGCGCGCCATTTTAGAAAAACTGAAAGGCGTGACGCTATGGCGGAGAAATGATTGGCGGCCCCCATCTTGCCGGCATACAGGGTGTCATGTAACTGGTGGTATAACCGGATAGGGGCTGATTATTATGTGAAAAAGTTAGTAAAAAATATAGAATAAAACATTTGAGACTTCGTTATCGAGGAAATAGACTGTACAAGTCCAATTGATACGCGTACACTCGATTAAGTCTGAACTCAGCGGATTTCGCTGTAGACCGTCTTTACAATGTACTTGGAAACCACTGCCATATCTGTAAACATCGTTGGTGTTATCAGTTTTCCTCTTGTTTTACCTGTACAAGCAATAAGAAATTATTTAAGTGAAAAGTGTCAGTGTTGAATCGGCCACAGTAGTAAAATACCTTGGCCACCTATCACTGCTGGATTCTTAGTTGCGGAGTCGTGTTGATTATATCGTGTACAGTAACTGCGGACTTTATGCAAAATAAAAATTTTCCTCATCGATTAAAAAGTACTAGCGCCAAATAAAGATTTGTTTCTTTTAATTCTGTTAGCAGGACAAAAGTAATGTGTCGATACTTTTCAATTCTTTTAATGTTTCTACTGTTTAAAATTGTAACTACTCATTTTTTTCATAAATGCATAGAATCCGCAGTCTAGTGATGGCACTCTGAATATTGGACAGTTGATAGAAAGAATTTTAATTTGCAAAACAACACTTTGGTAAACGTACGTTGAAATTGAATCAGAAGAGCACAAAATTTGTTTCCAACAAATTTTAAATTTATAAAATTCCCAAATAGTAAGCAATTTTTTTAATATTATACCGTCGTTATTCGATTTAATAAAAATAGTATAAAATTAGTAGGGACGTTTATTAATACACACAAAGACAGTATCCAGTGAGATCCGTTTAGTTGAGACTTGTTCGAGTTTACCGAGCAGATTTTTAAAGTCGTTTTTCTCGAAAACGAAGTCTCAAATGAAAAATTTCATTTTATATTTTAGACTTATTTTTTCATGTAGAATTTGCCCCAATCCGGTTCTACCATCAGTTACACGACACTCTGTATACGTATAACTTGAAATGTGAATGCAAGGCGTCGGCTGTCCCACACGTGCATTATTCTTGCGAGTATTCGCACGCGTGCTATGCGCCTACGCGTACATCCTTAGCCCTCTTCGCACTCGCTTTCGTCCTCGTTTTCTTCGTCCTTGCCCTCGACGTAACTGTTTCTGGGCCCCTATTGCACCTTACGCTGTCTGGCAAAATGTTCACACACCCCCGGATTTTTCGGTACAGTGGAAGCTTCATTATACTGTATAATGAACATGGAATCCTTTTTGGGAGGTGCATATTTATGATTTCGGAAGGGTGATTTTCACGGCGATGCTTGGACAGTTGCCTCTTACGTCATTTCATATTGATCTGTATACTTTTCTGATACGATCATGTACTTTACTACGTTATTGCGAGTATGTCAATTTGTTTAAATAATTTTCAAAGTACAAACAGCGTTTTCGATTTTGGAGGAGCTTTAACGGTTATGCAATTGTTTCTTATATGGAATTATTCTGTTGGACTCTTCCGAATAAGAAGATAAAATCATGTACTGAACGTGTAGATTTGTTTTAGTAATTATTGACATAAAAGGGGCACCCGAAACGCGTCTATCTACCAGAATTTTAGACTGTGAAGATATTTTGCGCTATGATAGCAATAATAGTGCGGTTGTTTCTTATAGTATAGAATTATTCTGTGGACTCTCCTGAACGACATGATGTGGTTTAATATAATATTAAGAATACGCTAGTACGCGTAAATAACTGTCAAAGTAAGAAGGACATTAAACAAGGTTGAAGATTTTAAACATTAACAGCAATGGTTATTTAATTATTTCTTATTTAGTATTGTTCCGTGTATTCATTGAAATAAGATAACGTAGTTTAACATAATTTTATGAATACGTGAATATATTTCAATAATTTTTAAAGCTAGAATGACACGAAAAACATAGTTGACCTTTTAAGCACATTTTTGACTTTGAGGAAATTTTGAGCTTTACAGCATTAGACGGTTAAGTAGTTATTTCTTACGTAATATTGTTCTGTAGACTCTCCACAATAAGAAAAAAAAATGAGTCGATGCAGTATTACACAGTGAAGACACTAAACAAATTTAAGGACATTGTTATCTTATTTTCAATGTACAAAAGCGATTAAAAGTACAAACAACTTTCTATTTAATGTCTGCCACTCGCAATTGAGGCAGAGAACTTTTATATTGCATAAAAAACCGCAGTCTATACATAATATAGTTCAATACGGTGTTGCGGATGTAGGACTTTGTTTAAACGATTGTCAAAGTAAAAGCGACATCTAGACTGTATCAACCTTAAATGACGTAATGTCGACTTTGAAGGTACTTTGCTGTTTGACAGTAATATCTAGGCAGTTGTTTATGACGGTATATTGTGCTGCGGAGTTTCTTGAACAAAATGGCGTATGTAAATATAATATTGCGAACCTATAAATACGTTTCAATACTCATTAATGTTATCGTGGCGTTTAAAATGCGTAAATGATTGCTAATGATTTCAACTTTTGCAATATTTAGCGCTTTAACAACTATACAGTTTTAATTTGCATGTCTAGTAATATTCTATCGACTCTCTTGAACAAGACGATATAAGTTTTATAGTACTATACGTTTACGAAAACATGTTTTAATAATTATTGAAGTAAAAGGGACCCCCAAAATGCCGCCTTCACTGCGAATTCACTCTATTTTAGAAATGAAAAATGCAGGAAGGAAGTCTGATTATACAAAAATCTCTCCTTAGATCGTATACTAAGGTAAGATGGCGGGGCACACGCCATCTTGAATGAACTCGCAACACCCGTGATCAATGATACTGTTCCTCGAGGCGTAACTTTGAATAAATTAATTGTTCAAAGAGCATTGGTGTTTTTTATCGTAGCGATTATTCAACAATTAATGTCTACATCGTGATTGTTGTTTCATTTATTACAAATTCCGTAGCAAATAAAGTTCCTAAAACTGCGGTGATGATTTGGGATTCGGCTTAGGCTACTATACGCAGCTTGTTTCATGTTTAAATAAATATTATTGGCATAAATGTTTAACACGCCAGAACTATTACATTGACAATAAGAATTGAAAGATTAATAAACTTGAATTGAAAGGTTTTGGTGTTTCACTCGTCTCAACTTCGTCAAAAAGATTCATTTTACAAAATGGTCTCTATTTCCTCTTTCTCAAAAATCGTTAGATCAAAGCTCGCTGTACAATGGTTTACAACCTCCGCTTGCGGCATGCGAATCGGCCGTCGCATCGGCCGTCATCGTTCGTGGTCGGTCTCCTTCGCCGCGATTTTCAAATGTTTTTTGAGTAGCGACAACACGTGTATTTTCTGCTCACCAGGCAAGTGTGACAATAAATCAGTTTTTGTTAACTAGTCGAATTCATTTATTCCACGACACGTGGAAACGTTGAACGTACAACTTTTATACGTGCGGGCTCAAAAACAATCCAGCCCACAATTTCAAACACTCTCCCTTAACGATCTTTAATATAGTTTTTATTTAAAATGCTTTTATACTAGAAATCACACGGATAAGTAACGAATGTCATTTTCTTAAAAATTAGCAAGCTGAAATGTTTCTATGGAGTTTACAAAATTAAATCTGTTCTAACTCCGTGAAAAAATCGCTGCTTTCACTACTTCCAACACTACTAACTTTAAGTTGCTTTCTCTCGAGGATGATTTTACAAGACAAAATTGACGAAAAGAAGAAGAAGCAAAGTTCTCAAATTATACAATTAAACTTCGCTACAGAGTTTGAAAATTTTTTTGAATTGCAACTTTGCGAAAGTATTGGATGTACGGAAATGAAAGTAGGAGCTTCAATCTAGTGCAGAAGAGTCTAGATATATCGTTGTTAAATCTTTTAACACGAGGTTATAACATGCTCGATATTGTCAATTTTTAACACAAGACTTAGTGTTCTAATTTTAGTTCAATATGTTTATAATAGCTTAAGATTATTTCGTAAGAGGTTGCAGTGGTGGCATAAAAATTTAAATTGCATTGAAAAAACAATGTATATTAAATATACTAAAACTATTACTTCGAACAGAATATCGATGTACGAGTAGAGTCTGAGAAATCTAATTTTATTAGTTATCCATTTATTACTAAACAGATTTTTTTGCTTTCAGAAAAATATTTGCTTTAACGCGAGTGAGCAAACAATTTATTTGTGTTGTAATGAATTTCGAAAGGGAAAGAGAAAGTCAACCCTTTGTGTCCCGACGGTGTTTTAAGTATTATACATCTTGATTGTTTTGTTAGTTTAACTGGATATAGCTCACCAAAAGCATATTATAACCTATAAAAACCTTTCATCGGTTACTGGTTGTTTGAAATTTATTATTGGAATATTACAATTTCTGTAAAATGTTGGTTTTAAATGCAGGGCGTCAAATATAAGAACCATGAATTAAACTTTGAAATATTCATGTTGAAATATCGGAGATTTTGTTGATAATATACTACAAATTAAATCAACACTATAGCTACCCAACACTGAAGTTAACTAATCTGTATTTTCCTATAAAAATAAAACGACTGGTGTGTAAATGACAGCATTGTGTTCGAGAAGGTTTATAAATCATCAAATTCAAAGTCTCTTCGTTCATTTGAGAATCAAAAAATTTTCAATCAAAATTAAATATGTTAAATATTAGAATGGTTATCGGAGAACAAATTTCAAATCCATATTCAGCATCCGAACCTAGAAGAATCTTCTTTATACTGTTCCCCACTTTCGAAAAATCAGAAAAAATCTAGGACACTTATTCGAGTCTCTGCTTTAATACTGTCATCAATAAAAAATAAAAATTCAGCAGATTAAATTCGGAAAAATGAGGTTCTCACGTCCTTTTCTGTTAAATGATTGAAAAGTCAAATTTTGTCCTAGCGTAAACGACCTAGTGTGCTCACGAAGAGTTTTTCAAAACTAAATATCTCCAAACGTTGAGAAATACATACGTAAGAACGACTTCTATTCGATATTCGGTGCATCAAACCCTACAAAAACGTCACTCTTCCAAAACTCAATGATAAATAGCGGGTTTTTCATGAATTAATTCAGTAGCGACGGCATTTTAAATTTAAATCACTAAGCTATGTCGCGTGATATCGCGTCACAATACCTTTCATAATTTCTACATAAAACAGACAATTAACCCTTAGTTGGTATGGTTGGGTATCTGACGATCCGTAACAATTTAGATTGTTGATTCTGTGATCGCTAATTCAAAAAATTGTTGTACTTTTTGTCATAAAATGTAATTTTATGTGTTACATTCAAATATTACTTTTGTTCCAAATCTTAAGTAATAATTAAGTTGCTATTGCGTTTGGATTACATTTGTTAACACGTCATCGTATCAACTAAGAGTTTAGCTTCCGTTGGACATAACACTTTTTAGCTAAAGTCTAAACTAATTTGAACATCGAAACACATGTCCTGCATGTTTCACTTAAAAGTCGTCTATCCCTAAGCAACCCCGATCCAATCTCTAACTCCGAACACTAAACTCTCAACTGAAAGCCAACAACCTTCGGCAACCCCTCACGTCCCAAGAACTCTATGCACCCACCGATCCACCAAACTCTAAACCACACCCTCGACCTCCAGGAGATCTTCGATCTTAGCTGATCAACCGAGAAAGGCGAGTTGACTCGTCATCCTCGATTTGTTCGAAACTCAACCGGCGATTCTCTGCATCGCGTTATAATATCCGTTAGAAATTGCATAGCGTCAAGGACGATCGCGACAAAATTTCTGTCGCACACCAATTCCATTCGCAAACGTGTTTGAATCCTTCGATACAGCGGGGACTCCAGTAAATCCTCGAGATCCATCGGCCGGCAACGTTTCTGGAAATCGAATCCTATCCGGGGTGTCGGTCGCGTGGCTACTCACTCAGAGGTCCTTGCACCGATTGCAGCACATGCATATCCGGCGTATCGACACACGCGTTCGTGTGGCGCTTTGCCGCGAAGACGCAGGTGCGAATGCGCGGGCGGTGCACTTTTCGGCCGAGTCGTCGTCGTCGTCGTCGTCATCGTTGAAACGTCAGCCTGCGGAATCCTCTTCGGGGCACTGATAGTACAACGTGTAACTCGCGATCGAACGAACCGGAAGCCGCGAGGTCCTCGGTTCGGTTTCACCGGCGAGCAGGCGGCGTCGCGACGCGTTTTTCACTCTCGTCGAGGTTTTCGCCGGCCGGACACTGCGCCGGCCACGCAATATTTTCGGCCGGCACGCACAGCCCTCTCGCTTTCACGGGGCGCGTGTGTGCGCCCCGTGTGTACCGAGACAGGCTTGCCAGTATGGGTTAGGTTTTGGGGTGGCTCCATAGAAGGGAGAAAAATCGATGGAGCTGAGAGAGCAGGGGTAGCCCACACCGCGCACCCTTCTTCTTTTTGTCCGCGATTTTCGAGGGCTTTAAAGGCCACGGAGATTAGCATAAACCACCCCCGGCCCCCCGACCACACCCCTCCCAAGGCGCGCCGACCTATCCGGAGGCGGAAAAGCTCAGCGACGCCCAGTCACCGACCGTCTGAGGTTGCTATGGCAGGGGAAGGAGAAGGGCGGGCAGAAATACCACCCTTCTGCCCCTGGTCAAGCCGGATACGTGGACAAGGGGAGGGGGATACGAGGAAAGAGATGCACGGATGCCTACCCTGGGATACAGACCTCGGGATATACCCTGGGAGTTAGGGGGCTGTTTTCTCTCGGAGTTAGGGGTGCGCCTTCTTCGTCCGAGAGACTGGGGGGGGGGGGGGGGGGACGAATTTCTATGCCGTCCTGGTTAGGCTTGGGGAGACGGTGAGTCAGGGGACGACATGGCGGAACTCTTTTGGGGCTCGGAGCTCTTAGGAGCGTTGCCAAGGCACCCGCTGGCTCTGCCGCACAGTGGTTCGCCAACTTCGATAACTCCAGCGCTACCCCGAATATTCGAGTCTCTTTGAAACTTGGAACGTGCATTGGTCAATTTCTCTCTTTCGCTCAAGACTCGATTGTTTAACGCCTTTCCTTCGAATCGTGTCTCTGATCGCGATACGGGTTTTGTACGCTAAATTTCATTTTTTTATCTTTCCATCGTAATTCAACATGGTAGAACCGTTTAATGCAAAACTGGTGTAAGTTTAGCTGTACATTATAGTATTATGTCAATTTTGTTTTACTGTCTTGAACTGTCTAACATTAGGGAGAACTCAACGGAACGTTCAGTTTTTGCTATCAAAATTTCGTCAGCACGTAATTTCACGAAATGCAGATTTCAATTGGCCTCTAGTGTCATGCAATTTAATATCATTCGATTTTTCGTGGGATGTTTTGAAAAGTCTGGTCTATGCTAATAAGCGACAAAAATTAATGACCCGAAGAATAACATTCGAATTGCAATTTATGAAATAATTACAGCAACATGTGGAAAAATAATTTAAAATTTTCATGTTTAAATTGATACCCGAAGACGCAGTCGTGGTGCAGTTTGAATGGTATTTTGTTCGAGGTATAATTGTAATAGATCATTCTTTCAATAAAAAGAACAGCTCGGAAAAATTACAAATAATTTGTATTTGATTAAAAAGAAACGTATACACGTTGTTTGGATGACTCTTTCACAATGGTTGGAATAAAGAATAACACGAAGAGACAGCATTAAATGTACACTTAAACTTACAATAATAGTTTTTCAATTCTATTCGTATAAGTTTAACAATTAATATGTATATGTTGAAAGCTTTAGAAAAAAGCTTCGTGAAACACATCTTTTTCGAACTTTATAATCGTTTTTGACAAAAATAATTGTCAAATGTAAATATCTCTAGTTGTTGTAATAATCTAGTACAATGTTGTATAACTTGCAATGTTATCTCTTCTTGTTCTTTTAATTCCAATCAATGTACACTAGAACAGAAATAATACATATACAGTAATTTTGAAACGATCATCGTGTTTCTTAACCTTCGTCCGTAAGTGTATTGCGTTGGTTTATCAGAATGACAAAATTGGGTTTATCTATGCTTTTCGTTATTTTCATTACAATATTAGTCGTTCAATGCAAAAATGGTGCAAGCCAAAACAGTTAATTATTGGGTATTGGCAAATTCAGTAAAAGTTCTATAAAGTACAATAATATTGAAGAATGTTTCGTTTTTTTTCATCGAAGCAGCGATAATATTATATTATAATTAATTTTGTTTAGTCTCGAGACATGGTGTTAAACCAAACGGACAAAATACATGATTTAAGAAATTTAATAGATAACGAATAAAATGTTATTCGTGAGTGAGGGATAGCTTTTAATACAAATAAAGTTTTATTCGTGCATCACGAATAATTTTTATCCGAATAAAATATTAATCTCTAGACTGCGAGTCTTTATGCACATTCTGAATTCCATGGCTTATTTTATAACAATCAGGATGAGGAACAAGTTCAATTTAACAACTAGAAAAGTATCTAAAATAAATTCTTTGAAATATTACATTTGGAAACAACTTTCCTCTCAAACAATTTGTCGAACAATTTATTGCTTTTTGATAGTTCAACCATAGAGGCTTATGAAAACAATCTTTCAACGGGTGTTGACGTCGAAAGTCGTGTATTATATCGCAAAAATATCTATTTTATTGTGGCAAACTAAAATATGTAGTACGAATTACGTGTATTGCGAATAAGAAATGATATAAATAACAAATGCGAATAAGAAAGAATACGAATGACGAATAATGCAATAACGAATGAAGTGTTATTCAAATAATCAATGAAACAAGAATTCATTGGAATAGTGCCCAACTCTGATGGCTGATTTAGTGTTAAATGAACATAAATCATATTTGTGATAGCATCTGCAAGCTACCATTGCGTATGTTACAAATTATATGATAGAAACATATGATATGTACATCCGACGTAAACAACGTATTATCTTTTCTGAAACACGTAAATTTTACACTTCCACATTTTATCCGCTCCAACATGATTATTCTTGTTCAAGGTCATTTCAAGGTCACAAAGGTGATATCCACTAAATTCAGTTTGTTATTGTCTATCATGCTATCGTAAAAAATATACTATTCCATTAAAAAAAACATCGGTGACCTTGAAATTTCATTAAAAAAACACGACATAAAAAATTTTTTTCTTCACCATTATATTTGCCCCCTGCAATAGTGTCACTTTGTCCTCTGAAGTTTTCTGATAGGACTGTAAATACGACAGATATTTAGGTGTTCACATTTATGTGGGACACCCTGTATGTATACATACTGTGATAGCATATCACGCTGTGCATTTGTGATTGCACGCTGTTTAATAAGAAGGCAAGCACAAATTTTTGTCCGCCTCGTTGCAATGTTTTGAGAAATTAAAATAAGCATAACTTTCGTTTTTATGAATACCTCAGTCAAAACGTTTCTGGACACCAAGAAGTACAGATCCACAATTACTTAAAAGTCAGTATATTTTTTATTTTATATTCCTCATGCGTAATTTACTTATTCATGTGTGTCATAAATGCCTAAAGTCCACTATTAATTATAAAGCAGAAATAAAATAAGGATATAAAAGTTGCGTACTACAGACCATGAATAATGTATTGTTATCTTTGTGAGAAGTGGACCGACTGGATGGACCATCTTGGGGCCAGGTGTCAGCATACATATAATCATCTTAACCTCACCCCTTCTAGAAGCTTTGGAAAAATATTAGGAATCTTCGCGAGGGGTGATTCCTCTATTCGCAGAGTTCCTTTGACAAGCTGAACAAGAAGTCGACAGTTTTTAACCTTGTTACGTTCCTGAGACCTTCTTTGACCCGTTCACATTTTCATTGACATATACTAATCATTAGAGGTCCGTGTTTCACGTAAAATGTCAATACACGTGTACACGTGCAATACACGAATTAAAATCTTAATCCATGTAATACACGAATCCGGATCTTAATCCGTGTGATAAACGAATCCGGATTTTAATCCGTGTAATTTTAAATGCACGGGTATCCGTGCATTTTAATTTCACGAATATTCGTGGATTTACATTACACGTGTATTTTAATACGCAGTGATACAACACGTTGAGCAGTTGATCGTGAATTTATCGCTGTCTCGTTCGCGTCTCGCTTGTAACATCAATAGTCGAACAAAATCCGATCGGGAAACAAAACGCATCGTTTGCCGGCCTCGAACGTGCCTAACGGATCCGTGTACAAAAATACACGGATCTCTATATCCGTGTACACGAAGAATAGAATGTATAATTACTAATTACACGTGTATTAAGAACACGGATACTTAATTCCCTTCTGTACACGTCCAAAATCGTAGATTCTAGTTCTAACACTTTGGTCACCCGCTGCAGATTGCTGACAGATAAGTTGTTCGGATGACCTATGCAGGGCTTCGGAGTCGGAGTCGAAGTTTGGTAGTAATTGTTAATCTCTGGAGTCGGAGCCGGAGTAAGAAAAAGCTATATGTACCATACAGTGGCCCACAAAAGTGTTCGTACGTCATTTAAATCGGAATAACTTTCTTAAAATTTGACATTTTCTTTCGCAATTAGAAGCATCGATTTAATAAATCACGTGCAAAAAAGATTTTGAAGAAATTGCAATTAGTAGGAATTACATGAATAGATAAAAATGGTACTTTTTAAAACTTCTTTATTTTAGCCCATAATGAAAATTCTAAATATATGCCTTTTGTAGATCTATGTTAGTTATACATATGCTGAAAATATGAAATCTGTATTTATTTACGCTTCTACCGTAACACATGCTTCGTCCGGTATACTATCCACCATTTTGAATTATGTTGTGCCGTCAGTCGTGGACGTTTCTCTTTTATTTGGGTCCGAGTCTACATATAATTATATGTATGTACTTATATGGCCTAAGGCCCACTATATTCACCATATTAAATATTGTCCCATCAGATTACCATTTATTCCGATGAATGCAGTATAGCCTTTCTCAGTAGTACTTTAGTTTGTATAAAGATATCAAAAAATATTTTGGCGATTGGTTTGCTTCGCACGAACCGAATTTCTTCTATCGCGGAACTCCACTCGTTACGTGAAAAGTGGGAAAATGTGACAGCTAACAATAGAATACTTTCAATAAAATTTTCTCTATTTTTCTGTTCAATCCAAGGACTTTTATTTGCCGAAAGATCGGCAGAAACTTATGCAGGTAGCTAATAGACAGTGCTACATTTGTGCAACGCGCTGTAGCTGCACCCGCCACACGCCGCTTTCAATGAGAGACGGCCAGTCCCACGTCCTGCACGGTTCTCGTGTGTCACTCAGGATCGTCTTGTATGTACGTAACTGAAACTGGGCCCGTTTCAGGCCCGGGAATCGCTGTCGCGTTTTAATTCTTCCCCCGGCAATGGCTGCACCATTGCGAATGCACGCCGACTGTTTTCTTTGCGCCGCCAGAGCCGATTTCATTCGCTCGGATATGGACCTCGGTTCTTGCCGGCACTACGTGATCTCGCCTCCGAATGGCAGCGAAGAAGCGACAGTTTTAGTCAGCGTCTTTCGTAATGGAGAGGTTTCAGGTTTTATCGGAAATCGTCGGGACGTGTCCTGTACTACGTATCGACCATTAGCTTCCAGCATGAAAAGTATATCAGGCTTGGGCATTATCGAAATAAACTATTTGAAAAATAATTGATAACACTTTATCTACAGGAAACCTATTAAATAGGCTTTTCAATAATTATGCTGTGCCAAATGTGTTCCTAAATTTTTCAGTTTTCGTTGCTATATATATTTCTCCACATCGATCCACAACATCTCAATAGGTCGAGGTCTGCAGTTTACGTCGGTCATTTCGAGCAATTAATATTTTAGTCAGATAAAAATAATTTAATGACATATCCCCTTTGGTATATTTAAACAAAAATAATGATCCATAATATCCTATTCTTATCCACACCATTCATGGACATCGTACTCCAAACAAGCAGCGATCTATTACCTCCTTCGATCGTTAATCGAGTACAATTTTTTCGGCATTTATCACCAATACGACTAACGTAAGCTTTGCTACTAGATCCGAGTCTGCAAAATTTTGATTTGTCTGTGAAAATGATGTTGGATCGCTGCTCTCGTGTTCAATCGATGTGATTTTTCAAGAAAGCAATCCCGGCATGACGATTTTTTCCAAAATGAAGGACTCCTTTCTTGCGACACTTCCTCTTAAGCCCAATTCGTTTAATCGACGGCAGACTCTTCTCGCACTAATACTTTCGTCATGTTATGGCATTATTTTTTTATGAATATCAGCGGTGTCTAACCGTTAACAATTATCATCGATGAACAAAGCGATCGTTTCTGGGGTCCGTTCTTCGTGTTCTATTTCTGCGAAGAATATTAACTATAGTTCCATGACGCTTAATATGTTGTATTGTTTGACAACAAGCCATTACAAATATTTCTAGCTCTTTAACTCTCTCGAATGTTTTCAGTTTTGCTATGCATTTTTGCTTGACGTTGTTGAGCTGGCGTCGTCGTCTTTGCTTCACTCATCATGGTCACTTACGATACACTTCGAATTGCCTAAAATGTTCGACAGATACAGACAGAAGTTGTTTACAACGCTGACATTTGGAGGCTTGGTATATCGAGTAAAATAATGATTTGCGTTTATTATTATGAAAAACTTCGTATACGCATTGCGGTTGCAAAAACACATTTAAAGGTTCAGAAAGCTTTAAGAAATTATCTGTATGTGAAAATTGAAGCACGAAACAGAATTTCAGACAATTTACAAGCGAATTATCTAATTAAGATTGACTTATACCGATATGCAGTGACTACCATAAATATTCGGACGCTTTTAAAAAGACGATAACTATTTTAATATCGGACTTTACGACGTGGATTCTTTTGAGAAGATAGAACAATTAGTTTACTACATGACGAGAACAAATTTTTTAAAACTTGCAATTGGTGGGAATTGCTGAGAAAATACTAAAAGTTGTAGTTTACAACCTTTTCATGAGGGGCTATATCGAAAATTTAAAACGTACGTTTTGTAGATCTATGTTGTAAATCTCTGAGTGAAAACAAAAGAGAGTAAAATGGACTTACACCGCTATTATATCAAACGTTTCGTTCTATTCGGTTGGTGACAAAAGAATAAGCTGCAATTTTTCAGTAAAGAATCAAGTTCTACACCAATTTACGCTGCCGGTAAATTATGCATTTTAGATTCGAAAAACAATATTAACTCGAATCTTCAAAATTTAGTCTTGCACCACTATGACTTTCAGCCCATCAAACAGCTACACATTTTTTATGGAAAGACATGTTACCGTCGATTTAAGTATGCGAATTAAATTAAGAAGAACATTTCACGTTTAATGTAAATTGGTTCGATATTATTTGAAGCTAAAGCCTTGACCCTCTTAAATGAGCTAAAGCACATCGTTATCCAGTTTCTTCCCATGAAATTATAGTAAGTGAAAAACAAAGGCTTCCTCGTTCAAGATTCAGACATTTTTTAAGTTTAAGTGTTAGTATACAGGGTGGTTCACGCGGTTGTTTGAGATTATAACTTCGATATCAGTGCAGTTACAGAAAAAATGTCAAAGAAGAAAGATGAATGGTTCAAAGAGTACTACATTCGTAGGACCACGTTGTGTTCTTTAGAACTTCAATGGTGCAAATGCATTCAACAACTGCCTTTTTTTTTTAAATGGAAAGCATATTATTCACATAGTTGGATTTCTCTCGTCATTCTACGCAAAAGGACATTGGTATATAATGGTAAATAAATTATTAATCATCGAAATATTTCATGAAAATGTTTTTATCGAAGAAGATGCTCGTACGCTTCTCCATTACAAATCTACTACCGCAACGTGCGTAAATAATTGTGCACCTGAAAAGTGTCAGTGCAGAACGAAATGGTCATAAATGTCCTTGAATTCTTGGAATTAGCAGAAGCATTACTGAGACTTTCCGAAAATGTAGTTGAAACATTTTTGGAAGCTTCCCAGGAAAGTATAAGCCATTTAGTATTTAAAATATAAGTGTACATAATTAAATGACGGCCAGCGTAGGCGCTTGACAACGTCGTTTCCGGGCTAAAGTGAAAATACAGTCTGCTGCGACTGATAAAATTATAACGGCTGAGCAGGTCTCCGCGGTGTCTCTGCGGGAACAGCCGTGCCCTTTCTCACGGTCGAGATCGCGAGGTCGCGAGAGAAGTCTGCCGCAGTTGGACAGAAAAGTTGCTATGCACCTAAGTCGGTCTAGACGCGAAAGTCGCGCGCGAAAGCGACCGCCGAGTATAAATAAGTTACACTCGGAATAATCTTGAGCGACGCTCTTCCGGCGACACCAGTGTCACCGATCGCTGAGATAAACCGGCCCCGACGCGACGACGCGACATCTTGCCTGCGTCTGAAAAGCTAGCACGATATTTTTCATCCACGAAGTTGTTTTGCAAGTTTAGCTGACCACCGCACAAGCACGTCGAAATACTCGTTTTCTGGACAAAATTCCATTACTCGAAAATTATAGGTGATACGAAAAAATGTTTCGGATCAAAGGTGTAGGATATGGAAGAGAGTACGCGATGATTGCATTTATTTGACATTGCAGTAACCTTGAAAAGCTCTGTAGAGATTGCAATTTAAGTTTTGAATGGAAACCTATATTTTTGGTTGTGTATTCTTGAAGGTGGCACCAAGACGTTCCAAAACAACACTTTTTGCATCAACTATTATCGAGATTAAAGCATCCAAAGTTGATGTGCCTTCATTAGCGTTATGCAGTGTACATCGCGAAGTTGTTCAATTGGACTTTGCACGACGCTATTCTCCACTATGCCTTGCAACTTTCCTCTGTAAACAGTTAACGAAAGTACACGATTTAAAAGAATTTTCGAATTTATTTATTATTTTATTTAGAAAAAAATTGAAATAAAATATTATTTGAAAATAATTCATTTGATTTAAACGCCAAATGAAAATAAATTTTTTTATGTTATTTGTAAAATAAAAATAGTAAATGTTTTAAAATAATTCACTATTTCCAATGATCGTTTGTTAACCTATTTCAAATAAACTGTGCCCAACCCTGGTATATAGAATATTTAATTTTTTAGTGCAGAGAACGGAAGGTTGTTGAAAGTAAAGGGTCCGTCGTTTAAATTAAGCTAAAGCGGATCGATTATTTTTCACTAAAGGTACCGATAATTTTACCGAGAATGTTTCGACAATATTAACTCGTAAATTAATGGTTTTAACACCGGAAGAAAGTCGAGTCGTTTGAATACATTTGGAAAATGTGATTCGGTTTTAAGCCGTGAACAGAGACTCTTCCGACCGACTGTATCTCTGTCTTCTCACCAGCTTCCCATTGTAGAAGTTTCTTGAATAACGAAAACGAGTTGCTGGCGTTAAAAGTAGGGATTTCGCCCTTTAAAACGAGCCCAGGTGGGCCGTGGTCCTACTCGTTTTTACATAGTTACAGCAGCTTGAATTATTAAGTAACAATTCGCGAAGCCTCCGATACTGGCATCGATCCGGCCAATTACGACAGAGCCGCGTGCTGCATAAATAAAAGATCGCATCAAGCGTCTCCTTTATCAGGCGAATCCCTCGTTCACAATAAATCGTAGACGGCGATTTACCATCGAGCCGGCATGGCGGCCGCTAAAACGCTTGCGCTTTTCGAGCCTCGGAGCCACATACGTTCCCACACTGTACCTCCTCCCTGTTCCACCTAAACGTTACGAAATTTCGCACGAGACGCACCTAACGCTGCCATTTTTTTCCGTATCAAACGTCTGAAACACCATGCGAGACTCACTTTAACTTCAGATTTCAAGAGAAGTTATAATAATTGCTTCCGATCTTACCAGAAATTGCGATAATTGTCTTGGACGTGAACATTGGTTGTAACAATTGCTTTCAAACATTCGAATATTAATTGTTAGACCGCGGATCTTTATGATACGGTAATTAGACTGCGCTTTAGTATGCAAAAAATGTTGTCTGTATTAATTATAAGACACAGGAGCTACATAAAAATTTACTTTTTTTTTTAAACAATTTGATTGAGTTAAACACAGTGCAGCAGTATCATAAAATTGTTCAACTGGTTTTTATTGTTTTGCATTCAATCTACTCGGTTTTGCTATAAATGCACGAGATCCGCAAACTATATAGTGATAATAAATGGATATTCTTATATTTTTTCAATTTGTCCATTGTTCTACATTTCACCTACTTATTTTTGTCACAAGTATATAAAATCCAGAGTCAATTAATTACAATTAAGAATCTGAAGCAATTCAACTTCCGAAGCTAACAATGACTGCAATAATTGTTTTGGATGTGAACATTGGTCATAATAATTGTTTTAGAGGTGAAAATTGCTTAGAACCAAACTCCATCTTGAAAACTATGGTAATTCTATGCACAATGCAGGATCGTTACAATGTCACCTAAACAAATATTTTCAAGTAAATGATATCAATGCCTTGACAAATGAATTACATGAAATTTCATTTATTAAACAATTTTACTTCAATATTGTCATAAAAAACACATGCCGTATCCGACACTTCGATAAGCAGTTAATAGTTAGATAATATTTATGTAAAATAAAAATTGTATCAAACAATTGGAATCCATTCCAAGCCGATTTACAGTTGCGGACAATAAGTTCAGAGAAAAAAGAAACGAGAAAGTAATTATTGATTTTACATGAAAAATATAAATGTATTATATTGATTGAAGTCACTAAATTAAATGCTGAATATGAGTTTTTGTAGTATAATGATCGAAGTTTAGCTGCATTCGCTTTTAAAGTTATTCTTTAATACACGAAATAAATAGAATTTTGGACAAATTATTTTATCAAATGGGAGGTGGAATGAAAAATTATTTGGATTTCATTTGAAATTCAAATAATGAAAGGATTTTTTCAAATGTGATTATTTCAAATGACGTGCAGCCAAATAGGATAATATGTTATCTTAACGATTATTTTCCAAATAATTTGGTTATTACTAGATTGTAGATCTTTATAATTATAAATAGATCTTTAATAATTATAACACGTTATCTACCAGCTATTATTCCATAATTTTCGAAAGTCCATGGTCCATGGCTAAGGATTTTTTTAGTACTTTAATGTAGTAGTAACGGAAACTAATCATTTCGTTTGGGATTATCATGTAAAAGAAGATTTTTGAGTTTCCTTCTAGTATAGCATTATTCCTAGATAAAGTCTTAACAGAATAAAACCAATGCATTGCTATTCGTAAATTCTTTCTATCTGTTCACTGCTTTAAACTGCATCTACTTATTGCTGTCACAAATGCATCAAATCCGCGGTCTAGGTAGTCATTACAATATGACAGGTCGAATGGGAAAGTAGTATTTCCATGACATGCGAAGTATCAAAATTATAACTGATCGTCTTAAGCTTTTGTCCGCTACTGTGAATGTCGATGGCCGTTCAAGGTCAGCCAAGGTCACACGAATTCCACGTGTAACGATCGTGGAGCGCTATACTCTTCCTGTTCGGCCGAGAACGTTTCTTGCTGTCGGGTGAATTTTTCGTTCGACTTTGTAGTTCGTAAAGTGTTGTTGTCAACAATTAAAATAGCTGAGCACATGGGATATTTATGTGTTTTGAACGGCGCGGAAGGGGCATCCGTTTGGTAATGGGAACGAGGTTGAGTAGCATTTGCGTTAGTTCTGCGGGTGACGTCTACTTGACGGTAGCTCGACAGCCATTACGATAATAGACGATACATATGTACACGAGGTTCTGGATTCATAAGCGAACAGGGCCGAGCTACTCGAGGCCCATGTCAGGCTCGTTCGCCGCGCTCCTCCTTATGCAGAGCAGGGACGATTTCCCCGTGTCTGAATGGCTTGAATAATATACGTTCGAAGTTAATGGTCTCCATTCAAGGTGCCTCCCATGCCACTGTACAGGTCGACTCAGGCGAGCGGAACGGTACGCACTTCTCACTCCTGCGATCGCTGCTACCAACGGAATGCGAACATTTAAATACGGAGAAATTGAAATTGAAGTTCGATCGGGGAAATACGATTCCGTAATAAATTCAGTTGAGAGTTGCAGAAATCAAAAATTGGTTTGTACATGCTATTTCTTAGAGGAAAACTGTAATTTCTTTATATTTTTGTTCTTGGCCCATTAGTTGACTCGCATTCGCTATCATTTGTGTAATAATTAGACTGGAAATCTTTATGCAAAATAAAAATTGTTTGCATCATTTGCAAGACAAACGATTCAACAAAAAAAAATTTAATTATTTGTGTAAACATGTTAATAATTCAACCATAATATGTGGATACTGATGCATTCTTTAGACATTTCTACCGTTTTGAATCTCACCCACTCGTGTCTGTCACAAATCCATAAAATCCGCAATCTCAAACGACTTTTGTGTTTTTATTTTTCAGGAAATTTCATTTTTATCCTTTTGTTCCTTTTTATTTTGGAACAATGCGAAATAAAAGCTCTTTTAAAAGGTTGCTACGGAGGTCCCCGCGTACCGCCATTTCGATATCGTCTATGTCTAATAACTTCACAACAATTTGGTTTATACTATGAAGTTGCAGTAATCTTTTGTCTTTCTACTGAATTTCGCTTCTTCGGCATTGATTTCAGAATAATTCTTGTCGAAAAAATCTTGTCTAAACAGAAACTTTAAAAATCACCGTAAGCTGACATTTTGTTCACGCTTACAGACTGGAAAAAATCCAGTATATTCTACAAGGTAACGGTAAGCATTTTGTAGAAGCGCAACTGTGTACTTCATCTAGTTTGTTTAGAATTAATTCTGAAAGAAGTTCTTCATTTTTCAACGATTTATTCCAAACGTTGAAATTGAAGATCGATCGAAGAAATTCGATTACATGATAAACTGACAGCGATATTTGTGATATTCTTCGATACGAAGTGTAGGACGGTGTAATGTATGGAAAATTAGAGACGATTTATATCATCACTGTGCTATGTTTGTATGTGTTTAGGAAATACGAACATTCGAAGTAATTGTAGAAATTCTTGAACACGTACTTTTGCTAATAAATTTTTCCAAAATAATCACTTTTTCCGGTTGATTCCGAGACTTTTGTGAGAAATTAATTGTTTTATGACGCAATATACTGATATTTGTGGAGGGTTTAAGTCATCTTTTCGCTTTCAAATTCGTTTATAAAATACAGAGCGTTGAATTTTATAATCTTGGTGGAAAAAAATTCGGACAATGATCTACGTCAGGGAAGGGCATTTTTGTCTCAATTGAGACAAAACCGTCCCCACCATAGCGCCCACTGTCCCCCACCAGCATCCGCCGTTACCATAGAGGAAAGAAGTGGAGGTTGGTGGGAGAAGCAGGGGTTTGAGGGGCTCCACCCGTGCCCATGTCTAATCTACGCAGACTCTTTTTGAAGACCAAAATGTCTACCTTTAAAAATACTTAAAATATTTTTTACTTAGAATGTTTTTGCAGTAAAAACAGGAAAGAATGTCCTTCTCTTGAAAATTTATAAAAATGTAATGTCTACACGGAATTTGCAAAATTGGAATTGGTATAATTTTATGAAATTAAATCATACAAAAATCTGTCTTGGCTCGTTTCGCAGAATGAAATTTTACTTTTAACGCCACTAATTGTAAGTTGCTTTTGCCAAGACTACTGTAGCAACATGTATAGCGGATGAGAAAGCGGAGGTGGTTCTTTCTCTCATAAATTGAAACGTTTGAAAAATGTAACCTATTGTAACTTTGCGAAATTGCCGGCATCGATTTATTACAAACGAAGGATTTGCCTGATAAGAGAGACTATGAATGCAATATTCTATTTATGCATCACGTTCTGCCATAAATGCCTGGATCGATGCGAGAGGTTTCGTGAATTGTTACTTAATAACGATTAACATTGAAGATTGGCGTCTACATTTTCGCCCGGGGCTTTCAGTGTAGGAAGAAACAATTGTTTCGGCTAATTAGATGAATCAGGATCTACATATATCTGAAACGTTAGCTTGCACAATTATGCCGTCGCAGTTTCATTACAGCGTCCTACCGTCTTTTAAAGAAAACATTAATTATTTCTATTTTTACCGCTAATGTGGTAAAAGTAGCTATAAAAACAGAAATTCGTATAAAAATCTACGATTTCATAGAAGTTTCCGTAAATCCCATCGCACCGTACAAACCAAGATTATGGCAGTGTACTTAAGCGGATGATCGCAACGTTCAATTTTTACGACGTCGATACACTTATACAGTGTTCAGTCTTTACTTAAAATTCTCAAATTTGCGTCAACCTTTGAAAATTCGCATAAATGTTCACAATCTGAATATCGTAAACATTTCAACGTAATCACACTTCACTTCAGAAAGTATTATATACATGGCGAAATTATCTCCTGGAAACTCGTATATTTAAAGTTTCAATGCCTCGTAGAGAATGCCTCATTTCGACTTTTTTCAAAATTCTTCTCAACTTGCGAAAATTTGCATGGAGGTCAACAATCTAATCACTCTGAATATCTGCACATATAGTCGGTGTAAAAAGTATTCGTACGCCCGTTAAAAACGAATAACTTTTTAAAATGTGGACCAAACGGCTTGATTTTGTTGTTGTTGAGATGATAGAAGGATTAGTTTACTAGCTAATATGTAAATAGTCTTTTTTTAAATTGCTGTTGGACGAAATTACGAAGAAAATAGTAAAGGTCACGATTTTCAAGTTTTTTGTCAGTGTCTGTAATGAAAATGTAGAAGGTGCATTTTGTTGATCTAACAAAAATACATGCACCAAGTGTCGTCGAAATCGATAAAGGCTGCGATAAATTATAATTCATTGAAAATAGCAAAAACTGTAAGAAACTGCGATTTAAATGAATCGCAAACCCTAAATTGAAAAATTGTTACATCTTACAATAAAACTTTATACATATATACAAATAATTTAGATTTACTTAGATTTACGTATTTAGAAGCTTAGATTTACAAAAAGCATGTTTTAAAATTTCATTACAGGTGCAAATAAAACAGATAAAAATTGTGACCTATATTTTGTTCTTCGTAATTGAGACTAATGGCAATTTAAAAAAAGATTGTCCGCACGTTGCCTAGTAAACTAGTCCTTTTAACATCTCAAAAGAACTCAAGTGCTCTGATTCAATTTTAATAAAGTTATTCGTTTTTAAAGAGCGTACGAATACTTTTTACATAGACCGTAGAAGACTAATGGTCGTGTTAATTTCCTGTATATTACCTTGTAAAAAAAATGGAGCAAAATCCTCAAAACTTGTTAAAATTTCTAGAACTGGTCGTGAGGATTGTGGTTGCCACGTAGAAATAGAAGAAGATCAACACCACGAATCGCTATGATTGGTTACCGCTTTCTTTGCACAACCTCGATTTTTACATGCATTGCCGGTCCGGTTTCGTGCAACGAGCGAGGTTCTACTGTAGGGCAAGTCCGGGAGAGTTCGACCACCGGGAGAGACCGGCCAGTGTCAATATCTTAAAAACAAGAGACAAACGTCCTCTGTGCCGCATAGAAACGAAACAAATAAATCCGTTTGAACCGTATTTAACGTTGTAAATTACAATTAAAACTTTGTAAAAGTACGAAAGTTTTTGACGAAGTTATAGTGTTAGTGATATTTGAAAGATGGATAAGTTTATTTACACTATTTTGGTAATAGGCGATATAATGTACATAAAACTATTGTAGAAACCCAATGATACGCGTGTATTCGTTTTTACTTTATGTCGAAAAGGTGGTGGATCACTCCCGTAATTCTGGTATAGTTCGAGCACATTGATTCGGGACAGTTCGACCACATTGATACGATAATATTGTTACTGATCGATAGAAGTGCCTACATATTATAAAAGAAAATGTGATGGGAGAGTTAAATGGATTGCCAAGTACTTGAAACAGGCATGTCCAGAAGTAGCTCACTCGGAGGCAAATTCGAGGGAGACGCCTGCTTCTCCCGCCCGCGCGTCTCGCTCCCCGTGGCGGACGTAGTCCTCCGAGCTCCTCAGACCCGTGCCTACCGTTTGCAATATGTACCGCGTGTGGCGCGTTGGGGCGACTCTCGGACCCACGGTACGCACGGGTCTGAGGAGCGCGGAGGACTACGGCCGCCACTGGGAGCGAGACGCGCGGGCGGAAAAAGTAGGCGTCTCCCTCGAATTTGCCTCCGAGTGAGCTATTTCTGGACATGCCTGACTTAAAACATGCCATTTGCTGTGTAGAAAATGGTTAAATTGATGATAATGAAGCTGCTTTGGACTTCTTAAATCAACCCTGAAAGATAGGATTAAAAAGTCTGATGCAAGATGACAAAACAGACTTAGATCGTCGTCGTGCTTAGGAGACGATGCAGAATTGGAATTGGTGAAACAAAAAAAACTGCGAAAATCTGGATTCCTACCAGATCGGGAGTCCGTTAAAAGAAGCAACGCATTCTTTCTACCATTTGTTATTTTGCAAAGTCGGTCCCACCCGTAGTGCGTGGACGTTCTAACCCGGACAAGCGGGTGAGACCAGCTACTTGCAATGAGCATATTTTTTTGTTGAAAATGGAAATAAACATTTTAATTTGCCACAAAGTATAATTGATGTGTTCTCTAAATTACACGGGCAACGCTATAATTGACTAGAAATAAGGAGAATAGGACAAACAATAATGTTAGAATATTTTCTCCAAAAAATGGTCGAACTCTCTCGAATTTACCCTACAGGATGACCTAATGACCTAATGCGTTTCGGAACATTCGAAAAATGCCAAGACGAAAAATGATGGGAAGATTTGCCAGTAACTGGGCAACTTTCTCCATATTCAGCTATGACTGACAATGAGAGAAAAGCGTTCGCATGAACAGCATGTCTATGGTTTTTCGCTGGCGATATGCGCGATACAGACGCGCTTTCGGCGAGCCAGGGGCTGCTGGGAAACAATGGGTCCGGATATGCTCACGGGTCGTCGTTAAGAATACGGAATCTGCTCTATCGGACGGTATTGCATATTATCTGGCCTGCCAGGGGGCATTGGTGGTGAGTATGGGCGAGCCAGCGAATTATCATGGTAATCACAGAACGGTAGCCGCTGGTACTGAGAGGTCAGACCGATGCCACGAGATTGCACTGGCCCATGGTGCTCGTAGGTGGACACACCGGCCATGGTATTCAGAGGTACCCTGTGGTGTGCACAGCTAGCTCTGCAGCTCCTTGTACTTCGATTCTATTTCTGGAGGCTCTCGGATAGGAAATCGAGCGGCCGCTGGCTGAAATGAAATTGAGCCTGTGCGAGCCTACCATCTGATGTCCTCGAGGACAGATTTTAGAGGACATGCGACGTTGCTCCGGCAATAAACAAGCCTGTTTCGAACCAGTTTTATTCTGGTTGATTTTGAATTCGAGAACGTGTATGTACGATAAATACGCATACGTCCTTTGGAGTTCAAATGACTCTTGGTAAAAACGATTCGATCAAACAAATTGTCTATCAGTGCAATTGTTCATATTGCCAACGAGGAAAATATTTTCAGTTACGATAAAGGCAAGTGCTATGATAAAACTCATCATTGGACTGCAGATTTTATGCATATATGAAAGATATTACAATTTAGAAGCATGAATGTGCTATTTTCAACCTTCTAAAATCAGCAATGGAACTTTTTATGTGGCATCTATTTTTTGCAATTGATGCAGAAACTTTTTACTTGGAAAAGAAAATATTAAAATAATGGTGAATTTGTTTGATTGTTCATAATGTACACAATGAACAAATTAGACACCGAGGTCAAACATCTTCAAGCATGCGCAACATTTTTTTGGCAATGTCTATCGTTATGCTCATCGTTAGAAATATGGAACAGTGCTCTAATGCCTTGTCATACTACTTGAATTTCATTATAATTTTCACTTTATCATTTTATATTTTGTGAAAGGAAAAAAGAATCCATCAGTTTATTCAAATTTTCTAGAATATCAATAATCCTTAAACTATATTTGTCTCATGCATATACAGTAGTACAATTTTTAACTTTAACATTTGTTTTACGTTTCAATTTTATAAAGTCTTTCTTATGTTCTAATAACAGTTATAAAAATATTTTTTGTATAAAACGATTCTATAGGCTGTTGTAAATATAATGGCATATATTTTTATCACAATACAAACATTTGACTAAGCTTGCAAGATAATACCAGTGGGGTACCATTCAAGCTCCGTTTTCTTGGATATTTTTTAGTTAAAGAAAAGTTATTAGATAGATCGGCAACACAGATTTTATATTCACTATTAAAAGTAACAAAAATTGCAAAACACAGTTTTGTCTCTTAATTCTATACATTAATTATTATAATATTTAATTTAATTTTGTTTACGCAACAAATTGTTTAAAAAGATACCGGCACGTCAAAGTTTAGATTTTGTGGATCTGAAAATTTTCGAATATATATAATAAGTTTAAAAAATTGTAAATATCTCGAGGATTACAATTTGTCAGTCCCCAGTTTTAACACTAATCTCTAAAACACTAAATGTGACTATTTTTATATCACTTCGACGAAAAGGCAAGACTATATTTCTTAAAAGTTCCCGTCATCTCTATTATGTGTTCAAAGAAATTAATTTTGTCGAATAATTCTCTATAAATGCATCTTTCAATCTCACTAATTATAAATTACAAAATTTGAAACCTCTCAGTTTGATCTTTTCTCGCAGGTCCAATGTTAAAAATAGATTTGTAATTATTTATATTTGAATATGTGTATTGCAAATTGGTCTCGGATTGATTTGATGTTGAAACAAAAGCTTCGGATTGAGAGTCGCTGGTTACCTGCGCAGATAAGAAAGTCGTGATCCTGGGTAGAGCAGCACCGCATCGTAAGAGATACACATCTCGAATGCTCCGAATTAATAAATAATAATGTAATATTGTTGGCCGGCCTGTCTCGACCTACCGGTAAACTGCCGTGTGGCACGGATCGGTTACAACGAAAAGATTTCGCTCACACATTCCATGCACGCAGTCATACCGCATTACAAAAAATATATAATTCCATTTTCTGAAATTAATTACCTAGATTTATTATTAAATTAATTAATATACGAAAAATTTATTTCAATGCTTAACAAATCAGAAAAATTTCTGCCACTTCATTTTTAAAGCCCGAGATATACATACTACATATTCAATTTCATATTATTAGTATATTCTTTCACAGCACGATACCCAACATTATTTAATTATTTTTTAATTGCAACGCACCTTGAAAGATCTTGAACAATTTCAGAATGCTACTTATAATAATGTATAGTTACCGTAAGAATACAGACGCTAATTTGCAGGTGCAACACGAAGCGTACATTTGTGCAATAAATTTATTTTTTAGTATCCCAAAATGCTTCGGATGTAAATAGCTCAACCGAAGGCAACCACGTGTAAGACTATTTATTGCAGAAATTAATAAAAATTGAATCTAGCATTATAACTGAGTAACTGTTCTAATAGTTCGGATAATCGATGTATTCAACTTTATTCAGAATTTTCGCAAACATGGAACACAGAAAAACAGACGGACAGTGGATATGTCCGCGCATCGAGCCTTCTGGTGAACTTATAGGTTTAAAACTGGATGCAGATAAATCATTTCATAGTAAAGCAGGACTGGCCAACACACGGCCCGCCATGTTGAATTGTGCTACCCGCCGGGCGATTTTATATTTCTATTGAAACTTTTGTTTCTCGTTGTGTGTATACGAAAAATATTAAATAAATGAAAATTTGCTTGTGTCATTGTTATAACGCGCAAGTGCGACTACGAACTCCAGTTCTATATTTGATATCCACGCACGCCAAATGTTACCGAAAGCGAGTAACATTGTTTGTAAGAAACGAGTTGTAAGTGCTTTTGGATCCAATGTTTGCGAAACATTGTTTTCGAAGATGAAATTTACAAAGAGTTCATCGCGTGCTTCTTTAACCGATGCCTATTTAGAAAACCAGCTAAAATGTGCAACATCGAACATAAATATAGATTTACAAAAATTAAGTGAAAGAAAGGATAAACAAATCTCTCATTAATTAAGTCCCGAGCGTTAATTAGATTGAATCATAGTATAACAATAAAGTTAAATTTTGTATTTTTATTACATTTTTGAAAAGCATGTTTACCTAAAGTGCGGCCCGCTGTAACGTTACGCGTCATCAAAGTGGCCCGTGAAACCATTTGGGTTGGCCAGGCCTGTAATAGAGTATCGAATAACCAATTTCCAGATAAATTCGGTTCGAGACGAGTTTTTGAACGAACTTTGGTAAAAATCACGGGGAAAAAGGTGAAAAATATGGATTCCGAGATCCTGCATGAACAGGGTTGCAAGAGGGGTGACGTGGGGCATGTCAAATGTCGAACTTCAGGAGATAAGGATCTTGAAGATCCTGCGAGGAGTCGGGAGTGCTGGCGCATAGACTCATTACCGAGGCTGCAGAATACGTGCAGATGCGCGTATCTATTCCGGACGACGCTCTATTATACCGCGGAACAATGGTGCCGTGGCGCGACCATGACGTTGCCGAGAAATAGTTGGTATGTTAAGGACCGGTAACATGCCACTTCATAGAGCCGCCATATAATGGAATATAATCGGCATATGGTGCACTAGCCAAGAAACACGAAACGTCGATTCCGTTTCCGGTATTTCTACGATCATTCCGGGCAGCCCTCGCGATTCTTTGAAAAGATGTACAGTAACGTCCAAAAATATGGGAATAACAACCACTGCAATCTTTATATACAGCGAGGAGCAAAATTGTATCGATAGAACCATTTTTACGAACAACAATTACGTCTTTATGTGTTTATTAACCCCTTGCACTATAACATCGACTCTGACTCGTGAAATCTACTACATTTGTATGCAGAGCTAGGTAAAATAATATTTCAAATAGTAAACGATAAATAGTCTATTTTATTTAATTTGAAGGATTCTCAAAATAGTGGAAATTGTACTATCTATTGCGATTAGAAATAATTTGATTTATTCTTGCGAATGCTGCAACTCGAAACAAGGAGTCACACATAACGCAATATCAAAGTTTTTGCAAAAATAACTTGTTTCTTTACGCAAGTTATTTTTCTTACACAACGTTTCGTTGGGTGTGCCCGAATTTTCCAGTTTCTTTGTTCCAACAACTTTTGCCATCTTTCGTGTTTTGTTTTGAAACGGGAAAACAGACCAGCCATACTCCGCTCAATGATAATTGACGCATCGCGGGCCCACACGCAGCGAAAAGGCGACACCGAGTTCGGGGAAAGGATCCTTGGACAAGGTTGCTCCGTGTAACGTTCTGCGAGGCTTACGTGGGAAAATAAATTCACGGAGTTTGTAGACTTTGCACAATTTAGGATTGCGCCCCGAACTGGTGATTCGTTCCCTTTTTATCCCTGCCAAAGGAATGATCTCTTCCTGAACTTTGGTAGAGAATTAGAACGTCGGAACTGATCGAACCGAACGTTACGACCCGTTACACTGAACATATAGAACTCAGAACATATCGAACCATAGAACATTCGCACTTTAGAACACTGTATTTAGAACTTCTGAACTTTAAGAATTCTAAGTGTATTTTACGAATGTGAAATATATCCTTTTTTACTGTTTTCAAAATAGAGCGTTAATTGCCTTGAGCCTGCGGCAATACTGAACAGAACAACGATTGAAACATCAATTGTATACTTTTTTTATCGTTCCTTTAGACTCTACCCCAGTGTAGCGTATTCAGGATTCAAAATGAGCCCATGTAGGCCGTTTTCCGATGCATTCCACAAAGTTACAGCAAATTGAATATCTTCTACATATTTATCCCCAAAAATTTGGTTTCACTTAATACTTCGTACATATCTTCTACAGCTCAGAAAAATGAACGCAGATATCGTTTGCCGAGTCGTTAAATGTACAAGAGTAACAACGGACAAGTATACCACCGAAGAATTGCTAATTCGATATCTCGTTTAGAAGTTCGTAATTGAATTCGAGCCACCGATGGACTGAAACAATCATAAAATAGTCCCAATATTCATCAGCACCGTTTTATTGTACGTCTGTAATAACTGGATAGCGCGTCTCGACGTTCCCGGTGGTTAGTTCGCTATGGTCGTTGGTTAATATTTACAAACACATTATATGGAAGTGCAATTATTTCGCATGACTACCCCAGCAATATTTCGTTACCTCTGGTCTCAAATTTAACGCGCGCAATTATTGAACCTTTTATTTGTCCACCGCTCGATGCACAGCATTCGCTGTCACTTACTAACTTTTATTGCTCGCCCATAATGAGTTAATTATTTCCATGCGATCTTATTACACTGACCAACAAATTTCAACGCCTTCTTTGTGTTTCGATAGCCAATCATTTTTATAGATTTCGGTACGCATTTTTCAGAAATTTAATTCGGTAAGGAAATACAAATTTTCAACTTTCATAAGTTGGTATAAACTTTATTCAAAAGTAAAGTTGAATATGTAAGTAGAAACTGGAGATGGGTCTTAACAGATTAGCTTTGTATCTTCAAATGATATTCGTTTTCTATCATAAATGGTTTTCTCCGCAACACTTATTGTTGCGTTTCATGCAGTATGTATTGTTAGAATTTTGGACAACTGTTATAACAAATACATGTCTAACCAAATACTTATGTGTAAAACTTGATGTTAATGTGTGCAATACCTTTCTACAGGGTGACTCGCCAACTATTGCTACCTAGAATAACTCCGAAAGTATGATAGTACTAGAAAAGTTTTCGAAACAAAAATTGCATGGGACAACAGAGGCCGTAGTATGGCGTCAATATTTTGTTGCTTTGTGATGTCGTTTCAGAGATACGAAGGTCACATTGAATTTTTTAAATGTGTAGACTTATTTTTTGTACCATAAATCGATAGGGTATCAAATTCTGAGTATAAAAGTGTAAACGTCCTAAACCTAAGAGTTAAGGAGATACGAACGAAAGCTTGATCCGCGTAAAGTCGTGATGAAAGACCAATGTCAAAGTGAGAGGTTAGATATGGCGTTAGTTTGCGGTTTGTGCGGTGAAGATGCAACAAGAGCCAAAATTGCTTACGTGGAGAAATATCCTGGCCGAAATCAACCATCACGGAGTAACAACCAAAGAAGCGTTCTTCGACTTCTTCGTACACATAAATTGCATCCAAATCATGTATCGCTTCATCAAAAGTTACATGGCGCAGATTTTGATAATCGTGTGACATTTTGTCAGCGGCTTCTGAATCAGATACATAATAGTGTTATTGTTTGGTGCGGTACACTTGGCAATCGAATATTTGAACCATATTTTATTGACGGAAAATTAACAGGGCAAAAATATTCAACTTTTTTAACACAAAAATTGCCAACTTTATCAGAAAATGTACCATTAAAAATGTCCGTTCAATAAATATTGTATTATGCAGGTTGCCCTGCACATTATCCACGGCAGACAAGGGAAATTCTACAAGGCCAATTTCCTGAGCGGTGAATTTGTCGTGGTGGAAATCACGAAAATCGTAGACGATAGGCATCAATGTGCGAATACGTGACATGTTGATAAATATTGTTAGATAAACGCCGCCGTATTTGCGTATCACTCGGAGACATTGGTCTTTCAATGAAACTTCGCGTGGATCAAACTTTCGTTAATATATCGTTAACTATTAGGTCTAGGACGTATGAAGGACAATACTTCTATACTCAGAATTTGATATCTTACCGATTGAAGGTACAAAAATAGGTCATTTCATCTAAAAAGTTCAATGCGACCAACGTATCTTTAAAGCAACTCCACCTAGCAACAAAAGATTAACGCCATACTACGACCTCTACAGTCCAATGCAACTTTTGTTTCGAAAACATTTCTACTATTATCACGCTTTCGGAGTTATTCTAGGTGGCAATAGCTAGTGCCTCACCCTGTATAAATGGTATTGTATTGCGTCTCACACAGCACCGGGCGCCTATAGGACGTCCGTTTTATGTCCACTTTACGTCCGAATGTCCTGTCTGTTTTTTACGTCCCAGGGACGTCTGTAAAAACTTTTCGTACGTTCTGGGGGTGTTCATTTCTTAAATTATCCATGAGACCTGTCTTATAATTAATGTTCTCGAGACTAAATTTCAAATGTTCTAAAGTATTTGAAATATGGATTGAAAACAGTTATGATATTGGTTCCGCGGTTCTCGAAACAGTTATGAACAACCGAAATGATGTTATAACAATTAATACGAGAATATCGGTTCTGTATTATATCTGTTACGGTTACAGTTCATGAGAACCGATAATTTTTAATTGTTATTTTTCGGTTCTGTCATTCTGTTCGACCAAAGAGTATACATACAGTATGTATAATGTGTGCAAGCATATAGAACATCCGTGTGCTATCTGGGGTTAATACGAAGTAATCGCAGACGTTGAGAATCACTTGCAACACCTCACGACAAGCGAGACTATTTTATTTTTTTATTCGCTCAAAAATCAAATCTGTATAATAACTTTTAATGGCGTTGTCCATAGTCTGTTGTCCATTGTCCTAGTCAGGAACAAAGTCTGTTCTATCGTATAATATAATTAAAATTTCATTTAAACATTCATTTTCGAAATGAATTGAGAAATAATAATTTAAATAAAAATAAATTTTTAAAAATACCACGTTTTTAAAACGGTCTAAAAAGTATAAAATAATAATAAATAAAAAAAATAATTTGAAAAAAATAAAAATAAATGGACTAAAAAGTATAAAAGAATTTTTAAAAAACGGACTAAAAAGTATAAAATAATTTGAAAATAAAAAGAAAAATTTGAAGTTGTGAATTTTGAATAGCTGTGAAAATACTTGTAAGATTTAAAACGAAAAACGTGGGGCGCAAGATAATAGTAAGGAGTGTAGGGAGTAGCAGCCGTTGAGAAAACTCGCACAACAGTTTATATCATTTGCGGAGCAAATGAAAATTTTTAGTGATTTAGGTGAACTATTCATGCATCAATTATCTATTGTGAATGCGCCCCACGTTTTTCGTTTCAAATCTTACCAGTATTTTCACAGCTATTCAAAATTCACAATTTCAAATTTTTGGTTTTGTTTTCAAATTATTTTATACTTTTTAGTCCATTTTATTTTTATTTATTTATTATTATTTTATACTTTTTAGACCGTTTTAAAAACGTGGTATTTTTAAAATTTTATTTTTATGTAAATAATTATTTTTCTAAATAAAATACGAATTCTGTGATATTTGTGCACAGAGAAAATAAGATAACTTTCCAGAGAGGCTGGAGGATAGACTGGTCCTCGCTGGAGGGTGCAAGCTTTCGGTGCCGACTTGTGTGAGGAGTGAAATTGCTTACCTAGCGGCCACAAGTCACAAGCCGTCCTCGAGATCTTGGAGCAGGCTTTCTTCAGGTTCCTTCCGTTCGCCATTTCTCTCTCTCTCTCTCTCTCTCTCTCTCTCTCTCTCTCTCTCTCTCTCTATCGGCGTGGTGTGGTGTTCGATTCTCGAGCCTCCCCGCTGGGCTAGGTCAGGCTCGCACCTGTACGCCACCTGCGCCTGCAAAAGTTCACAATCCGCTTAGCAGGATTCGTTTCTTACCGTTAGATCGCCTTATTGTTTATCGGCTAGATTCTAGAAAATATTAAATCAGCAGTCCTTTTATTAGGTTGGTGCACATGAAATGTCGGATTTCGTTTATTCACGAAAGTTTGTTTCCATGGTTTCGTTATTTTTTTATTTTTTACATAATCTCTTAAACGGTTTGATTGTCTACATCGTGACATTTCATTGAAACAAAGTTTGACACAACTATATTTTCATCATTTTTACATAAATGTGTACATTTTGTGTATATCAATATCAATATAATCTTGGCAGCAATGCTACGCAAACCTCTCGCAATATAAACAAAGCTTTCGAAGACTATACAGCGAATAAGAGGAAAGCACAGTAAAGTGAAACAAGACGAGCGTAAAAACAAAAAGCTCGACTATTTCCGTACGAGGCCAATAAATTCGATCGATATAATCGCCGTGGATAATTTGAAGGCGTCTAACAATCGTTGCAACGTCCCAGGCAAAAACACGAGTCGAATGCTTTCTCAATCGATCGGCTGCAATTATGTAACGCCCGTGGCGAGGAGCATCGGTGCAACGTTTGGTACGATGCCATCGGCAACCTATTCGGTTTAATATAATTATATCTGCCGTTACAATTTATCAGGATTCATCGAAACGCCGATTAGAATCGTACGAGCGCGCGTCGATCGGATCGACCGCGGCGAATAACTGCGATTATTTACTGAACATGTCGGCAATGAAATCCGCGAGGTAATACACCGGCCTCCTCTCGCGCGAATTCATTTCCCACAGTTTCAACCGTTATTGCGGTAACGACCCTCTTCCCGCAAAACCGTATGATGATTCTTTGTTTACCCACTTTCCCTTTTCTCCGAGATCATTTTGCTGGGACGCCACAGTGCACCAGAATCACGACATGCTGCGCAAAACTTATGTCCGCTGTTAATTATACATTATTAATTACAGAGAAAACTTTTTTTTTAAATTACTTTTTTTCTAAAGTCACATCAACATTTATTCTATTATCGGCCACATGTGTTACATTGCTTCACATACATGTACACAGAGTTATAGCGGTTGTTACTCATTTGGTAGTGCATAATTCTAAGGGTGGTACTTATGCTGCAGTGTTTTGTCTGTCTCGAGTTACTTACTCGAGATTTATATTATAATAAACAAGAAGGTCGGTCACGCGTCGAGCCATTTAGCTGTTTAACCGTGTGCTCGAACTTGCACGAAATGTATGCGACTTATGACATGTATATTTCGGCGCAACGAAAGGACTTGTGAAATAATAAACACGTTTGGGCACAACTAATACTTTTAAGATGTCTGGGAAGTAATTATGATCGATTCATCTGTGAACAAAAATGATTTATAATTTGAAAGTCGATAATGTATCGGTAACAATTTGTAAATTAATACTTAATTTAAATGAATAATGTTTTGAAAAAACTCGTAGAAAATTAGTAATCTTCGTGTTAGTGTTGTTTACGTTTGTCACGAATGAAGTACCACGAGCCAGTCTCGCGTTGTTCACGTTTGGTCCGAACGAAGTACCACGAGTCAGGCTCGTCGTTATTGTTTTTGGCCCAAATTTCTTACCACGAGTCTCACTCATTGTTGTAGGCCAATGGGTTAATCTACTATACATATTTACAAAAAGCTACTTTATAACAGGCGGCGCAAAAGTTATCACTCTATCGGAAGAAGCTTTCTTTTTTACAAATGGCGTCTCACGTCATCGCTAGTTTGACATTTGTGAAGGAAACAGAAGCAGAAAAGCAGAATGATGGCGTTGAACATACGATCGAGCCACAGACCTCGGCGGCCCTAAAGGAGAACATCCGACAAGAAGCGAAGAATTTATCGCAACAGGTTTTGAGAAAAGTCATGGAAAAAGCTGTGAGCCGAGCCCGAATGTTCATTAGCACTGGCGGCCACTTGACCGATATTATCGTCGCAACTTAATGGGAAAAAATGTCAACGTTTAAATAAACATAATCAATAAACAGAATTAATTCTTTTTATTCACGAACAAGGAAATCGAGTGATTACTTTTGCGCAGCTTTGTATTTCATTCGTTATTCCCAGTTGTTCTAGGAGATTACATTGTAACAGTAACAATCGCAGCATAAATGTTTAAAAGTGTAAAAGATGTGGTATCTGAGAGCCTGCGCCAACAGTGCTGCAGGGAAAGTAACGTGTCACATGCAGAATGACAAACGATTTTCCTGTTCTCAATAATTGTTAGTGGAAAACCTCGTAATTCTCAGTCACTCTTAATTGTTAACGTCGAATTTAACGCAATGTTGTAAGAATCCTAGAATCAATTTATAAATTAAAAATATGTTTTTGGAAACTTCAATGTATGCAGTTTAATAATATACACCCGTTTTAACGCTGAACAATTTTTCTTCTTTTGAAAAATGTTATTCAAAAACTTTCTAACTCTCACCATTTCCCGACAATTTCATTTTTAACGTTAAATTTGGTAAATCAAAGTTTGTACATAAGAAAAATGTTTTTGAGAACACGAATGTGTGTAATTTAACAGCATATACATGTTTTCGCGATCAACAATTTGCTTTTGACCTTAAAATAAATTGCTGAAGAACCTGTTGTACCCGTGAAATTAAACGATCGGATTGCAAGACACTGTATTTCAAAATAGTGAAACGAATTCATATTCTACCGGCTCGAGACAATTGGAATACTTGTCTCGGCTAAATGGAAATCACACCAGCAATATTTGTTATGCGAAACGCAGCGGGGAAGCTCGGTCCGAGGGTCAGGGGTTGCAAAACTAATTAAAATAAAGGCAAAAGTACTTTAAATGCAGACCGGGACAGGTTCTGCAACAAAAGACGTTGACTCCGTCTTTATGCAAGTGGCGGACACAGAAGATTGTCTTCGCGTGTTTCTCAAGCCTCTGTGACGCTCGAGGGGTGTAGATGTTACGGGCTCTATCGATTATTTAAACAATACTTTTGGCTTCTATTTACGTGACAGATTATCTTTCAGGAGACCTGATTAAAAACTGGAACAAAGTTCTTTTCCCTAGTGCAATTGGAGGGAAATAACAAATGTAAGAAACGATTAGGACACAGGGGAGTGAATCGCGATCTCCTTACAAAATGAATATATCATTTTAGTTGAATAAGGCACGACATTTTCTTACAAGAATCATGGTGACGCAATACAATCTGAATCATCGGATTCAAGATTAATGTAGAAAAATTGTGTTAAATTTGTTCACGTTGATAGTGCAACATAACTGCCACCTTATCGCCCAAGGTATAGTTGGGAAAAAAGTAATTTCATCGATAATTAACTATCATAACGAATAACTGTAATTACAGATTACAAAATGTAATCACCATAACTGAGTTATTTCACTAACAATTAATCGATCAACGATTTATTAATAGATTGCGGGTCTTTATGCACAATAAAAATTTTGCGCCATAATTGTAAGACACAGGTGTTAAATAAAAATTCACCCCTTTCCTTAGTTATATTAAAATATTGAATATAACATGTCGATATTCTCAAATTTTCTGCTGCTCTACATTGCTCCTGATAATTTTTAAATAAATGCATAAAATTCGCAGTTAAATTATTTTACTGCGAATCTATCTGCAAAAGAAAAATCGTTCGCATCAATTTCAACAAGTAGAAATCAACGAGGAGTTTAATTCTTCCTTTTATAATTGTAATATGCTGAACCTAATACATTGATATTCTTAAATGCATTAAATCTCATTGCTGTTTCAAATAGCTACTGCACATTTCCTTCATAAATGTATTAAATCTGCTGTCTAATTATTATACTGCTGATCTTTCTGCAAAATAATAATCTACAATCTAATGGCTATGCTTACCGTGATTAGACAGTAGCTATATTTTTTACATTTAAAACTTTACCGATCGTGTAAAAAGAAGTGTTATTAAAAGTGTATTAAAGTATCGTTTAAGTTGTAGAACAACAAAGACACAAACATCACGCTTTATCATACAAATGACAAACTATCGTATCTATTAATTTTTGTGCTTAAAAGACGTATAAGTTGTGTTATTATATCATTTCATAAGTGTTTTTTTAATTAACTTTTTACATTTTGCATAGAGTGTATTGGTTTGAATAAAAATAAATTGTCTTTGATGGGATCATTGCGTCCTATTTTAGAGGAAAGAACAATTTTCCCTATTGCCACACAATACTTTCGGTCTTGTGTAACCCTTTATGCACTACTATTTATTATTTCGGATTCAATGACTAAACAATGCCATCAAGCAACATGACTGGTAATAGACAAATTTTGAAATAAACTTCAGATTCCTGGGACACTAATGTGGAGATTTTCAATGGTAAAGAGGTCGGAGGATAGGCGGCGCACCGGTACGAGGATGTAGGGGCGTGAGGATGAATGAGGGATATAAGAGAAACGTGCGAGAGTGTCCACATGCGGGAATATAAGTTTATATAATAATGTTGGAACATTAAGTACTATTGTAACTCAATTATATTTCTTATATTATAATAAACAGATTCTTTTAAAAGCTAAATGTGGCCTCACAACTAGAACTGAGACGGACGAGCCATGGGACAATCCGAGTAGTTTGCTTAGAAAATTATGGAAAAGATTGGATTCAATGTCCAGGCTGTCAAAAATGGACCAACGAGGCTTGTGACGATATTCTCGAATGTTTTGACCATTACATTTGATATAGTTGCAAATTATATTAGTAATTCTTACTGTGTCCGGTACTAGGGGTCACTCGATGATTTCTTAATATCATGCAACCAAAACTTAATGTAAGCGTGTAATGCAAGTATTAACACCTTGATCTACGATTTATTATACGGTTGCAGTGATTCGAACTTATTTATAGTTCGTAATTTCCTAGAAGAAGAAGAAAATTTATATCCATTGTATGCCTATATGTTCTCCAATGGCTGTACATTAGGGTGGACCTAAGCTATATCTTAAGCCCGTGACGGGTACGGTAGGGGCCCCTCAAACGCATGCTTCTCCCACCAACTTCTCTTTCATGCGCGAGGCCTGCGCACTGTTCGCGATGGGCTAAGTTCTTCTTTCCTCTATGGTAACGGCGAGTGCTGGTGGGGGACAGTGGGCGCTATGGTGGGGACGGCTTTGTCTCAATTGAGACAAAAATGCCTATCCCTGTCTTAAGCTATAGTCTGTTATTTGCGGTTATTCGAAAAAATGCCAGAGGAGAAAATTGCACTGTTCGATACGGCAAATATAATGGCAAAATACAAAAAATTTCGAAAATCATGTTTTCGAAATTTCAAGGTCATCGATATTTTTATTTAAAGGAAGTCATATATTTTTTCCATATTCTTATTTAGAAAAAAAAGACGAATCCAATGATATATAATATGCTGTAATTATGATAAATTTCAATCGTCCGATCAATTGTCCGATCGATATCAAACTTTGCACACATTTTTTTCTCACCTAAAGGAACGATTTTGGAGGGGGGTGGGGGGCGTGAAAAAAATTCGTAGGTTAAATAATAAGATGCACCCTGCTGTATATTTACAGCAAGAAAATAGAATTTTATTTCGGTTTAAAGGAAATTAATTACATATTTAGTGGACACTGTTCAATATCTTCATGACCAGTCCGACTCGATGTTTTACACAATATGTTAACTCAAACAACGGTAATAATCATATTACGGAAATGTCGATTATATTTCAGTTTATTTTGGTCTCTACCATTGTTGATCTATAAATAATGCGAAATAAAGAAATAAAGTATTACATATTTTCATTTATTAAAAAAAAAACGTTAGGGGTCCGGCAGTAGGGGAATTTCATAACCATTTGCAATGGTAAGAAGAACATAATCAATTACTGGCCGAGTATGGTCCAGGGTAGGTTGAATGGCGATAGTTTCGACGGAGGGGTGCGTTGATTTCGTAACAAACGAGGCGAACGGATGGAAAAGAGAAAAATGGTTGCGTCTAGAAACAGCTGCAAATAAACACGCATGGATCAGCGGTAACCGGTCCGGCTGTTATTAGCGAATATGCAGAAGAGATAATTGGACCCTCGGGGAACGCCTCGAGGAATTTTAACATTCTTAGAAGAGCGGCCTTAACGAAATCTGCGTTTACGCATCGGCGAGCACCGATGGCGTGCTCACGGGAAGAAATGTTAGATAGATAAATCTTCCGTACGGTATTATGAGATCGCGGACTAATGCGTTAAGGATATTTATGCCGATGCTACGAACGAGCCCGAGCGAATAAGAGATCTCTTACTCTCGTTACCGCAAAAATAGGAGCAAATCGTTGGTTCCATTTCGAAAACTTTTCCAATCGTTCGATGGCTGTAATGTATAGGGTGATTTCGTGTCGGTGATGGGTCCGAAGGTTTCCACAGCGAAAAACCAAAAGAAATCGACCGGAGATCCTGTTGAGTGGTTTACTATGGGCTGCTGCTGCCCCAGGCGCAGATCCCATAATTTACAATCGGTATTTATTTCAACCTTAACCGTGTTCTTCTAGGCAATATTCCGTGAGAGAGACTTACGCAGAAGGACTAGCATTCATAGGAAATATCATTCCTTATTACTTACGTAGCGAGTTACGATTCGGGAAGAGTTTTAACACTCTCGGCTATGGAGATTCTTTGATAGAAAGCTGTAACAGCTACGCTTCAGGGTGAAGATCGAGATTTTTACCTAGGCAATGAATCGAGCATCCGAAAAGCGGACTCTTGCGTTCTGTTGTATCGTGTTTGGTGTAATATATTTTTCTATGAAACGTGAGAAACTGTTGAAAATAAAAAGCGTGAAATAGCATTAATTCTTCCAGTTTTAGTCAATTATACGAAACTTCAGGTTAACTTCGCGATACTTCTTTGACAACAATGAAAAGCGCTGTTTAATTTGAAATTCTTTCCGTGTAAAGATCTTAATATTCAGATGACGAGATTTGGTTCGAACAGCGGCGCCTGAATAATTTTCACGCACTTTCTCAATGGTTTAGCGTACTTTCTTATTCTAAATGGTCAACTATAACGTTTAGCTATGTACATTAACTTAATAATGTAAATACAGGTAACCCTCCTACAACACGGTAGATAGGTTCCTAGAAAATGTCTTGTCGTGTGAAACCGTGTTATATGAGATCCAGAGCCGGTACAGAAAGTCGGGTTACGTTCCGAAAATCTATGAAAAACAAACTTCTTTTTTTTAATTCCATATGAGCAACTTAATTTTCATTAAAAGTTTTTTTAAAGTGCATTGCACTTTATACTTTTAGATACGACGGGACTTTTCGCAACACTGTATCTCTGAGACGGCAAGTCCCGCCGCGGATGGCGCGTAAACTATGCACGACGCTTTCCGTTATAACATCGGAATAGAGTTATAAACGAGTAAATTATAATTTATTTATATATTTTCATGTAAAGGCACTATAGTTCACTACTCCTCTCCGTCATTATTTTAAGGTAATTTAGTTTTTAAATATGTTAAAAAAAATCATGCTATCCAGTGCTGTAGAAGTACAGTGTTGTACAGAGGTTTTCGCAATTTTCTTATCGTTTTAGAGTGAAACGGTGTTATAGGTGGCAGTGCAATACGAGGGTTCCCGCAATTTATCCTATCGTGTTAGAGCGAAACCGTGTTATAGGATGCCGTGTTGTATGAGGGCTACCCGTATTCGAAAATGTATCCAGAAAAGTTGTTAAGTACGTATTGAAATAGATGTACGTATTTATAAATAAAATTTCTGAATTTCGCCCGACCTGCGAGGATTAATGTTGCATTAAAAATGTGGAAAACGAAGGTGCTGACAACAGAAAACAAATGAAAAACAGTATTAATCTATATCGAAAAGAATGTTAGAATGTTACAAAATAAAACTGACTGTTTATTCAGTTTTTATAAAAAAGCATTACACGTATTACACATTTATCGCGGCTAAAAAAAGGTGTTTCCATTTTTATTATTTTGATCGTCGTTATTCTTAAAAATTATATTAATACCTCTTGCGAAGTAAGCAGTAACATTTTATATACAAAAGGGACGATTTCTTTTTCATACCAGGCATTTGTATGGTTTTCTATAGTGTCTTATAGCAATGTCGCGGGGTCTATGTAGTCTTCGAGAAATTAAAGATAGTCCATCCCTTGAATGAAGTTCAAATTTTCCTCTCTGAATGTTTCTCGAATAGAGGAAGTACAGCACACGATGATCTATCCAATGAATAATCATAATTTGTATTAAGCGAAAAAATAACATTTATTTCTGCGTTCTTCATACTGAAATATATATATAGTAATTCTATTGTAAGTTCACAAGTTGTAACTGTACTACGGATCTTTATGCAAATTCGAAATTTCCTAGCTTATTTTATAAAAACCACGATGAGGAACAAGTTTTGTTTGTCAACTAAACAATTCCTTTTTTTGTATTTTAAAAACGTGTGCATGCTATTAATGCATAAAGATCCGCAGTCTAATTACAACTAGACAGTAGATGTATACGCGCTTAAAATATGCAAAAAGCATATGCAAATATGCACAGAAAATATGTAAAATATATTATATAGATTTGCACAAAGACCCGCAGTCTAGTTATAAGCAATTCGGCATACGTGTGCTATCATTTTGTCGAAGGGCGTAGCACCGTGCGTTTAGAATGATTAAGGTATAAATGACGAGTGCCACGAATTTCGATCAGGTTCCTGCGCACGCAGGAAGGAGCTGTACGAAGAAACATGTTTCAAGGATCGCTCTCGCTGGAAATGAAGAAAAACGCGGCTTCCCATCCTCGGTGGAGCGTTCGCGAGGGTACCGCATCTATTACCTTTTATCTTTCCACCTTGCCTGCTACCAGGGCCACCTCCTTTCGCTGTTGCTACAGCGTGTTCCACTCAGCTGAAGATTTTTGTGCCTTTGCTCGAGGGAACACCGCCGCGCGTGCGTATCGCAACGCGATAATTTTGACATGGTCTACACGGTTTCGGTATTAATATCCCGAGAGCCGGTCCCGTGTTCCGATTGCGCGAGATATCGGGAATCAATAGAAATCATCCTTCCATCGCACATGGAAAAATCAAGCAAAATCCTCGGAGAGAACCATACGCGAGGAACGCTTTTTATTCATCAAATGCGAAATACTATGCAGATCGTTCGAGTTCTTGTCTTGGTAAACTGTCTAGTTTATAATATTAGGTCTATGTACAAACGAATTTGTAGTCGTTACAATTAATCAACATTAACCCTTTAGTGTACGGGTTGGGTCTATTAGACCCATGAATTAAAATTGTACTGTTCTGATTTTCATTAAATGAGCCGTTTAATGCAAAAGTGTTATAAATCGATATTTATCTGTTTGGTTTAACACTAGGTCTCAAGGGTTTAATCGTCATTAAATAAAATGTAATATCATTTTGGCAGTTCTTGCATAAAACGAACGTAACATATGTACTTCGGTATTATTGGGTTTTATCGAACGTTTGCTTAACCCCTGGTCGTACCATTGTCTTTGCTGCTACAGTAATTAGAACGTCTTTATCCCAAAAAATATCACAAAAGAGAAAAGAAAATTTATATTTTTTGTATGGCTAAATTTACTTCAACGTATAAATATTGATTACAGAATAATACAATTTTATTTCGTCCAAAAAGAAAGGCATAACGTTCATATTTGTTAGACTTCGTTTAAACGAATGGACAGCCATAATCTCTACAAAACCACACAAATTAACAGCGCAACATTCCAGTCTTTCCCCTGCGGTACAAAGTAACAAACGGAGGAGACCAAGTAAAATTATTCAGACTGCCAACCGGACATACAGAACTAACACACAAATACCTCCTAAAAAGCACAGGACAGAGTTCGGTAATTATTAGACTACGGATCTGTATGCAATGTAAACAATTTTTGCAATGATTGCAAGACACGGGAACCATATAAAAATTTCTTTCTGCCTTGAGTTATCTTATTAAGCTGAAACTATCGCACTGATATCGTTAAATCTTTTTAATACTTTTTTAAATTGTACGTTCCGATGTTTGTCATAAATGCATAAAATCTGCTGTAATTATATTGGAAAAGTGCGCGTCTTACAGATTTTGATGACGGAAAAATGATTCTAATGTACTCCACCGAACGATTCGCAGCCTCCGATGCTACAGAGTAGCAAAGGTAACTGTGGTAGTTGCAGTTTCTATCGTGTCGATTTTCCATGAAAAAACGGAATTTCTGAGTCTAAGGACGTGTTTTCTCGGCATTTCCGCTTTATTTAAACTGGCTCTCCGCACGAGGAGACGAAATCGCAACAAACTCCCGAGCACTCCCGAGGGTCAATTAAAATACCGATGACCATCGTCCGAGCAGGATTTACGAGCGTCCCGATTCTCGGGCTCTGATCGTTCATCCGACAGTCAGCTGGTGTCGAAGTCTGCGGCTGGAAACCTCTTCGCGTTTATCATTTGCATTACTGCTGGGCACCCATGCGGACCACGAGCATAGTTTCTCCTACCTCTTCCCTGCGTCGCCTCGCCTAACCGAAAGGGTGAACGCTACACAATACACTCCTGGACAAAGTGATAGCACATGTGTGCTATATTTCATTTCTCGAAGACTCCATACACTTCGCGACAATACACCAAAACATTTCAGGGTGTTCGCGCTATTACTAGACAGCGTTTCTTTCGCTAATGACAAATAGTAGACAAAAATTAAAAGGGAAAAAGTGATACTATCTTTTGCAAGCTATATAATGGCGTATGTATTTTTTTGTGGTTGCACCATTTTTTTTAGAAATGGTGACCTTCAATTTTTTTAATGGAACGCTATACGATTTCTTTACATCACACGAAAGCGTGTGTCGAGACAAATTCATTCGTATGCGACACAATGACCTTCAAAGTCATACAAGGTTGGAAATGGAAGAAGTAGTCGTGTTGGAATATTTTGCCCTTGGTAATTTGTTGTGCGCGTTCCTCAATTTTTTCTGAGATTAAATGCACATGGTTTTGACTAACCACGTTTCCTTCAAGCAATCGTATATCAATTATGCTTTTCCATCCGATTCTGGTCCAGATCATCGCACCACCCCGTTTTTTCTCTGTTTTCTTCCGGCAATTTCCACGATCTTTGGATTGAGGAAATTGTAAATTATAGGATAAACGCTATCGATAAAATGACAGAGATTCCTCGTGTCAAGACCGATTAAACGGTAAATGCTACACAATAAAACGCAAGATACCGCTTTCTCTTGTTTTTTCCCGAAAAAATAGTAAAACTAACTCGAAGAGTAGTATGTGAGATTAATATTGGTAAAATTTTGGTAACTTTTACGTCATCTACCTTCAAGAACTCTTAAACTTTTCACACTACAAAAATATCATCGAAAAGAGCAAATATCGTACAATTGAACATACGAAACCGCGTTTCGCATCGAGAACTTGGACATAGTACACACGCGACAGCTTCCAGCTATCATTTTATCCAGGAGCGTATCTTAGCACTTGGTTGTCGCGGGCGAATATGAGAAATCGAGAGAATAGCGGTGAAAGGGTGTGCAATCGATTTGGAATCGAAGACGCTGACCGCAGGAGCTTGTCACCTGTCAGGTTCGCAACCTGCGGCCCGAAATGGGTCATGTAGGGCGAAACGGAGAAGGGAAGATCGCCGAGAGAAGAGAAGAGAAGAGAAGAGAAGAAACCGTTGGCCGTGTGCACACCGATTCACCGGATTCGTTGGCCTTCTGTGGTCGGTCGATGTGCAGCACGACATTTCAACGGCGCGACGTGCGGTTACCCTTTCTTAAGAGCTCGCACAGTGTTTGATTACAGGCTGCGGATATCGTTCACCCTGTTACGTGATAGGCCAGGAACAAGTCAGCGAATACCTGGAATACCGAGCGATCACTGTCAGTTTTCAGACAGCCCGTTATACGTATATCGGTGATTCCACGATACTTCGTATTCCACGATACTACTATCGACGATTCGATACTGATTTGATTGTACATATAATTATATATTTAACATTTAGGAGAATACATAAGTAATGAATACAAATTATAACGTGTCTTTCTATGCTGATTGATTCGGATCGATCGACACAATCGTCGCGGGTTCCGGTAACGCTCATCCCTACTCCATCTCCAACTACGACGCTCATCTTACTATTACATGTTTTTGAAACGGGTAATTGCCTATACTTCGAAAAACAACTTTTGTCTCGGACAAACCGAAAAAGCTATAATTGGGTCAGAAATTACGGCGATATCCTTTAAAAACTGCATAAAAACATTTTTAAAAAATTCGACTAAACGACTCGAATTTTTTTGAGATGTTAGAAGGATTAGTTCACTAGATAGGGGAGATAGGGACTAGTTCCCTAATTTTTAACACGCCTAATTTTTATAACTAAACTACTAAAAGTTGTCAAATTTACCCAAGTATATAGAATTAATTTTGAAAATCGCTTTAATCGAGCACAGCTTGAGGTTTTCATCACATTCATCTTGGTGGGTACAATAAGTCGACTAATCCCGGTTCTGGGATTAGTTGTCATACACGGTGGGGTTAGTTGACGTAACATTTATTTCTTATATGTAATTTCTTTAATTTGCTTTGATTAATATCTAACTACAATTAATTATTTCTTTAACATATATTCCTTATAATGTCGAATTTTATCTACAAATCATCATCCAGGTCACAATTATTTGATGCATTGATGAATTGATGCATTTTTCAAGATTGAGAAGTCTTTAGCGACACTGTTAACGCTTTTACCTTCATCTATAACAATTAGGACAGCCCATAAAGTAATATCAGCTCTTGTTTTGAACTTCTCAGTTTTTCACTTACAATTTGTCATATTGATACAAATATAGTCAATTGATACAAAGATCAAAGCAAAATAAAAATGAGACCAAAATAATATTTGAGGTTAGGTCTGGGTCTAGCTCTAGATTTTATTTGACTAATAGTCCATTAAACCCATCGGTACATAATTTATTAACCCCATTCGATATTATCAACATTTTGGCAGCTGAAAGTTTACAACGTTCGAACAACACGGAGAGAAAGAGATTAATCGTTTCACAGTATGTAAAAAATATAAATGGTTAAATTTTCACTCGGATGGAACTATGAGGGTTAATAGAATTCCTTTAAAACGTGAACTGTGAAGCTTTTTTGTTATAAACACTGTCCACGCATTCGAAATTCCAATAGAAATAGATAAAGACGAGTTCTTCGAACTAAAAGTTTTAAATTCAACAGATGTAAGATATAAAATATAACCATTTTCCTGCAGCAGGGATGAATTGTTTGTGCATCGATATTAAGAAAGGTGTCAATATTGTAACGAATTCTGAATACTGTTTAATGGACAGTATTCTAACAATATTAACCTTTCGTATTCGAAGCTATTCTGACTCCAGATATGGACGTTTCTTCTTCGCATTAGTTGTTGACAGTAGAGAGTGGAATCAATCGCCTGGCGAAGAAAAAGAAAAACGGAAACGAGCAAACTATTTGTGCGCTGCCGATTTTGATAAAGCACCTTCACCATAAACACCACAAATTTGTTCACAAGCCTGCGAAGCGGAACAGCATCAAAACGCAATAACTTTGGACTGAATAAACAAATGTCACAATTTTTTTAAAATGATTTATGGACTGTCACCTTTCAAACGCGCTATAGTATGGCTAGATTGAATTAGTATTACCAAGTTATGAAACTCTAAAGCCATCGATTGGGAAAAACGCCACGAACTTTTTCCTTGACCTATTATTAAAAATCAAACCATCGATAAGGTACCACACGCGATTTAATAGATAAAACAGTTAAAAAACTTATTTTTAGATTGCACCGCATAACTATCACGTCCATCGAATTATAAGGTTAACATTTTGCACAATATGTTCACTTTTAACACGTTATTTAATGGCATTTAATTAATGTAGTTTAATTCCGAATCTTTAGCTAAATAAAACGATATCACTCTTAATCGTCAATACACAATCGATATATTATTGCAAATTTCTGTGATTCTTCGCGTAGCGGAATTTTACATCGAACACTTTATTTACAATTACATATAACGGTTTTATTATCTCGAGTATGCGACCGGCTCGGATCGTGATCGCACACCGACTTCTCTGGCTGTCAGTTGATACAACGGCATCTTGACAACCCCTCTCTTCTATTATTTTTAAGGGGTTTGTTCGTAGCAGGGCAGTTTGGCATTGCGGCGATTTTACATTGAACATGTGGCCGTAACAATTTTTTGTAGAACCAGGACTTTCTGCTTACAAATCCGAAACGAACTAATATGTATTAGATCATCTGACGCCATTCAGGTTTTTTTTCGAGTTTTTACATACGATTACACAGGGGAAATAGGCTAAAAGCTAATTTTTTGATTTCCCCTATAACTACTCCTCCGGTTAGGATATGGACCATGTATTGAAATTTTACACGTACTCGAAAAATAATATAAAATGTCACTATATTTTGAACAATTTTTCAATAATCGAAATAAGTTTGAATGAAGTGTATTTTACGATTATAACGATCAGAATTTTTTTGACGTTTATAATGTACTAGGAAGAAAGAAAAGTTACACATATTGTATATCTGTGTATTCTCCAATGGCTAAATGTTGCCTACGACAAAATAAAATTTCATTTCAATTTAAATGGAATTAACTACACATATATTAAGATGCTGTGCCAAGTCTTCGTCACATGCCTGACTCGATATTATAGTTACGATAGTGGAAGGGATTAAGATAGAATTTGTCATGTTATAAAAACAGCCTTGTTTCTTGAAAGGTAACAGAAATTAATCAGCGATATTGAAGGCTCGACGGAATTGTTTTCACTTTCTGCAAGCGACGCAATAATAATTGATTAATTTGATCTGTGTCACGGACAGAGCACGCGCGTCATGAAACCGGCCCTATTTCCCTTCCAGAGAACTCAGGATAGGGTGCTGCACCCCAGCAATCCCTCCCCTGCCTAAACAGAACCTCCATTTCGCCAGAGAAACGGACAGGGAGGGTATCGTAGCCAATAGAATTCAATTTTAAAACGAAAACTCCACCCCAGATGCCACCCTTGGTACAATAACGACCGCAAAAGATGATATACAACCCTGGAATCCGCAGGGGAGGGGTTTCTCCAGTCCACGAGTCGGAGAATTTGAAATTACAATTTTTTTCTATTGCGAAACATTTGTAATTTTACTTGCTGATAGCTTTTATTAATCTATTAAAATAATAGATATATTAAGAAATATTAAAATGCTAGAGACAAAAAGTGCAAGAAATTATGCATGTTAACGAAATTTAATAGTATATTAATTTTATTATCATTACAAACAATTTTTTCGTAAGTGAAAGAAACGTTTCTCTCGTTCTGATTTATGCGAAATAATGTAGGAAAACTGAAATTTTAGACCCTTACATAAAAATAATGTGTGGATCTTTACGTAATCATACAACAATTTAAAATATAAGAATACGTGTCGTATTAACAAAAATTGACAATCAATAACACGACACATTGAAATTATGTTACAAAAGATTCTCTAGTTGGTAAAAGAAATTGTTGTATTATTGCAATTTGTGATATTGAAATTTATTGTTTTATCGTAAAATATGTACATTGATAGAAAATGATGTTAAGTCGATGATGAAGAAATATATATTGTGGGAGGATTAATAATTATTGTTTTATGTTCCGGCAAGTAAACGGCAATGGTGGATTTCCTTTTGTTCAAAGTTTCTACTCTGGTACATTTAACGCTACACAAACAACAATGTCGCATGCGACGCATACTTTCATGGGGCGAACAATACTGCAGTAACTTCTAATTTAACGTTTCGTCGTTCATTACGCGCTAAGTGCGTCCAACTCGCGTTATTCCCTTGCGAGTTCAAGCGAATTACTGTTACACGAGTTTTAGCAATCGGCCAAATAGACTTGTTTACAGACTAAATTGTAAACACAGCTAATTAGGACACTTGGCAGACAATTTTGATTTTTGTGAAGCGAGTATTCTTTTTCTGCCAATTTTTTTGTGCGCTTAGATTTATTTTTTGTTTCTCGTTATCGTCGATTGACGTTATTATAAATTCAGAACATCTCAATTATTTGTAAAATAATAAACTGTGCAAAATGAACAAGCGTAAATACAACAAAAAACTCTTATGAAGTTTTATATATTTTTATGTATTTTTGATTCTTCTCATTCTTGCAGAATGATTGTCAATTATGGTAAAATAAGTTTATGGTGTATGCAGATTTTCAATAAGAAAATGTCTCATAATATGTAGGACTCAATTCGACAAATAGTTTTGAAATACAAAATAAATGCTCCTTTATACACAAGCGTAACCCATTTTTGTTATGATAAAGAAAAATTATTTTATTTTGTAAATAAATTCAAAACTATCAAAATTATGACTTAAAATCTACTTAATTTTATGTATAATATACTTTAGCATATTTAATTTATTATTCACATAATCGTAGCTTTCCTCAATCAACAATTGAAGATTGACAAAAATTACAATATTCAGAATTCTGTATTTTGTGATCAAATTCGAAATTGGCAAAATCATTAATTGAACCACTCCTAACTTCACGTATATCATATCATAAAATATTTGATTCCCAATGAAAAAGCTTTTCACTAATGATTACACGCATAATGAAAAGTTGATGCCTACGAGAAAACGTTTAAATTTTTCTATGTAATAAGTTCACATAACTTCAGCTGTTATCAGTTCATAAATGAAAAGGGGACAACAATTACGAGTGCTAAAAGTAAGTAAAATTCAAAAATCTATAGTTCATGAATAAATTCAAAACTAACAAAATGTACATATAACACCCCCCCCCCCCGAGAACTACAACTTTTTTTTGAAGTATTTTTCAAAATTACCATTATTTACGGAAATAAATGGAATAAACTACGATTTTTATGGTTTTTTCGTGGTTTCCGCTATGAAAATAACATTTGCGCCAATTCTTACTATCATATTCGTAATCAGTACGTCAAAATACGTAAAAATCCAGAGTATAAAAAAATCGGAGATATGATCTTTTCGGAAGTTTATCCGAAAAAAATAGTAATTTTAGTGTTTTAGCATTAGTTTTGCCTAATGCGTTCGAATTGAACATTGGGCCCCGGTTAATAAAATTTGTTTTCATGACATTTTTTCTGGTAAATACGTCAATCCTATATTCTAAAACTCAACTAATGTACAAACTTAAATTTGTTAAAATTGCGATACGCGGCGATTTTCCATGCAGGCATAAATATATCATTTCTGTTTAACTGTTTTTACGTAATGTTATTAATATTTGCTAATCATTCAATGTTTAAAATTCTTCAAAATTTCAGCGATGCTCTAATTATGCTCAGTGCATTTTAACTTGATCTTTACCACTTTTAAAAGCCGCTAATAAAGACGTGCAGGAAGAGGCATGCAATCCCTCTGTCATTCGCACAAGTTCTTCTTTCGTTTGGTTAGCATCATGCTCCACTGGGACAACAGCGACGCGAAACGCGATTGCGCTTCTCTTTTATAAGGGCAACTCGTTTATTACCACTGGCCTCACCTCGGACGATACTACTTTTTGCTACCAAACATCCCCTTACTTAGAACAGAGTTCTCAGAGCCTATCGTCTCGCGTGAAATGGCAAGTGTGACGAATTCATTTAGCGTTCGCTTACAATATCGAATCTGGGAAAACAAATAGGAACAGTGAAATACGATATTTTTAGGAAGAGATCGCGTCCAAACACTGGAAGAACAACATTTCAGAAAGATTAGTGACCGTTCCCTTTATAGGTTATTCATTTTGTCTTTTAACTTTTTCAATTTTGAGTAACTGTTCTTATCAACCAGGCATTTTTACTTACTTACTAACAAGCAGACAGCGGATCTTTATGCAAAATAAAAATTTTCTACCTAAATTGCAACAAACTTGGATGAAGTCGATATTTATTTCCATTCTTAATAATGTTCTTACTGCTTTTAATTATACTTACTTATTTTGTCATAAATGCATAAAACCGCCGTCTACTAATAAGTGAAAGCAATTTTTTGAAATTTTACAGAAGAATGTATTGTATATTACTTTTGTGAAGAATCTATATATGTAGTTTTTGACAAATAAACTGCTCTTTGGTAAATTGGTTAAAATTAATGCTGTTTAAATGTTGGTTCGATATTAAAAATTGTTTGCAATGTTAGAATTAATAGAAATTAATTAATATTACGGACATTCGGAAAATGAAACGATATTTTCTTTTTGGTTACATTCTTCCAATAACACGTAATATTATTAAGAATATACGTTAGAGTGCAATAGTATTAATATTTTATATTTACAATAGATAATAATATACAATATTATTAATAGTGAATCATTATCATTAATGTCAATGCATTCTATTGTGACGTAATATATACAAAAATATGCTTACACAATTTTATTTTGAATGAATGAATCAACTAAGAATCAACCAATCAACTGAAGAAACAGTATGCGAATGACCAATGGTGAATAAGAACGGATATTATTTTTTATGAATAGTACTGCATACCATATATTTTATCTACTGTTATCATAATAACAACACACGATAAGATGCAATATATTATTAATATAAGCTGTGTAAGAATAATATGCTAATATGTAATGAATGCATTTCCTTTCCCTTCCACTCAAAACATGTCCAATGAAATTAAAAACCGCTGATAAATAATAATAATAATAGCAAATATTATTACAAATAGATAATAATATAGAAGAATAATATACTGCTCAGTTATAAATGCATTTCCTTTACCTTACATTTGAGACACGAACAATGAAATTACAAAACCCAGAGTGCATAATGATAGTAAATAATAATGAATACTATTGATGATCGATAATAATACGTAATGCTATTAGGATAAGATAAACAAAAATAATATATTATTTATGAATGCATTTTCTTTACCTTGCACTTATTGCCCAACAAAAGGCAATGAAATACCACCCATGAATAATTAATAACAAATAAAAACGTTATTGTTTCTGTCTTACATTTGTCCGTTCCTAACGTTTTTCGAGTACGAAGAGCTCGTTATCCCCTAATTAGCGTCGACTAATTTCCAGAGGGACGTTCGTTAGTTCCGTTAACGACCATCGGTATCTTCCGCAAGAAATTCCGCAGAAGAAATAACTCGGGAAGCCTAAATTTGGTCATAAGCTGGTTCCTTTAGCCGTGGCGTACTGCTCCCTATCCCTTACAAGGGATCAAAGCACAACGATGCCCTTTTAGCAACACTCGCAATTCCACCGACTCAACGTTTTTTCCCACTTTCAATCGCTTTTTGTTCCGACTGTCCTGTACCGATGCGTCGCGATGATGAGAGATCGATACAGGATGAGGGCAATCGCGACAAATGACGCTCGATGGTCGTGTTCGAGCGGTCGTTATAGCACCAGATGATTTCCCTTCGCCGGAAGTCGCACTTGTCGCTTGCTTACTCGACTTCTGCGCGATCCGACTCCGTTTCCGTCAATTTTCTTCCAGGACTCCCGTGCGCTGCACTGTTATTTCACCATTTTTTTTAGCATTTTTGATCGCGCGTTTCGTGATTGCTGTGATTGTCACGGCGATTTCATGGCGGATTATTAAGTGAATTTTTTTGTTCGTGTGAAATCTTCTTTAATTGTGGGAAAAACAGTAAAAAGGCAACCACGTAATTCGTCGGTAATATAATTAGATACTGCTCTGCCGGGCTTAATCTGCACTGACCGAAATAATGTTAGGTTCACTTTATTTTTCTGACGTAAATATGTGTTTTAATTTTTGCAATATTTCTGTTTTGATTTGAGATCGCGCTTCTCTGATACTATTTTTTAATTGTTTTACATTGGAATATTGTTTCCTATTACTGTAAACATCATTACCTAAAAAGCCCCAAAGGTTTTGGGTTAAGGTCTGAACTAGTCGATGGCTAAGACAAGACCTCAACATTTACTGCCTCAAAGTAGTTTTTAATTGATTCTACACAATGACTTTGTTCATCGTTATGCTGAAAAAAATCGAATTTGCTCAACGAATTCCATCATCGTATTCGCTTGGTGCATATTCCAACAGTTCTTGGGAGTACGGTGAAAGAGTGGAGGTCGCGCGGGTTGAGGCGGTAAAGAATAAACGGCAGCAAGAGGCAATTAACCTAACCTCAAATTCTCTAAAGTACCGTTCTTTATTTTACCCAGTCCCGATTTGTTTGTTTAACAATTGGAATCTTACCGTTATAGTCGAACGCTGCCAAAATCATAATTCTACCTCCGCCATAATTCCTGCCCATTCCGATGTCTATTTGATCACGCACATCGTGTCGGTAGTACTGAAATCTATCCGGACAATTCAAATAAATTTTTTCTCGTCTGAGAACATCACATTTCTCAATATTTCTGCCCCTATGCGATCTTGAGTAAATTCTAATCTCTCATCTTTGTTAAATTTAGTTAGAGAAGGCTTTTTGACACGTTTTCTGTACAGCATCTTATTTGTTTTTAAAACTCGATGCACACGTCGTGCAACTGGCAAATATAATTTTGTCCTTATTTGCGACGCGTTCAATTTATTTTTGTGCGCTTTACGAAGAATCTTTCATCAATCCCAGCATTAAGTTAACTTTAAGAAAATTTCACACTTTTTGTGTTACGATCACTGTGATGGACGCTACACTGCACGCCAACAATGCTTGCGATGCCGAAGCTGTTAAGAAGTCTTGTATCTTATACAATAAATAATAAGAAGAATAATAAGAAAAGTATATAAATAATATAAATAAGTAATATAAAAAAGTATATAAATAAATAATAAGAAAAAAATACTTGGGCTTAAAGACTATCTGTTTATATCCCAAAAAGTCCTAGTCACATAGATACAGGGTGTCCCAGTATTGATGGTACAACCGAGGAGAGAGTGATTCTACATGAGAAAATAAGTCGGTAAATATGGAATAAATTTCTTTCATTTGACAAACACGCGTGCCATTGAATAGGAGTCGTCTGACGCGTCTGTTCATGGCCAACCAGTTCTACTTCTTACAAATGCTAGACATACGAACTCGATGGATTTTCAAAGTCGATTTTCTCGAAAACAAAGCGTCAAATAAAATAAGTCCAAAGTACAGAATAAATATTTCTTATTTGACGCTCGTGTAAAATCATCCTCTTCGCAATTGTACCATGAAGACTGGGATACCCTGTATATTCAGTAATTATTGTAAAAAGAATTCTTAAAAATTACTCGTTTTCACTGCCGTTACACGAGGTGCGCCCGTAATTTGAAGCCCAGAAATGAAATTTTAGGGCAAGGAGTTAATGTTTTAGTAAGGCATCACAATTTTTATTACCGCGTTTAGTCTCTTTAATCTTTGCTCTTATTTCAATCATTTTCGTCGTCGAAATAATTTGTAGGGTACACACTTTAAAACAAAATTTGGAATTCTTGCGGTGTTGCAGGAAAGTGGAGATTGAAAAATTTATTTGATTTCGGATGAGTGCCAAAAAATCTTTCTCGTGAAATTTCGGCCCATAGCCTGTTAAAGTGACGCGATGACTGCGTTTAAACGAAGCGATGCCACGGACAATGCTCCGATAACATCTCGCGTTCTGGTACAGCTCGAATGCCGAGGCTCGATATCGGAAGGTCTCAATTGAAACGCAAGAAAACTTATTCCCCGATGAAAACAATGCCGCGAAGATAAAAGAAAGGCCGCTCTACGGCTTAATTTATTGCGCGGACGGTGCCGAAGAAAAGTTTCACAAGCTTCGGAAAAGTTCGAACGCCAACAACTGCCGCATCTTATTGTCTTCTACACTCCAAGACAAAAAGGCCGTAGGGTAGACCGGGGCTAGTTGACTAATTGTTATAACTAAACCACTGGTATTTGGTTCAGTTGTTAAATACCAAAGGTGTTTTTACCCAAGTACACAAGATTAATTTTGAAAATCGCTTTAATTAAGCATAGGTTGAAGGTTTCATAACATTTATCTTGGCGAGTGCAATAACTCAACGAACCCCGGGTCTGGGATTAGTTTCCATACACGATGGGGTGAGTTAACTCGACATTTATTTCTTATATGTAATTTCTTTAATTTATTTTGCAATAATTAATAATACATAAAAATGCGCCCGAAGACCCAAAACATGCCACATTTTTTCAGAATTTTAGAAATCATCAAAGAGCGGAAAATGCGTGGAAAAGCGCGAAATCTAATTTACCCTGTAACTACCCTCACGGGCAAGCTAGGGGGCTGAAATTTTACTCAGAGGGGTTTTTCTTGGTCAGCTTTCGAATGGTTCAATAGTCATTGAAAAACCTCTAAGGGCACTTTCGACCATCTTATTCGGCTAGGCCCTTTCAGTTGTATCTATTTCAGAGTAAGCTCTTTTCATAGGTTCTTGCATATCAACTGTGGTTGTTGGTTTTTCGCGGTACACTTGTTCCTTCAATTTTCCCCACAAATAAAAATCTAGTGGTGTCAGGTCTGGGAAACGTGCTGGCCATTTATTACTTCCTGATCGACCAATCCAACGACCTCCAAATGTCCTGTTCAGTAATTCCGTAACATTTCGTGCCGAATGAGCAGGATATTCGTCTTGTTGGAACCGCATGGACTGTCGCATGTCCAGTGAAATGTCCTCTAACAATTCTGGCAAAACGTCTTTTAAGATTCTCTCGTATTTATGACTATTGAGCGTGCCTCAATGAAATATGGACCAATTTCAAGTTCAAGGGATTTGCGATTACCGTGAAAGCTGAAAACATCACTTTGAAACGATGCCCATGCTGCCGTTTCATCGAGCGGCAAACATTTTGTGAAGTTTCCGATGGCCATTAATTTCCGAATATCAGGTCCGACAAATATTTCTTTTTTGATTTTTACGTATGACAATTTGGGGAATAACCTGATTAAGAACTGAAAAGCCGATCCTTCACGGTTGAACGCTTTTTTCACCAAGTGATCACGTGTACAGCTTTGTTCTGCACGCGTTACAAAAGAATTTCGGCACCCACCGCTTGTCAGTGTTGACATAACATCCACAAACGTAACGAAAACATTTTAAATCGACTGTGCAACGCTGTCTCGACATTTTCACACGTTCCTAAATAAAAACCAAAACGTTTCGAATACAATTGAAATGATTTTTCTAGCGACGCTACCGTCCGACAGTCGTAACGACGGCGCAATACTGTCAACGTGCGGGAATTCGAAAACCAGAATCAATCTTGATTCATCTCTCGAGTCCAAAAGTTGATTGGGATTTGCAAACTTGTGTAATTATACATGCATTAAGAACACGGATATTTACGGTTCACGGATTCCGTGTACATACGTATGTCCCTCCGGTACGCGTCCAAAATCGTAGACTCCGCTTTTAATACTTTCATCATTTACCGCAGATTGCTGACATACAAGTATTACGCTCTGTGTTGTTCGAATGACCTCTGGTCCGTTCAACGAGACGAATCGCCAGTCGTAAACAAAATATGCACGTGGTAACGCGCGCGGGAAATGCAGCAGCCACAGTTGTTGGCTTTCGCAAGTTGTCAAACGTTAGTCAATTAACTATAAGGCCGGCTTTGTGTCAGTTAATAAACCGCGTCATTCTAACCTGTTTTTATATTCATTTCTTGGTTTCCGTATCTGTATTCGTATTTGTTGTGTTGTTTTTGTTTTATATTTGCAACGAATAATATTACAGTATAGCAATAAGCATTATCACGTTCGTTGAATGTCTATGCAGCAAACCTCTTGCGGCGATTGAAACAAGTCCGTGAATTTAGCAGGAAAAATGTTACAATATTTGTAGGATACGTTCCTGTTCTGTCCGAACGTTGTCATGCGCGTTTTTTTACGTCTGGTGGCTCGTCTCGTTGAACAGATTATAGTAAAATTGTTCGAAACGAATAAGTCGCAGATGTTGCAAGAATATGTGTGTTCAAAAAAAGAAAACTGTGTGAGAAGATGCAGCGGGGGTGGGGCGGAAACAATGCGGTCGGGAGATAGGGAGCAGGCTAGAACGGGTTGGTTTATTGCGCGTATTTGTATTCAATATTAGCATCCACGTGGGCAGAGACACAATGGCCGTGGTCTTATCCGTTCGTGTCCCATGGCGTGTTTCCCTTCCGCGGTGTTCCGTTCCCGTTTGCACGGTGTTCCAGATCGGGGACAAGAAGAACTCGGAATGGTATCGGAGGAAATTACGCACTTCACCGACGCATAAAGCTGCGCCGGAGCTTCTTATCTACCGGAGAAACTCGCGCGTGGGAGTGGCTCTTCCTGGCAAGAAGACGCATCCGCGTGAAAATGAAAAACTAACGCCCCAATTTTTTTCAACAACAAAATCATTTGTTCGTCTCCTTCCGAAAAAGTGACGGACCTTCTTTTGAAACGAGCGAGTATAGGCTGACCTGTGCTGGATTCCGAGGTGAAATGATCGAACACAACTTAATACATTAAAGATCGCTTTAGTCGCGATCAACTTTCTCCGTTCCACAATTTATTGAAGAGTTTACAATGACGCGACGGTGCGTATACCGTCCGACAGAACTTCGGCGAGAGAGTTTAGGAATGGTTAAAGAGTCCTTGAATACCAGATGGCAACTGCTGGGTTAGGAATGCTCAAATGCTGAATTCCTAGGGTTCGCATCCCAATATATGCAGTAGGTACGAACGGCGAAAAAGTAGGGAAGGTTGCGAAACATTACGGACAATGAGACAGCCCTTGATGGTAGGCCATCCAAAACCTGTCCAGTGAATGAATACTAGAAACCGAGAAACAAGCATCAAGCGAGGCGAATGCAGGCAATAAGACAGATAGAAAAACGTAAAAGCGCGGACGAGCGGAAATATTACGTATAAAGTCTTTGTAATATTAAAAGAGGTGTTCGTGTTCAATTAATTTAGCTAAATAAACATAGGTCGCATAGAGCTTTATTAAAAAGTTATAACAAAAATACGGAATAGAAGTAATATAGGAATAGTAACCGACTTGCTGTTACTGCGAGCATTCGCACAGTTTTAAATTCGATCTTTGATCGCTGTCAATCGCGTATTATGAAGAGCGGTAGACATTTTGAAATGGAGTATTAATCAACTCTGGAACCGACGATGTCGAGCAGTAAATACATTGATCTATTCGAGCTAATGCTCGCAATAACAGCAAGTCGGTTACTATTCCTACTTGTATTTTGTATTTTTGTTATAACTTTTTAATAAGCATCTATGCTACCTATGTTTACACGAAACTTTTTCTTATTTAGTGCGATAGAATATACTAACGAAGTTTGAACCTTGAAACCTGGGACACCCTGTACAGCATGTTCGATACAGGAACGATTTGGATGCAGTATACAATCAAATATATTGATACGTTAATATGTTGATGTATCTTCGTAATTTCAACAATTGTGATATAATAAATTAGAAACCGTTCGGTTGACCGGCAGTGGTGAGTTTAACGTGAAAGCGTGCAGTAACTACAGCAATTAGTTTAGAAAATTCTCTCCGTAAACTCTCTATTGTTATTATTACATGATCGTTCGACTATTGTACCTCGACATAATATGCAATTTCGTCGGCGGCGTTTTGAAGGAATAAAAATCGGCGAAACTATTCCGGAAGCCAGCCGTCTGCCAGCTATCTTATCCGAGAGGTGCTTAGCCACGTCTATAGTGATAGGTGACTGACAGCTCCGCTGCAACCGCCTCGGATTCCGCGTGGTTGCACACCGTCACGCGCGAACATAAATTAGTGTTAAACGCACGTATCGAATCGTCCTGTCTCGCGAACGTCCAACAGAATTTCAGAAGCTCATGCACAAACTCCTAAACTTCTTTACGACTGCCTAACGACGCTGTCATCCGCTACTTCCTCTTGTCGAGGAAAAAACGATCGCTTAGCATGCCGGCTACGAGTTTAGCGCGTTTCATTACGGTGGTCGCTCACGCGAAAATCGACTGTCAACTCTGCTCCGCGTCGAATTCGATTTGATGCACTCTCCTGTTCACGTTTGATACTTGAAGTAGAAAGTAAGAAACATATACTAAGATTTTAAATATATGCAGAAGTATACTAAATACACTAGAGGACAAAAGTTCGAGAGGATCAATAATTGAGCCGTTTATTTTGAAAGCGTCCCAAGTCCATTTGTCAATTATTTTCTGTTGACCGTAGTAACGTGTACAACTTGAAGTTATCAGTCATAAACAACACGTGCTGTTAAGTATATTCGAGTATAAGTTTTCCCAGTTAGTTCAATAATTAAAACCATTACTTTGAAGGTGGCCTAAATCCAATCAATTATTGATAATGTCCGAAAGTGCGGATTTTCAAATGTCCGAAGGCAGTGATGAAGGTAATTTTAATTAAATGGTATTTAACAAGTTAACCTCAGTTTTTTGACAGTTGCTTTAGTTGAATAATCAGTACGTTTAATTAATGCAGCGAAAAAAAATTCACTCAATACACACTTACAATTCAATATGCAACTTAAAATATTAAATTATTACACTCGCGAGGAAGAATAAAGCAACAAGACCATTTAATTCAGATAGTGAACACGAATACGTAACTAATGATTTCAACAAAAAATGTTCGAAAATATTGTATTGACACCACTTTATAAAAATACAAGACGAATTGCAACAGCGAAATACAAGGACATAATGGGCTTACTACGATATACATATGTATATCACCGACGGTGCACCATGACATCCCTTCCGCATACACAATATGTAGATGAGCAGTAAATTGTTATGTAATTTATGTAGCTAGAAAATTTCCCGAATTGCATAAATTGTGTTTTTGAAGTGTTGTAAAGAAATATAAAATAAATTGAGTATTGTTTTTTCAATCTGAAGCATTTTAAATTATGGCGAATAGACTTGGACTCTTTCAAATTTTATAACTAATCTGGTTGTTAACTTTGAAAGTGCCTTAACTCCATTTTGGGCAAGAAAACACATATTATTTACTTAATAATTGTTATTATTTTAATAGGAATTGTAAATTTAACTCTTTTAGATACACTTAAGCGGTATGACACATTCGTATTCTATACGTATATTTTTAATTTGATTGAAACGCAAACTCTTAAATATCTCAATTTAAGTATAAATGGACTTAGGTCACTTTCAAAATAGACGGCTCAATTATACATACGGTGGGTGTACAAAGTATTCGTACACCTTTAAAAATCGAATAACTTTTTAAAAATTGGATCAAACGACTTCAATTATTTTGAGATGTCAGACGCATAAGTTTGCTAGGTAGCGTGTAAATAATTTTTTTCTAAAAATTGCTATTGGTCGGAGTTGTGGCGAAAATAGTTATGATCACAATTTTTAACTTTTTTATCTGTACCCGTAATAAAAATTCAAGAGACGAATTTTAAAGGTCTAAGTAAGTTATGTACACGTACAAAGTTTCATCGAATTCGGTTAACGTTTTTACGAGTTGAAAACATTTAAATGTGATTATGTAAGGACAAAATTCCCTGAAAAGACCGAAAATCTGCGACTTTCACTCTTAAACTTTAATCTTGTAATATATAAAAAAAACCCAGTTTTATCGTAGGGGATGTCTGTGACATTGTTACGTCACGACGATCATCATTAAAATACTTTAAGATATTTATTTCATCTTGCGACAAACACTGTAGTTCTGCAGTTCCACTAACATTAGACTAAAATGAACCAAAATGAAGTATCATGCATTGCGAATAAGAAATAGTATAAGCAACAAATGCTGCAAATAACGAATAAAGCGTTGTACCATAGCGAATAACACCCATGTCTGGTTAGCTCAGATTGGCGGACTGACTGGTGGTCAGTTAGGCGAGTCACTCCGTGTATACCGTTGCACGCACCTATACAGAGTGCAAGGGACTTCGTGGAGCAGTTTCTACTTAAAATTACAATATCGGACCCGCAACTTCTCCTTCGGATCGTTATGATCGTTGCTGTCGAGCTCGTGCACACAGTATTGGCCAATTAACACGTTCTAAATCGGACACGAAAAACTGGACGCGCGCTTTGCATAGCGGATTCGCATGCAAATCGCGCGCTTTGTAAGCGCTACAATACCCTTAACGCTATACCTACCGTGCACTAAACGTTACTTCTATGCGCGGCCATACAAAAATTGCAAGATTGAATTTAATTAAATTTTAAGCGATTTCTATTCTTATTTTATCGTTATGACGCATACCACACGGTACATTCATTTCGATATGTGTGCTTAAATAAAATTCGAACATTTTCTATGAGGTCATATTTACCTATAATTTAAATAATCATATAAGGAAAGTTCTTCGAGTATAGAAATTATTTTCAAGTACATATACAATTATATGTCCATTGGGATAGGTTGCAATTTAACTGACTTTGAACGGGTAATAAAAGAATATAATAAGAATAAAATAATACTTATACGATTGTAATAATAATATGACTTTTACACCTTTTCTTTGCTTTAAATTGCATTGGGGATCTCAACCCCTAAACGTACGAATGAAATCAAGTTCGATGTGACCAAAGATACCATTTATTTTTTAACTTATACATTTGTGTGAACTCAACTATGAATTTTCGTATACATTCAAAACAAATATGTTCCTGGAGTGGCCAAAGACATGTTGTTGATAATATTTGGTATTAATATTCAACGTGTAAAATGGCATAAGAAACACATAACCCATCTGAAACATCTTTGTATGTCAAATTAGAAAAAAATACATATATTTAATGTCGAAGGTTTTTATAGTATGTTGGTTTTGTTACAAATATATTTAATTCTCGAAAAATTCAAAAATATTCATGTATACACGCTCGTGATCCCATTCTTGGCAACTCGAAACTTATTATTACTCTATAAGTAATTGTTGGAAAGTAAACATTTGTATTTGGCGGTATTTATTGGTTCGTGCGAATGTGTCGGCCTCTGGTGAGCGTTGAGAGGATTAGAAGCGTGCTTTCACGAATATGTGTCCTCGAGAACAAAGAAAAGCGTTTCTGACTGCCGAGGATAATATAATAAAGAATATAAGTTGTTTTGTTGACGTATGCGAATAAAGGCTCTATAGTTATTTTTCCCTAGAGTAATTTATATCTACAGTGTTTAAGCTCTGTGCACGATGTATTACTTCCATTTTCTTTATTTTGCTTGAACTCGTTAGTTCGATTGGATTCTTTGCTCCTATTAATTTTTCCTTGTGCTCTTCACTGGTTACATCTTTTCGTCATGTTTCAAGTAATTAATGAAACTCTAGTGTCCGTCGTAAGTGTTATCCGGCAATTGGCAACTCTCGTGAAACGTTGTTTTCAGCGAAAGAAAGTGATCAGCAGATCAGAGAGTTCCGCTATTTGCAACTCCGCAGGCGGATTTTCATACACGGTGATCCGAGGAGTAGAGTACCGATTATGTTCTCAATGTTCTCGGCAGTCTTGGGACAAATTCATTGGCTTCCACCGAGGGCGGCCGATCGGTGATCTTTAATTCATCGGCCCCCACGATCGTCTCACGATCGGCATGCCCGTGATCCCCGCCGACGATCCGGGATGATCCAGGACAATATGTACGTTGGGAACTACCAATGAGCCGAGGCTTACAGCTGAATCTTTAGGACATAAGCGATCGACGTTGTTGATTAATAAACATTCAGTTTTAACCCTTTGGCTACTGTTGGCGCCTATAGGCGCTCAACATACAATTTTAAATACCTTAAAAATTACACTGTTCTCGGTGTACGTCGCGAACGAATTCCTGCCATATTGTATTTACGACCGGAACACGTCAAAGTCTGCAGTAGCGAAAGGGTTAACGATAGAACGTTTGGCAGAAAATTCTTGGGGACCTCGCGAAGTTGGATTCGATTTAAGAAGACGTTGAACTATGTAGGGGAGACTGGAGTCGAAAGTAACAATTTGATTTTGGACTACCATTACGCAAAAACTATTACATTTGCAACAAAAATTTGTATGCCTAATTGTTACCTAGTTACCTGACCTAGTTGTTTACCTAGTTATTTAACTACGACATTTTTTATTTGTAACTAGTAATGGGTTAAGCTATTAACAAAAAATGGAGACCGGAGAAAGTGTTACAGCCATTTCGTACCCCTGGGCATTTGTAACACGACATGGTGTCAATAGTAACACAAATTAATGTATCTATTTAACTGAATGGCAATAAAAAAATGAAATAATTACAATAATCTAAGCTGTTCACGCTTCGTGGTTCGCCCTGTATACGGTCTAAGAATTTTCGTGACCAGATAAAGCACCAATCACAGTCGATGGTTTGATAAAGTCGCGAAAACGCTAGCAAGTGCGGGGGTTCGTCGGTCGCAGGATGCGTTCGAGAAGGAGCGGCTACGTGTTGTTTATTATTTAACCCCTTCGCCTACAATGGCGTGTGAGAGACGCGACGAAGATTCTGCACAGAGTCACATAAATATGTATGTTATTAATTTCTTTTAAACCGAAATAAAATTCTAGTTTGTTGTTGTTAATGCATAGCCATTGGAGAACATATAGACATACGATAGATATACATTTTCTCCTTCTTCTAGGAAATTATGAACTACAAATAAATTCTAATCACTGAAACCGTAAAATAAATGGTATGAAAAGGGGTTAACAGTGCCTGACATTTGGTTCGGATTAGGAAATTTCGTGCTGCTTTGGGCGAAAGGTTTTGCGTTGGCTATTTCTGAATGTACGTAGAAAGGAAGAAAAGAAAGAGAACTTCCGTTCTGGGACGATACACCGTGTTTTTCTTGTATTTACCATTATCGAGGAAAGAGCTGGACAATAATACCGGAGACACCCGGTATATTTGAAGAGTATACAGTAAGTTTTGCAAATAAAGAATCAGCAGTTACCGATTCGAATCTCACAAATTCATACATACCGGATGATTTATTCTTCCATCCGGAAGTACAGCAGACTAAACATTTTCCGACGATTAGAATGCAATCTCAGGGGCTGCATAGCGAGCTAAACAGCATAATGGCTAATCTGTCTAATCTACGGTGCAGCTCGCATCCATTACGGGCGACCACGTGTTCGCCTAAGCATATATACTACACAAAGAAAGAAAGAGAGAGAGAGAGACCGAGCGCAGGCTGGCCTGCAAACTGGCGCCGCCTTGAGGGATCTCTTTTATTCGCGGCTGGAGAATTCGATCTGCAGATCCGAGGCTCCGATATTCTTACCGATACATCCATCCCGGACGTCGCGGCGAACGGGATATCGCGATCCCGAGCGAATCTTGGGCCGAGTGACACGCCGATCGCTTGTTACCGATACACGCGTGTGTAAGACGACGTGTCCGCGTGATTTAATAATTGCCTTATAAGGCCGTGTCCCGTAATTGATCGATACAACGCGACGCTATTCCAGCCTACCGATCCCTTCTTCCGCTGCCACGTACCGTGCTCGATCCCCCTAGCCTTTTTTGCTCCTCTCGCTCGCTCGGATCGGATGGTTAACCGCTAGATCATCTTCCAGCCAATAACCTCGGATTCCGACCGTGATCGGACGCCGCCGATTCAACCAGCGCCGTTCCAAATCGCAAGGATGTCCTCGCAGGTTCCGGTCTGTTCGCGATCATGTTTGTTCTTCGACTAACCCATCTTGTCTCGCAAAAGTGTTACAGTGCCGGACAAAATGATAGGACATTTGATATACATGAATATTTCATATAACTAACCCTTTGCACTCGGAACAAAATCAAACATTTTTCATTTTACCGTTATAATAGCTCGCGCAATACGTGTCTGGTAATTTATTAAATAGGAACAAATTCAATAATGTAAACAATATTTTGAATATTGGTATAGCAATTTTTAGTGGCGCCTCAAAGTCGCCACTCGAGTATTAAGGGTTCATAGAAGAAAATTGTACATTTTAGGCATCCTATAATATTGGATACGTCTACTAATATGAGCATACTAAATCTGAAATTTGTATGGTACGCAAAAGGGAAGATAGAGAACAAAATATAAACATAAGCTGATTTTAGTCGGACAAAATCATATGACATTAATAAGAAATTAGAGTTGATCTAGAAAAATATTTTATATAATGCGATACTAATATTTTGTAAGGCCACCTTTTCGTTGTGCTACACGTAATAAACGCTTTGGTATTGTTTTATATCATTTTTCTATTCGTTTTTATCTGCTAATCTGCTTCTATCTGCTAATTCTTTTACACTTCTTGCAAAGTCAGTCCAGACATTCTTAATAATAATGAGGTCAAGATAGTTGGTAGGCTAATCCAAAACTGTCACATTTTTTTAATTAAAAAATGGTTCAGCTGCTTCTGCAGTGTGAATTGCAGCATTATCCTACTGAAAAATGTAATTTCCGCCTGCAATGCAAACTGCGGACTAGTTTAATTGTTCGTCTACTAATTTTAAAGATCCTTGTAAAGGAGTCTAATTGTAAGTTGCCAAAAGTAAGCTTTAAAATTTTTGTCCAAAATTCTGACCAATTGCAATATTTTTTAAATAAATTTTGTTTACGTCAGCTGGGAAACTAATCATTTTAAAATATTGGAAATGTTAAAGTCGCTTCGTTCGATCTTAAGAAAGTTATCCTCTTTTTAAAAGTGTCCCAATATTACATTGACAGACTCTGTACGCGGGCAATGAAACATGGTTGTTCCGCAGGCTGCGATACATTTGAGAACTGCCGGTTATTTGTACAAATAGGATTTTGATCCGGGTAGCATGCTGGGTAACTTCTCAATAAATTAATATTAAAATTTTCAAACCACTTCGTTCAATATTCTGTTGATACGTCCATGAAATTTGATTTCTTGTAGGAGTAAATTGTAACAAATGATTTTCGTGTAATCCAAGCTTGCCACTACATAGAGCAAGATACACCCCACACCATAAGTGTTCCTCCACGGAAATCATGTTTGCAAAAATACTGGTTCCTTTCGGAGATCCTCGAAGATTCAGTATGGATTAAATCCTTCTGGACCGTCGAGATTAGATTTATTCTTGAAGAAAAAATAATTTAAGAAACAACATTATATAAAGTACATTGGATATAATATCCGTTCTCAATTTTTTAGTATCTAAAATAAACTGACATGACCCCAATTTCTATTCATGTTTCCATGGACGTACTCTAGGTCTTTTTTATGGTATTTTAGGAGTTTTGGTGCAAATTTTATCTTTTAATGTTGCGATTGCGTTTAAGAACACGTTGAACAATCAAACGGGAACCACCAAACTCGCATTGGTTTATCATTTTTTAACAATTCTTAAAGTATTACTTGCAATTTTTACAATTTGCATTTTGGTACGAACTGATAACTTCTTCTTGGGTCTTTTTACCTTATTTTTCCCATATTTAATAGGATCGTGTAGAAACTTGGATACAACTTTATGAAAACGCCCGAATTTCTGTTAGAGTTCACAGATACCCACCTTTTGTTGACTAACAATGATTCTTCACCATTAAAAATACGACATGAAAATTCCTGAATTGTGTTCAAATAAATGATCTTATTTATATTATATTTTCATTCCTCGCTCGGATGGAGTTTATACAGCGTGCTGTTGATGAAGCCGTTGGAAATTACTTTTAGTACGTTAACACTAAACCTTAAAAATATGCTAAGTGTCTTATTATTTTGTCGAAGATGCGAAGGAATCAACTGGTAGATAGGCAACTGCGAATCTGTGGCATATCGTATCGACCGAATCGAACGTATGAATTTGTGTGTGTATGCGTGAAGCGACACGAGTGACGAACGAGCTAGTCTGTAAGAATCATTCTCTGTGTAAACGCGTATGAACTTGACTGAAATATAAATATATGTAAGAGTAAAACCAGTAAAAGTAAAATCCAAAATACCTCTTCAAAGAAAAATCTTATCGGAAGACTGTATGTATAATTTCTTTACACCCTGTACAGTTGTTAAAGAATTACAGCGACTGGTCTGTTCGATGTATCCTAGTTGCTAGTGTTCCAGGGTCGCTTTCAGAGGTCAAGGAATTTACCGCATTCCACGCGTGTGCGAAAGACTTTAATAGATATTGATAGACTTTAATAGATATTGTTTCGCTGGCGTGGCGATCTCGTGGCACGGCAGCACGTGTAACTTTCGGACTATCGAACGATCGACCAAACGGAAACGTCATGGACACGTAAGAGGCGGCCCGGTGCATCGGCGTGCATCGAGCGCAATAAATAGGAGGAAGAAACCATTGGCAACTCCGCCCATGGTCGACTGTCTACCGAAGAAGCTGAGAAGCGCATTGTGAGTTATGGCTCCTCCAGGTGAATTATAACATGTATAACGCATAGCGATGCTGTGCACTAGCCTCGTCGAACCCACACGTACCTACAACCAGCCGTAGGTGTTAAGGCGCGGTTGTAACTTCTGTATTTTGCAGGAATTTGTCGCTGCGAAAACGTTTTTTTAATTTCCCTGACGAGACACACAGTGTATTGCGACCACAAAATGGATTAGAGATTTGGTGAAAGATTTGGGAAAATCGACTTTCTATTATTGTTACATTTCTATAGCAACGTTGATCTGTTTTAACTTGCGAATTTAGAAAAGTTGCATTTGTGTCAACTTTCTGATTCATGAAAGCGATTTTAGTCAAAACGAAAAATTCTTGAAATTTTTGATAAAGGATTGTTCCAAATCAATTAGACTTTTCAGTCGATGTCAAGAATTTTGCGCGACTCTAATTATTACATGAGTTGGTACGTGTAAAATTATTTTTCACAGAATTTGTTGCTTTTGTTCATTTTCACTTAATTCGATAATGACAACGCTTATGAACGTTGTCAGGTTTAATTATATAAATTGGAGAATACGCGATGTATTAACAAAACGTAATTATATTAAATATACAACATAATCGAACAACGTAATAAAGCGATCAGCACACAACACGTTCGCAACGGAATTACATAAACGGAAAAACACAAGATGTATAGTAACATTCGTGGTCTACGCTACAGCAACATTTATATTAAACCGAGTTCGTATCTAAACATGCATTGATTCAGACGAATACTCGACAAATGTTTATATCAAAAACTATTTAGGTAAAATACAAAAAACGAGTAGAAACATTAGGTGGATTTAAGATTATCGTTGCATTGTTATGGATTCGTTATACGATTATTGTTAACAGAAGAAATACATTTTTATGTATATTATATTGTTTCGTTAAAATAGTTCACTTTTCGTTTTGCATGAAGATCTGCAATCTGGTAATCAATGTACGCGATCGATATCAGCCGGTTTGATTTAAAATAAAGTAAACAATAATAAAGATTTGAATTTTTTTGCATTTATGAATATTTATTTGACCGTTACTGCCATTTTTCTTTTCTACTTCGACATATATATAAATTTGTAAATATTTTATCATTTTTGGAAGGATAATGAATTCAAAAGCCGCGCTACTATTTCTGCATAGGAAAATGTAACGGGAAAAATAAGAGAATAGCTCGGTAAATATTCAATATTTGAATACAATTCTTTTGCTGTGCCTACGAGACTCTTTGTATATTGATCAGGCTCGTATTTGAATAATATTTGTATAGAAGATTGCGTGGGTTTGACGAATGTAATGCAAATGGATAACACTTTGCTATTCCAGGCCTCTATTATAGATCCAGTTTATTCATAACAATATCTACCCTCTGTTAACAAAGCGAATGGATACTAAATCTGGAAATAAACTTTCATATTAACAACATATTCAGTTCTATCAACGAGAGTCGCTCTATCAATGCCAATTAAGATAGAGGGAATTCTTGAAATTGGCAATTCTATTTTCTTCTCAGAAAATGAATTTTCCGAAAACTGAGAGAAATGGAGAAGAATAATTTGAATATTTCTATTTAGCGTACTACAATTTATAAGAAACCTAGTTCTATTATTCGTTGGTTATTGAAATATTGAAATTAATGTCGCTAGTATACGCTAATTATTCTTAACACTATACATCATAATGTATATGTATGTATATTAGTTCGAATGTGCTAATTCTTTTCAATTTAAAATTTTTATGTACAATATGTATCTAAATGTAGTTAACGTATTCAAACTTTTGATTTGCATGTAGTCGGTTACTCAACTAATTTTAATAGTTCTGTAGCATCTTTGCAGTAATATTATAAGAAGACGAATCAACAAATAAAGCTTACATTTTTTAATCATTGGAAATGTAATTAGAAGGTGAAATTAAAGAGGCAGTAGGATGATTAAAAGAATTTATGTTTATCAATTGATCAAAATTAATAGAAATATTTTTTATTAATAAAATTAATAAAGTTCATCGCAGGGAGAAAGAAATTTGTACGTGACTCCTGTTTTTTGTAATTGATGCAGACAGCTCTTATTTTGCAGAAAAATGTGTGTCTACTGATCAGTTTACGAAACAATAATTTTGATACATGCAAAGATACAGAATGAAATAGTAGATTTTGTGCCGTGATCCAATATGGTGGAGCGTAGTGGGTGTAAGAGTTTGGTGATCGTTATTCGATGGTTAATGCGTTGCGTTCAAATGTGCAAGCAAAGACGGCTATTTTCTACTCGCTTGAATTATTTATGTACCAGGAAAGAAAGCCCTGTGACGCTTCTTTCGAATTCTAGTCTTTCTTTGATGCTTTCTGTCCGCCATCGCGTCTGCCCCTTTTCGTTCTTCTTTTTTCTGTCCGTTGGTGCCTCGCAACTCCTCGATTCCTGTTTCTCGGTGATTTCTTCGACCAGAGACAGCCGATCACGCGCGATTTTAACGACTTACATGGTTGGAATATGCAATATTTCCACGGCATGCGCCAAACTAAACGCCCGCTATACATATGTATATGTACAGTGCTGCGTGTATTTATAACTCAAGCACATTTTCTGTATTATTTTTTCTATATTTTCAAGAAACAACAGTCATGCCTATATATGTTTGTGATAAGTAGACCGCGGATCCTTATGGAAAATACAAATTGTGTATGGGGAAGATCACGCAGCCTTTCTCCAGTCTTTTGGGTATCCTTCTCCTCTCCAAACTAACTTCAACATTTCATTCGGTCTTTCCTCGTACTTCCCTTACTACATAGTCAAGCCTCTGCCGGTACAACGTCCTCTTCTGTTGCTTTTTTCTTTTTTGATCCTTGAATCTTCTTCTCTATTTCTTCGTCGGTCAGATCGTCTTCTTCCTCTTCTTCCGAAACTCTATCTCCAACTCTCACTCACGTTTGCTTATGTTGCCGCATATATTGTTTCGTCTTCTTCCGTGCTTGCTTCTGTAACCCCAGATTTCCCTTTCATTATTTCCCTTTCTCACCTCTTCTATTTCGTCTTCCTTTTTCTTTTCTTCTTTCCCTTCACATATTTTTCTGAAGCTTACATTCCCTGCCAAATACTCCTCTCTTTTAATTTCTCCAGCTTTCCACTTTTTATACAACCCTTTAACTTTTCTCTTTTCCCATCTACACTCCTTATCCTACCTCTTCACGTCCTTTTCCTCCTCCTTAACCTATTCGTCGATCCGTTTTTCAGTTATCCTCATTCCGTCTCTGTAATACACTGTTACAATCTTCCATTGGTTTTCTCCCACCTTCATTTTTCTTTCCACTACATGTTTCTTCCATTTCCGTCTTCCTCGATAGCTAGTCATCCTTAATTCCTATAATTATTCCTCCTATTGCTCTGCCTTTCTTATATTCCTTCTTTGCAAATTGGCATTTCTATTTGAATTCTGACGGTAACCTATTTTCTATTCTTTCCTATTCTTTCTCTTCCACTTATGCCTCGGTAAGACCCACGAAATCGAATTTCTGAATATATTTCCAAAATTCCCTATCTTTATTTAAAATTCCAGCAGCGTTTCAGAAAATCAATTTACCCGTATTTTTTACAAAATAAATATAAGTTTATAGTTAAGTTATATATATTTATGTTTTACGAATGCTCACAGTTTTTTCAAGTGAAAATAATCAAAACTGACTGAACGATATGTCATTGAACAAGATTCCTTTTTAAAACTGGCTGACACGGTACGGATCATACTACTTTTCTGAAATGAAAAAATCAAAAGGATTGTTTATTGGTATGATTGTGATTATAGTGTGAACGAGAATGAAAAGGAAATAGTGAAAATTTACAAAATGGTGGCACTTTGAATTTTGAATATCAATTTTCTTGACTTTCTTTCATGTTTAACGAGATAAATGAAATAAGAAAAATTCTTCTTTTTTATAATTCCGGTCCACACCATAATCACAATCATAGTAATCTAGAATCCTTTTGATTTTTTCATTTCAGATAAGCAGAATTATCGGAACCGTGTCAGCCAGTTTTTTAAAGGAACCCTGTTCAATGACATATAATTCATCCAGTTTAGCTTATTTTCACTTGAAAATAATTGTGAACATTCGTAAAACATAAAAATTTGTAAAAAATGTCGATATTAAGGGACTTATACTTTTTTTGTAAAAAAAGTCCAAACGAATGAAATTATATACTAGAATACCACGTTAAGTAGAGACAAACTGAACGATGGGAGAAGGAAATTATGACTGAAAGGGTTAATAGCGACCTTGTAATATTGTATAATATTAAAATTGTCATCATTTTTGTTTGTACAAAGTTCTGCAAACAGAAAAGTTGAATTGAAACGAAGCGAACGTGCTTTACGTATTTTAAAGAGCAAACTTCATTCTTAGAGAAAAAGTTCAAGATATTAGGCTGAAATTTAAATGCAATGTGAAATATCTCCTTTTATATCATATAAAAGCATGTGTCAAGACAAATTCAGGCGTATACGATGCAATGACCTTCAAGGTCATACAAGGTCAAAAATGAAAGTAATATTTTGAATATTTCATGCGTTATATTTCTTAAATATATTGTTTACGAAATAAACCGACCAGAGATGCAAACGACTTGAAAAGTAAAATAACGCAATCATATGCATTCATATCTCGGACAACATTGTAAGAAGCTACGAAGAATGTAATTAACAGAGCCGAAATATGTATTCACGCCCAAGGAAGTTATACTGAACATTTATTGGATTTACTCAAAAAACTATACTTGCAAATGCAGTATGTATTGCGAAATCGTCAAAATGATTCCTCCATTTCTGACCTTGTACGACCTTGAAGGTTATTGCGTCGTACAGGAACGAATTTGTCTTGACGCACGCTTTCATATGATATAAGAAATATATGTATAGCATTCCATTAAAAAAATTGAAGTTCAACTTTATTTCTAAAAAAATAGTACAAACACAGGTATCAATTTTCCCTCTTTCATTTTTTTCAAATAGTTGTTATTTGCAAGAAAAATGCTGGATAGTAATAGGATAGTAATTCTAGTAATTCTTTTCCATCGCACAGATGTGTATGGTTTTGTATAGTGACCTATAGTATTTTTGCTGAGTGTACTATCCGTATTGCTCTCGTGGACTGTACACATCGTGTATGTATTTGCACACCCTTACGCAGAGAAAGAGTTCTCGGGAAGTGGCGAGAAATTCGGTGGAAAAGATCGGTGGAATAACACGGTGTGGTACAGAGAGCGGGAATGCACGCATTGTAAATTGAATCTGAAGGCTGGCCAGATGAGCGCTGTCACGGTGGCACGAGCGCCACTATTTCATCCGTCCTGACACTTCTCGAGTGGCCAGGCCAAACGAAGGAAAATGATTGCGCGGCCGGGGACTCGTCTTCCGGCTTGGAAATCTAGCTGCGATCACACCCCTAACCCATTATCCTCGCCCACGTGCTCGTTTCCGCGTAATATCTTCGGACTCTGACAGGACAAATGCGTCCAGCTGGGCACCGCGGGAGCAGGCCGGCCGGTGTTCGGACCTCGAGAGCCGGGGACCTCCGTGAAACGCGGAATTTCGCGTGTCGTCCATCTTGAAAATGGGGAAACCAACGGGACGTTACAGAAGTAATAACAGAAACTTGAATACCCTCTTTGTTTTTCACGATAGGTCAAAATGTTCAAGAGAAACGTTGTTCTGCTCGAGAAGATGGATATCGTGGTAGGCACACAATTTGTCACCAGATCATATTTACCGAGATTTCAAGGTCACCGCTATTTTTCACGAAAACTCATCTTTTATCATTCAAGTATAATAGTAGAAGTCCGAATTAACCCAATGTACTTTGATAGCACGATTTTTACGTAGCGTTATCATTAAACGTATCCGCTATTAACCTTTGGGGTGCCGGCATTATTTCATTGCAAACTTGAATTTTCTTCATGAAAATAAGTTTATGTATACAGGGTGAGTCACCTAAGATTTTCATGTAAAATATCCCCGTTGTTTTTATGATACGATAAAAAGTGTAATAAAACAAAATGTTTCCTTCAGTGGGGTAATTATTGTGATGGAAAAGATTTTTTTCTCCGAGTCATATTTTCTGATATTTCAAGGTCATCGCCGTTTCTTTTAATGGGATGACTTATTTTGATTAGCATTATAGCCGATTAAAACACAAATTCAACTACGTATAATATGTTTACCTTCAAATAACCTTCGATGGAATTATTCTTCGAAAAGCATAACTTAACGTACGAAGACAAGTTCATGCTTACCGTACTCTACTAAGGTTCCGTTGATGTAAACACTGAAACATTTGAAGAATAACTCTTCCGAAGGTCATTTGAAGGTCAACATATTACAGATGGTTGATGTTGTTTATGCGTTAGATCTAACATTATACCAATCAAAGTACATCATCCCATTTATAAAATCGACAATGACCTTGAAATTTTGGAAAATACGACCATGAGAAAACTGTCCCTTTGAATCTTAGATGAAAATTTTAGTTGAAATTCTATATACAGGGTGGAGCATTTAAAACAGGTCACTTAAATAAGTCAACTATAAGTCTGTTCTAACAATAGGAAAAAATGCATCAGACCAAACATGCTTGATATCGAGGGGCACATAATTTAATGTTTCCAATTTTTTTCATAGATGGAAAGGTGACAATGAAGCTCAACCTTCTACTTTTAAGTGGAATAACATGACTTTTTTTATTTACATTTTGATAGAACATTTGACCGTGAACGACATTCGTAATAGGTCAGTGTATTCGTTTTGATACGCTCTATCAAAATGTTATCAGAAAACAATATCATTCCATTTATAAAAGCAGAGTTGACCTTCGTATCACCTTACGTTCCCAAAGGTTCAAATTGGTATGTGGTGCTTTATAGATATAACAAGATTCTTAATCTAATGCGAGCTTGGACGAAGAAGTATATTCGTTAATGTCTCGCGGAAGCATCTTTGTAGTTCTAACAACTGTAAAATACAAAATCTGGTATCGGTCATTTCACTGGTGCGTTTAAAATGTTCATCGTGGTGTAATACTTGAGATCAGAAACTATTCAACGACTCGTAATACCCTGATCATCGCTTAAATTGCAAAACAATTATTTGGAGTCTCAAGAATTGAAACTTATGGAAGAACCTATACCATTTTCGATTATGTTATGCAACTGTTATACAAAATTATTTTTAAGTCTGCAATATAATCTCATTCTATCAATGTTTCTACAACCGACCTATTCGTTTATTAGCGAGTCTTGACGTATGTATGTTGAAAATAATATTTATTTCTTTATATTTTCTGTTTATTATTACTAACGACATATTTTGTTCGTTGACTGTTACTATGGCTCAAATTTCGTTATAGTGACTTAATAAATTAACGGTTGGGATTATACGTAACTTGGGATTCTATGTGATTATGTGAAGAAATACACTGATTTAATACGTTTTTGTATAGTTTGTTTATTCTTAATGGGACACTTATGTGTTAGCTAAAGCACCGTAAAGATTAATGTTTCTGGCCCATACGAATCGTGGCAGTGTTATAGAGAAATGTGAGAGCAAGAAACCGAAGAAGTAAATTCTTACAGTATTTCTTCATGTTGCGGAGAAATGTAGCTTCAAGGTTCTGTTCTCCAAATGGATGGCCACGAACTTGTGAAAATCTGAAATAGAAATAAATTCATTAAAGTGCATAAGTTTATTAAAACTATTAAATACGATAAATAGTCTTTATTCTTTTCTATTTTTTCAATAGAAAAATGCAAAATTATTTCGACAATGCTAAAAGCAATTGTAAGAATAAGCATATATTAAAATAAATCAAAGATGTACAAGAAACTGAATAAGAGTAACATAATAACATAATTCCTCGATAGAGAAAGGAAATTTAACAATGTATCAAGCCCTCTAGACTAGAAGTAAAATGGTTTCATCAGAGTCTGACAAGTAATTTCTGAGATAAAAATTCATAAGTACAACCATTATCAATTTAAGCGAAAAGAAACATAAATAGAAAAATTCAAAGGTAAATGGAAATTGTACAAATAAAATTAAAAACCAACAAAAGAATGACTTTGACTACAAAATTTTTGACATCGATCATAACAAATTGTTGCTTTCGAATGACCCGTTAGTAAAACAATTATTATTCAATTATAAGTACTAATTGTTCCTTCATCTTCGAGAGTCTGTATTTCATAAATAAATTCGAAAACAGGAAACAAAACTACTCGTGCAATCATCAATTTTTATCTTCTAAGGTTAGGATTGCGTTTAAGAACACGTTGAACAGTCCAACGGGAAACTTCAAGCTCGCATTCGTTTACAATTTCTTGACCACTCTTTGAAGTATCGTTTACAATTTTACTAATTTGCTTTTCCGCACATGGAAATAATTTCTTTTTAGGCCCTTTGTATCGTTTTTCCTATAATTAATAGGACGGCGTAAAAAAATGGATACAACTTTATGGAAACGACCGAGTTTCTGTCCGATTTCACAGATTCCCACCTTCTGTTGCCTAAATGCCTAGCAAAAACTACTGTGTGGCAATATATAAAACGAATGACTATCAAAGATTCTTATATAGCAAAAATACGACATAAAAATCCCCGCGGTGCATTAAAAATGGAGGTGATGCTATAGTTTTGCATCGATTCTAAAATGTTTCTCGCTCTCGTCTCGATCTATAGGCAGACGACTTCAACAGTTTTTATAAACGAGGTTTGTTATTTATCTTACTTTCGCATATCATGCACTTGTTTATCCTGAATTATTCCTCCAAAGTTGAAAAATCTTCAAAGTATGGGTGGTGCTATAGTTACGCACAGCAATGTGCAAGAAATGCCTAGCACATCCCGCGTTGAAGCAACGACAAACCTACAAAGAGCCACGTAAACGACCATAAATTCGCTGCGATAGTTTCGTCACGGCGCTGAAATTGCAGAGTACGCTCTGGCTAGGTGGATCCGCGGCTGGTTCCACTTTCCTGCGATTATTCCACGTCACTGTCCGACGGCCGGATCATCGATCATCGGCGTCGGTTCCCGATTCGATCTCTCTGTCACAGGCGGGAAAATACGATTGGCTCGTAGGTTATTTGCGGGGCCCCGATAGCGCGACTCGGAAGAGAAGTTAATGCTATGGCCACTTTATCAAGTTGCAATAAGAACGGGGTGCCACGGGATCCGAGAATGCAAGAACCGAGTTCCTGAGTAATTGCTCCGAGCGGTGGATCCAACAGAGAAAGAGAGAGAGAGAGAGAGAGAGAGAGAGAGAGAGAGAGAGAGAGAGATGCTGAAGGAAGACAGGCGAGTCGCGAGACTGGCTGGTTCAGCTTCCAGAACCAGAACAACCTGGAATCTTCGCAATCTTAAGTGTGCTTAATTAAAGCATCAGCTTGCTTTAGTCCAGGGGCCGGTTTTCATTAGGGCGGCATTCATTCGGCCGATAAGGTGGCCAAGCTCGCTCGACTGCTGCTGAAAATATTACCGGGACTAGTTTTCTTTTATCTGCTGCCTCCGCCAGCAGCACCTTGAATATAGCCAACGATAAAATCCAATTTTTTCGCGCGAGATATTGCTACTTGAGACAGTTTGCTACGCGGTTGTGTCTGGCGTCTGGAATCTGGCTTTCATGCAAGTTAACAATGTTTCCGTAACGTTGACTCGATGAACAAGCCATTCGATTGTATCGTGTGCTTCAGGAAAATGTATTAGACTGTTTTGTGACTAATGGTTTTGTGAAACAGGTTCGTAAATGGTTTTGTTTGTTGTTTTCTTGACAAATATAGACCATTACATTTGACCGTCTCTGACTACTTTTACTCGTGGCTACACTAACAACAAAGTAGTGGAATATGGAATCGCGCCGTCACGTGTGAACGAATCCATAAATGCTAATGTAAATAGGTCCGCGCGGTTTCCGCCGTGTCTGAACGGGCTCTATTACTCACGCTAATTTTCAGATTGTGTAGTACATAGACTGAAATTTAATATTCAAATTATAAATATTTCCTTATTCCAACGTTAAGTTGAAGACTGTACAATCCAGAGGCTACCATGTAGAAATTAAAATTAAAAATGGAATTTGGGAGGAAATGATTATTTTACAAGTCATTTGACGGTCATAGTGTTGCATATTTTGTTATGAGCCGGGGCCGTGCGAAACCGCAGGTGGCCGGCGCGGCGGGCGATTTAGAGCCCGTTCAGACACGGCGGAAACCGCGCGAATGCAAATCGCGCGGATTAACCGCGCGGACCTTATTTACATTAGCGTCTATGTATTCGTTCACACGTGACCGCGGCTGCTGCCTGTGAACCGCAGAAAAACAAATCCGCGCTGTTTCTGCGAGATTTTATTTACTATGGTTGCTATGAGAGCGTTCAGATGTTTGATATTGTTTCTTCGATATCCATCTTCGTACCGTGTTAAAACTTCGCCCCTCTCCTGCATTTCCGCACGGTTACCGCCTTTACCTGAACGACTGTCAATTTTGACGCGGTTCAAATCGCGCGATCGAAAACGCACGGATTCCGCCGTGTCTGAACGGGCCCTTTTGGTTTATAGAAAAATATGCTTTTCAATTTTTAACTAATAAGCTAACACGGACGAACCTGATGGGAAACCAGGGAGGAGCTAGGATGTTTGAGCGACTTCGTGAACGAACCCGATGCGAAATCGGGTAGCTGTAGGATACGGACGAACTTGGTGCGAAATCAGGGAGTCGCATAGGTTGGAAACCACTTTTGGATTCCTGATACGAGATCAGGCAACTCCTACGATATGTTAGTAACGGTCTCGTAATTTTAATATTATAAATTAATTGATATCATTCGAGCTGTAAGATTGTATCATGTGGAAACGGTGAACCAAGAATTGCTGCATCTGAATGGTGGATTAAAATGAAATGCTACTTAAAATTACCTAGAGATAAATTATATTACCCGTAATTACAGTATATTACAGGAAATTGGCTCTATTATAACTGTTATTGTCGCGGTAAGAATTGAGTGTGTATAAACGATATTGTGTAGTTGCTTAGGTACCACTGCCCGTTGGACGATGGACTGGCGATGCGGGGAACACGGAGTGGTAGAATATTTATGCCATAATAAATTAATACCGTACACGCCGAATCTATAAGATTACTTGAATTGAAAGAGTGACTAGACCCGATCTCACTTTGTTTCAAGCATTGTTCTGTTCACTATTGCCGCTGGTTCAAGGCAATTAACGCTCTCGATTAAAAACAGTAAAAAAGGATATATTTCACATTCGTAAGATACACTTAAAATTCTTAAAGTTCAACAGTTCTAAATACAGTGTTCTAAAGTGCGAATGATCTATGGTTCGAAATGTCCTATGAGTTTTATATGTATGTTCCGTTTAACGGTCCGTAACGTTCGGTTCAACAGTTCCATCAGTTCCGACGTTCTAATTCCCTACCAAAGTACAGGAAGAGATCATTCCTTTGGCAGGGATAAAAAGGGAACGAATCACCAGTTCGCGAGGTAATCCTAAATTGTGCAATGTCTACAAACTGCGTGAATTGATTTTCCCAGATAAGCCTCGCAGGACGTTGCACAGAGCACCCTTATCTAAGGATACTTTCCTCGAACTTGGTGTCGACTTTCCGCTGCGCGTGGGCCTGCAATGCGTCAATTGTCATTGAGCGGAGTACAGCTGGTCTGTTTTCTCGTTTCAAAACAAAACACTTAACATATTAACATGTATTTTTCATAATGCAATATGGTAGTCGGCGTCAAGATGAGTTCAACGACCTACGCATCATGACCTTGAAGAGACCTTGAACGCGAAAAAATCAGATTCAGTTTGAAGAATACAAAGTAATACAACGAAAAGGGTAATATCACCTTATTTTATTAGTTCCTCAAAATGCTGGCCGTTCGCAGCAAGACACGTCTGTACACGAGAAGCGAACGAAGGAACGACATTTCTTATGTCATTTCCGCGATTCATGGTGCAACATGCATTCGTTCTTTCATGTCTTCTGGCGTCGTGGGACTTTCGTTATAAACAGTAGATTTTAAAGAACCCCACAAAAAGTAATCTAGTGGCGATAAGTCGGGTGACCGAGCTGGCCAGTTAATACTTGCGCGTGCCTTGCTGCGGACGGCCAGCATTTTGAGCAACTAATAAAATAAGGCGATATTACCCTTTTCGTTTTATTACTTTGTATTCTTCAAACTGAAACTGATTTTTTCGCGTTCAAGGTCTCTTCAAGGTCGTGATGTGTAGGTCGTTGAATTAATCTTGACGCCGACTACCACATTGCATTATGAAAAATACACATTAATATGCAAAAAATACGGTGACCTTAAAAAACCGTTAAAATGACCTTTAAAGGATTTTTTTATTACCGTCTGATGCACGCCTTAAAACCATATACATTCTATTTAGTTATGTTTTCTTACTTTTAATAGTAGCGGAAATAATTTAGGTGTTCGAGTTAAAATTACCACCCTGTATATGTGTACACCATATTGAAACGAGTAGATTAAATGATTTATTCTAAAGTTTCGGTATATTTTCACGATGATTGCAACGAGTAAATACTTACCAGAAAACTTTTATAGATTGACGTTATCTTAGTTTGCACAATGAGTCGAAAGCGTAAAAATTGCAATTCGTACACAAATGTTACTAGTATATTGCGGATCCTGATGTAAAATAAAAATGTTATGCATCGATCGTGAGAAGCAGGAGTTCAATAAAAATTGATTGCATCCCTTAACGCCTTGCCATAGTATTTTCTTTTTGATTACAGTGATTAGGACGTCTTTATCCCCACAAATGTTACAGAAGAGAAAAGAAAATTTACATTTTCTCTATGTGTACATTGACGTCAATGCTTAAATATCGATTGCAAAAGAATAAAATTTTATTTCGTATACAAAGAAAGGCATAACATTCATATTTGTTAGACTTTGTTTAAAATCTTCATCTCGATTCCGACTCGTTCGAATGCGGGGGGTTAACAATTTTTATTGTTTACCGTTTACTTATTTTTTACTGTTTGATATTTCACCCAGCCAATTTCTTCATAGATACATAAAAGTCTGCAGTCGAGTTATTAGTTAACAGGTCATTCGCTCCTATTATTTGCGATGTTAGAAATTAGATACCGTTAGTAGTTTGCTATGTACCACGGTGTTCCATTCGACCAACAGTATTTCAAATACGCCGCAATTACTCTACGAAATCATTCTTTTTCGATCTGTTCGCAGGATGCTGCACGACAGAAACGGGGCTAGAACTATGAATTTGCATAAACATCGTTAGTCAGGACGTGACGGGGGATCGATGGAATTTATCGGTCTGGGGCTGATAGGTCCTTGGCGAGCGAACGCGCGGAATGCTCTGTTTTTGCGATCGGTCGCGTAGCGTTATCCGCGCGGCGGAATTCCAAGATACGCGGCGTAAAAAATGAAAACGTGCGGAACAAGGTAATTTCCTGAAATGGTCATGCGAAAAGACGATCGTTCCTCGAGCACCGTCCACGTGCCGCATACTGCACGCAAGATTCCAGCGATACCATATACCGAAGCTCGCCGAGTAATCGCCGACTCGTTTTCCATAGTTGCTCGCTGCGACGGAATCGGCTGGATCAAAAAAAAAATAAAAAATAAAAAAGAAAAGAGGAACGAGTTACACCATTACACCGTTTTTCTTGAGCCCCGTTCCCGGTCGAAGGTTTCACGCAACAGTTTCTTCAGCGTCGCCGGAACGATTGACGCTAATTAATTCTCGCGCTAGATTTGACGCGCGGAAAATTGACTCCGATCCCGTACGCCGATAGTCGAAAGTTCCGAGAAGATTGTGACGGGCGTGGCTCCCGACGGTGTTCGGGCAGCGGATGAAATAAATAATTTGCTTCGTTCGCTGGTTAAATAAATAAGTATTCTATATTTAATATAGCATAATATTATAAACTGTACACTCGTGTCGCACACACTCAATCGATATCCGCCATAATCCCGAATGCTCCTTCATGCCCATTCATTTTTTCCATTTCACGCAACTACAGTCTTTTCAACGAGATAAGTCACCAGACGTAAACAAAACATGCACGTGGTAACGTGTGGTAATTGGCTGCAGCACGTTGTCAAACGTTAGTCAATTATTCATTACAGGCAGTGCTGGATCAACCAATAAGCAAACTAAACAGCAGACATTTTAAAAACCCTTTTCAGCCAAATTATCGAAAATGCTTAAGAAATCGTACTGGTACTGTGTAATTGGCCCTCAAAATCGTCTCAAAAGTGAGGCAAAAATGTGTGAACTGAATCTAGTTGCGTGAAATGGAAAAATGGATGGGCATGAAGGAGCATTCGGGATTATGGTGGATATCGATTGAGTGCGTGTGATACGAGTGCACAGTTTATAATACTATGTTATATTAAATATACAGTGATTTCTTTGACCAGTGAATGAAACAAATTGTTTCGTCTGTATTATTTCCTCGGTCGATCTAACGGACGGTGGGTAAAAAAGATACATACATTAAAGATTCAATATTTGCAAGGAACAAGAAACTTTCGAAATAAAAATTCAAAGCTGCATCTCTTAAGAACATTTTTTTAAGAAAATGTATAAAAATTGTCAAAAACACCAAACCTACCACGGCCAAATGACCGATTTTATTTTTCACAATTATTGGAAATATAAAAACACTTTACTAGAAAATGACTGATTTCTTTATTTAAGCACATATCGCAATGAAAACCATACAAAGTTTAAATAAATTCAATCTTCTCATTTCTATTAGGTTGGTGCATATTGATAGCGTTTCGTTTATTAGAAGAATTTTCTTTAACCAAAATATGCTCCATTAGCTTGGATACACTTTTACTGATAAGCTTTTAAACCATTTCTATAAAAATCCGAGTTTGTAGATTCTATAAACGTTACTATTGAATTCTTTACACCATCTTCGTATCTATATTGTCTATATTTAAAAAATTATCTAAGTGCTTAAAAATATAGTAATGCATCGAAGATAAGTCTGAAGAATGAGGGGAATGATCTACGTAATATAATTCCCTTAATATTTTAACAGTCTTTCGCGATCTATGTCGTCGAGCGTTATCATGCAGGAGAATTGACCCATGCCGATTAACGAGTGCTGCTTTTTATGCATTGCATCAATAAAATGTGAATAAATGTCAGCGGTAATTGTTTCTCCGGTACGAGGAAATGACTAATGACATTATCATTCACCACCGTTCGAGATCTTCCACAAGGCTCATTGTTCAATGAAAAAATCACTGAAACGAAATCTTGGAAACCAACCCTACACTTTCCTCTCAATCGCAGTATAATCCTCGAAAGCTTTGTTTATGTTGCGAGCGGTTTGCGCAGCATTGCTGCCAAGTTAACCAGCACACGTACCATTCTCACGCGGCCGAGAGAACAAGAAGATTCAATGGGTCGATACTCTGAATGAGCACTGTGCGCGTGCCTGGTGGTCCAGACAGTCCAGACACGTTGAAATTTCGTCAGAGACCGGTATGAACGGAGCTTAAAGTCTCCGAGCAACACCAGGACACTGGACACGCGACTCGCATACGAATCCCCAGCAGCGTGAGAGTCCAGGCGTCCCTGTCCCTCTACCTCCTGGATTCCTTCTAATTGGGCGCATACGCTGCAGTCTCTCGTCGAATAGACGGGTTGCTACGTCCACCACGTCCACCACGTCCCGACGCTTCTTGCGGCGCGGCGTCCAGCACGCTCCGCGTCTCTCTGCTAACTCTGCTTGCTCTCTCTCCCACGTTTTTTTTAATCAATCACATTGTCTATTGTACGGCGCAGATGTTCTTCCACGGGTCAGGCTGATTTGAATTTAATGGACCAACGTGCATATACATGGAAACCTGCAGTCATTAACTACAATCTACGTTCAAGCATGAATATCTTTTGTCGGTTTTTAAACATTTTTCTGTGTAGCTTTAGGGAAGACTGACCCTTCGGGGACGATGCGCCACTGCCAGTTTCTTCTCGTATGACCAACATTGTATACTGTGCAGCATAACTGTAGCACCGCTACAATTTTCAAGCGTTTCGAACGTTTATTAGATTTTAGTTAGTAATTATGTTCGCATTAACAGCAAGGTCATTAGCGACCTTGTTGTTTACAGATTACAATTTGTTAAAGTACGAATAGTATGTGATAGTATGCATATGAAATGTCCAATTTTAGAATGCAAATGTTATTAATTCTTTTTGATCAAGAAATGTCACTATAATCTTCAAGTTTAACCCTCCGACGCACAGTGGGCGAAATCCGGATGAAATGGACAAAATTCGATAACTCGGTGAATTCTGCAGTAAATTTTTAGAAAATTGGTATCTCTAGGTTGTTTTGGACGTAGATTTCAAATTTTTAATCAAAATGATCAAATTCAAAATGGTCGATTCAATATGGCGGACCGTAAAAATTAAAACTGAATGGATTTTTTTGAAAATTGATTTATACGATTTATTGGGGATGCTGATTTTGAATTTGTATTCGAAATTATGGAATTCAAAATCGCTGATGTAACTTGGCGGAATCCGGAAAATGTGTACAAAAATCGATAATTCACTGAATACTGAATGAAATTGTTTGAATATTGCTAGTTCAATGTGTGTGTGTTTGGGGTCGCTTATTTCGAATATCAAATTAAAATTTTTAAATTAACAATGGTGAATCTAGTATGAAAGACATTTCATGAAGACAATATGTGTTCTGATGGAAATCTCAGGAAAAGTTAAATCAAGCGAAACGAAACGTAGCGAATACCACTGCCCGTGATGGGCTTTCAATTCCCAAGCAAGCGTAAACGCACCTTAAGGCGACTGTAACGCGGCTGCCAGTAAAAGTACACGACACTGTAATCCCACAAATGCGAGAACTTCGTACCGCTGGAACAAGTAACACAACAGGTACTTAAACGGATTACCTGTGGTAAGCATCGCTTACGGATGCGCACGTGGTCGCTCCGATGATCGAATCCGCGACTCACGTATCCCGGGACTCCGACCAAATATTCGGTTCACCGTTTCGTTAAGATTCCAGCCGTACTTTCGACGAACGGTTTTTACCAGAACTACGCAGAATCCCGGTGGCAGATATTGGCAGCGGCTATCGTTCGAACAGATCGCCTTTTTGCTTAAAATCTCTAATCCTTCCCTTTAAGGCGTGGATTTTCTGCCGTCGACGAATCAAACTCTTTGCTTTTGCTTTATTTCAGAAAGCCATTCAAGCTATTCATCCGTTTCTTTTTACTTTTGTTTTATAATAACGGTTCTACTACTAGGTTCCCAAAACATGTATCAACAGCCATACAATCGGAATGATTTACGGTGACATAACTTTTTTAATAGTAGACCATGCGACTGAGATTTTTGGAGAAGTTAGGACAATTAGTTTATTACATGGCGCGAAGACAAATTTTTGATAAAATTGAAATTTGTCGGAATTGCAGAGAAAATACTAAATGTTGTATTTTACAACTTTTTTGTGTGCGCCTATATTGAAAATATCAAAAAATACGTTTTGTACATCTGCAACAATTATATGTGTTCCGAAAATTTCATCAAAATCAGTCAACGTTGCAACGAGACACAAACGTTTAAAGATGTTAAAATTGCAGTTTTTCGTGATTTTCGGCCTCTAACTGCAATGAATCTAAGAATTCTTACATCGTTCAATGCCTGCAGTTTTTTCACACATCAACCCATTTCGATGAAATGTTTAAACTGTATACGATTGATACAGAAATACAAAACGAACTTTCTAAATTTTCAAAATGAGTCCACGCACAAGAAGTTGAAAATACAACTTTTAGTACTTTCCCTGCAATTACGAGGAATTGCAATTTTTTCAAAAATTTTTTTTCTCGTCATATAGTAAACTAATAAATTGTTCTGACGTCTCAAAAATCCAAGTTGTAGGGCCCAATATTAAAAAGTTGTCGTTTTTTTAATAGTGTCCGAATATTTTGGGGGTCACTGTATTTTAGGAAATAAAAATTGGAATGGTTAGATGTACGACACTGAGAGAAGTTTTTCAATCTTCTTGCATTTTCTGGATATTAACATTTTTACATTCTTCGCTTCATAAAAATAATGAGAATGTGTCTATCCAAAGTATTAGTCATATTTTTAATAACATATCCCCGAAGAAATAAATATCTTGAATAATTCCTCGTGTAAATTAAACATATCAGAACGCGTCGTTTTGACGCGTCCCGTAAACCTAGTATTAATCAAACTTGGTACAAAGAATATATTAACGTAAAAATTTATTATGAAATTTGAATAAATAATTCCTTTATCCCTATATGGGTGAAACGACAGCAACTTGTTAACAAGTTCGCGATGGTTTAAATTCGTAAGTTCAATAGCTGTCCTCGAAACGAATCTCGAAATTCAAGACAATGTTTTTATTGTTCGCAAAATAAAACGCCATGAAAATGCACCTCGATCCCCGGTTATTCCGTGGGGTGGGGGGAGGCCGGGCATGGTTTGGTAAAAACTTGTTGATCTGGAGAAAAAAATCAACGGTCACCTAATGATGCCGCGCGGAGCACGCTGCACGTCATACGCCATAACGAACCGGCTAGTTACGCAAAAAGTTGGCCTCGAGTTTGCACGAATTCAAATCGCGCGCCATCGTTGTTGTTCGACGGCACTGCGGTCAGCTGGCGAACGCAATATCACAAATTACAATAGATCGTGATAAATTGCGAATCCTGATGGAAAAAGCCATGGAACGCGGAGCTGAGCGTTGTAAGAAAGCTACAGTTGCGGTTTCAATTAGAGGTGCGTGGTACATTGCATCGGGACAAATCTTCGAACAATGTTATTCCTAATTCTTTAATTTGATTTCTCAATATCGATACGAGGTTATTACCTAATCTAGAGTGAAACAACTGAAAAATGATAAAACGAAAAACAAGTGATCTTCGCGAATTATTTTTTAGAATAACCGTTGGATATGTGGAACCAGATCTTTATCAAATATAAACAGACATTCTTAAAGTACAAACATTTTTTGTTAGATCGATTCTGCGTGATATTTATCGCGCAATATACAATAATTTTTAACAACTTCGGCAGTGTAGGCATTGTTGGCGTACAACGTAGCGTCTGTTACAGTGATCAAAACATTGTTCTTCGAAATTTCAAAATCACCGATGCTTTTTAGATAGAAATGTCTTGGAATATTGTCTTTGTTCTTTATGATAGAAGAAAGTGTACAAGGGAAACTTTGGTTCGAGGAGACAAATAATATTATGGCGAACAATTTGTTCCATGGTCGTGTTTGTTCAAAATTTCAAGGTCATCGCTGGAGATGTATACAATATAATCATTAATACATACAAAAATACGAATATTTAAAATTTCGAAATTTACATTTTTCTTATAAAATTCTTTCCAGACTACGCGCGACATCTGTGCTCGGTATGGCAAGGATGGGCAATTTTGCCTCAATCGAGGCAAAATCGTCCACACCGTAGCAGCGCCCTCTGTCCCCTTCCAGCAAGCGCGGTACAATGGGGCAACGAAGACACGAGACAGCAGCGTACGCAACGAACGTGCGCGCTGCACGAAAGAGAGGTTGGTGGGAGAAGCAGGCGTTCGAGGGTCTCCACCCGTGCCCACCACTGCAGTATGGTAATGATTCTGACGAATATTTCCAAGTATATTACACACGAGCAGATTATTACGAGTGATACAGTGTCAAACGTTACAGTTTACTTTCCAGAATTCGAATGTTCCGTCGCGAGGGGCGGATATCTAATAATTGCAATTTCTTCAAAATCTGTTTTGCACGTGATTTACTAAATCAATGTTTCTAATTGCTCAAAAAAGGTCAAGTTGTTTGGTCAAATTTGAAAAAAGTTATACTGATTTAATGGACGAGCGAATACTTTTGCGAGCCACTGTATGTAAAACTCGAAGAAGATTGACCAATTAATTTTTTAGATATCATGGCAATCCTGAGAGGCGACATGCTGCGTTTTTCAGAAATACAGCCAAACAAGTATACAAAATTTTGAAACATTTGATCTATGATAAACTAACCAGTTTAGATCTCGTTAATTTTCTACAACTCAATAGGAATATTCCCTTGAACGATGTCTGAACAATTACGCAAGCCACTCTACAGGAATATTATCGCTAACGGATAAGACTACTTTGAGAACCACTGTGCAGCGTCGCAAGAGACGAGGTAGCGCCAGGGTTCTCGCTCTCTCTTCGCTAAGGACCTTAAATCATATCGCTCGATACACTCCCTAAACAATAGGCACGTTGGCGATATAGTTCTTTTTGGTGCCCTCGACTCGTCGCGCAGAAAAATGGCTGGACGGTAAGGCACGCCGGAGACAATGGGACCTCAGAGATTATTCCTTCCTTCGAGAAGTCCTCCTCCCTAGGCTGCACCCTTTTTCGCCGAGGCATAGTCCTTCGGTGAGCGGGATACGATTATACGAGTACGAAACCGTTGCTCAAGCTGCACGGAGCGCGGGTGGCCCGGTAGCGCGTTCATTACACCGTCAGTGCGAGTTAATAAAGAGACGAAAACGAGCACGGGACAACTACTAAACAAAACCAACGGGAAATCTACGGAGAGGACGATAAACGGACACTGCACTACGCTTTTCGAAATAATAAAAACATCCCTTGAATTTTGTGATTTTTTTTCAGAAGATCCGTTGAATCTACGAACTTGAAACATTGTGGACTAATTAATACATGTATCGAGAATCTGTGGTATTTTTTTCTAGGTAAAATAGTAATTTGATCTTATTAATTTTACGAGCACACCCTCCGAGAAAAAAATTCGAAATTTTTCATAAGTAACGGGACCGTCCTTTGACTTTCAACATTTTTTTAAGTAGAAATGTTAAACTAGAGAACTTAAAACATTGTCGACTTTCCAATCCACGTTTAGAAAACTTGTAGTATTTTTTTCAAGGAAAAATAACAATTCGATCGAAAGTTACAGCAGTTTTATGAGAATCCCCTAAGATTACTGCTTTGATAAAAGAACAAAAACATCTCTCGAATTTTTAGATTTTTTAAAAGAAAAACTACCGAACTTACGAACTTGGAACGTTATAGACTAGCCATTACGTGTTTCGAGAACCCACAGTAGTTTTTTTAAGGGCAAATAACAATTCGGTCGATGGTAACAACAGTTTTTATGCGAACATTCTGAGAAAACTGTTTTGCTAAACGAATCTTACGTTCTTTCGTAAATAATAAGAACATCTCTTGGTTTTCCACATTTTTTTTTCAAGAAAAACTGTTGGATACACAAACTTGGAACATCGCAGACTTGTCAATACGTGTTTCGAGAATCTACAGACTTTTTTTCGTGGGAAGATAGCGATTCAGTCCGAAGTTATATCTATTTTATGGGAACATCCTGAAGGAATTGCTCTGGCAAAAGAATCTTGATGCGAAAGCAGAATTTATATTGGGGCATATGTTTTGTTTAGAGCTCGGTAAATTGTATTCTGCGTGGATAAAGGCCCTGTGTTCTTGATGGTATTATGTGAACGATGATCAGAGAAGCGATCGGCCGTCTCTAGTAAAACAAGTTCATGCATCCATAATATCGGCGTCCCTGGAAACGAGCAAGAAAAAGGAGTCTCGTATAATACAGTGTCATCGTATGATGGCAGCGCCATTGTTCAACTTTTAAACCGACCTTCGGATATGCAGGATACTCCCTTCGCTCCGGTGCAGTCTTCTTTAAGTGTAAATGAAGCGGTGACCACGTGGCGACGCTGTCGAGCTCGCATCTTTTACACAGAGTCATCTTTCATCCTTTAAGTCCCGAATCGGTGCTTTGTAAACGGAATTTTTATTCTCGACATTCAAAGATTATTCGAGTATTATTAATCAAAGATTTTTCTAGTATTATTATCAAAGATAATTTTCATTTAAACTTGTTAACATAAACACGTGTTTCATATAGTATTTTTTAATTTATTTATTATTATTTATTCTTTCTAATATAATTTACAAAATACATAATTCAAACGAATAACATCATAGAATTTGTGTCAATTACAAATTTATTGTAATTGTCGATGACATAATTGAAAGTAAAAAATGTGTCTATGTACGATCTTAAAGTTAAACCTTAACAATCTCAACAGTTTGATCCGAAATTGTCGCAATTCGTAGATTTATGTTGAGAAATTTTTATTGTTGAAGAAGTAGAAGCTCGGTTTCTTGATTTAAGCACAGCTAGGGCAACGCACGATTTTTCCCATTAAATTATAATAGATTAGGATATTCGGCATTTACAAACACGTTCAATCTACAAATTTGCAGGAAAAGTAGCACTTTTTAATTTGTACACATTATATGTGACGCAGCAACTTCTATTTAATAATGTGCCAATACTTTAACAACATGTATTTAGAAATTTTAGATAAATTTATCTAAAAAGTAAATTGTGATACATTTTTATAAATTTTCAGCATATGTATAATTGACAGATCTAGAAATCGTATTTTTTATATTTTCATTATAGGTCCACATAAAAATGTTGTAAAATACAACTGTTAGTATTTTTCCTGGAGTTCCGAACAACTGCAATTTTTTCAGGATAAACTTCCGAAAAGACCATACCTCCGATTTTTTTATACTCTGGATTTTTACGTATTTTGACGTGCTGATTACGAATATGATAGTGAAAATTGGCGCAAATGTTATTTTCATAGCGGAAACCACGAAAAAACCATACAAATCATAGTTTTTTCCATTTATTTCCGTAAATAATGGTAATTTTGAAAAATACTTCAAATAAAAGTTGTAGGTCTCATCGAAATACACATTTATGTCCTATTTTCATACTTCGATAACATATGTAAAGGACATTGAAATCGAGAGAGGCTCCGTATAAGTCAATAATTACCTATCATTTTTCTCAAAAACTATTGTCTTTATGAAAAAAATTAATAAGACTTAAAATGTGTATTTCGATAAGACCTACAACTTTTATGTGAAGTATTTTTCAAAAGTCCAATTATTTACGGAAGTAAATGGAAAAAAAACTATGGTTTTTATGGTTTTTTCGTGGTTTCCGCTATGAAAATAACATTTGCGCCAATTTTCACTATCATATTTGTAATCAGCACGTCAAAATACGTAAGAAACCAGAGTATAAAAAAAATCGAAGTTATGGTCTTTTCAGAAGTACACCCTTTCTTCAAAAACTTTTTTGACGACATACATATAGTAAACTAATTGTTCTAATTTCTAAAAAAAAAATCCAAGTGGTATTGTCCAATATTAAAAAAATCATTGTCTTTTTAAGAGCGTCCGAAGATATGTATATGTATGTATGTGAGTCTATGTAAGTAAATATGTCCAGCACTGTGTAAAATAAGAGGGAATATTTCCACACACGCAACAACAGTCTCCACTAGAAAGGTCATCCTGATCGAACAACATTTTGAAAAGAAACAGTGAGAAATGGCATTCGGTGGGGCAAAGGGCAGAACTCGAATCAATGAAACGTTGCGTGGCGTCGCGTCGCCAGTCGGTTGCGTATCAAAGACCGAGAAAGAAAGAGCTACGCATGGCGTATTACGCGAACACAGTGCCCGGACCGGTAAAACCGGCTGACATGTATTTATTCAAGGGGCAAAATTTCAACAACCCTCGCCGGTTTACGGTCGCAGGGAGGATGATCGAGAGCCGTGGGGTGTTTCTGGGCAGGAACGCCTGACAAGATGGCGGCTGGACAGAGCCGTAACTGCGTTGGTTACCCTTGTTCCCCTTGTTGTTCCCAGAGGTAGTCTAAACCGTATAATCTCGCTAAACTATGAGGCAGGATTGATTCCTGGCATTGCACGCTCGTAAATCGTCGCACAGTCTATGCTTATGGTGTCGCAACGATCCAGCCCCGCAGGAAAATTGTTTGCTACCTTAACTCGGTCCTCCGGAAAGACCGAGCTCGTTGCTATCGTTGGAAACCTTTGGTACCGTAATTAGTAGTTTTCTGCATTTTGATTTTTTCCTTGTCTACAGTCTGTGACCAAGGAATGAAAAAGGTATGCTCCTCCTTCAGCTGCGATCACTGATCAAAGTATTAGAACCGCTTGCACGAGTTAACGATTCTATATTTAAACGAACAAATTTTTAACGGAAGCCTAGCTGTATTGAATTCCTATCATTCGTCCGTGGATTTGTATCAAAAATTAAAATTGTCCGGATTAATTGCAAGACATAGGATCTACATGAACATTTATTTCATTACTTAATACTTTTATTCAGTTGAAAATAATATTACAGTGCCTTTAAATTCTTTTTAATTGTTTCTACTGTTTCGCATTCGATCTATTCATTGTTGTCGTAAATACCTACATAAAATTCGTCTATTAATGATTTTTATTTGAAGCGTTGACGTTTCAAAATTACATATGCACACTTAGCAGCACTGTAGACACTGTTATTTGTGTCATGTTTAAAAAATTAATTTTCCGTGCTGTGATTCTAATAATTTGATCACCTATATTTTTGATATAGGTAGTAGTAAGAGGCGACCTTTAAATAAACTTCGATCACGATAGATTTCATCCATATTATCGTCATCTTGATAAAATGTGTAGTAATCGCTTCCACTGTTTCATCTACCGGTTAACGGTTATTCCTTCGGCAAAATGATTTTCAATGCGACTTCAGTGGAACCGTGCAATCCATGAATTCCATAAAGAAATGACCGATTCCACGGTGTGACAAACACGGAGAATTTACGGTAGAATATGAGGATCGCTAACGCGTCAGAGATAGCGCATCGGAAAAATGTGGTCCGCGGCGCGAGTCGAATGGCTGAACGTTTACCGCGGTTATGGCAATAATTGCTCGCGGCTGTTAATATCGTAAAGCAGGGGATGACTGGTGGTAGCCTCGCTGGAATTTATGCGACTCTAGCCGGCATTCCTGCACGCGTGTTCGGCAAAGAAATGGCAGAGATTTCGTGCGGGGAGCATTGTACGGTAAGCCGACCGGTATCTAGCGGCTGAATCGTCGTTAATTAGCCGACGCTTTTTCCCCACCGCTCCTCGAATTTATTCGCGGATCTAGCGGAGCATGCGCCGCCACTGGCAGAAGCCACGCTACCCGCTGACACTCTGGCCAATAATTATGACAAACTCCGTCCCGGTTGTCAGCGCGAAATACTGCGCGTCAGCCCGCCACGGTTAAACGGATTACGGTTTACCGGAGCTCGCGTGGTTCGCAGTCTTCGGGCCGCTGGCAACCAAGCTGATTCTGAAATATGGCCGAGGGAGTTCGCTTTCTTTGCCCACTGACTTTACTCCGCGCAGATATTAACACTTTACTTACCGGAAAACTATTAATAGGATTCTCGATAATTGTGATACACCAGGAAGGATTACAATCGTTTTCATTTTGTTCGCGACCTCGAAAGAAAAAGTTGTCACGCGGCATAGTGGCGAATTCGGCCGAATTCGTGAACAAAATTCGTATCTTGAAATCTACGATAAATTATTGACATAAATTACAATGATATGACATCAAAATGACATATACTGTAGCTTGTTAATTAAAATTTTGGATTCATGTATGTGTTTTCGATAATACCGTTATAATATTGTATTGTACAAATTATGTGTACATTGTGCATATACATTTTTACATATTATAGACAAATTATATATTTACGAATTTCAAATGAGCAATATATATGAAAAAGTACATAAATAAATAATCTGAGAAAACAGTTTTAGACTATGAGGTTCGGATGTGGCTCCGCTGGAGTCAGTGCCAGTCGAAACGCCGTTGTATCATTATATAATATATCTTTTTTACTTTTACCAGCGCGTTGATTAAGTCAAGGCCTTTTCCACGTCCTACGCAAAGTGATATACATATACATACTACCATGTTCAAAAGCTCCGGGACAATTCAATTAGAACACGTAATATTCATTTATTCGTTAATTTCTATTGTGTCACCATCAAAGTACTCCCCATTGCTTACAATACATTTTTTCAAACTTTCTTTCCATTCTTCAAAACATCCTAAAAATTCGGACGATAAATTTTTTAATTTTTTTTAATTGTTATTTTTAATTAAAACCTTCCGGACGTTAAATCCTTTCGTAAGTTGACAACAAATGTCAAAGTTAAGATCACATATATCGATATACGGGAAAATTGCAATGTAGTAGCATCGATAGATTGTTGTTAATAAATTTTTAATAAAAAACGAGTGGCGAGTAAAACCTGTTGAAGGTCACTCAGGTGAGCGCCCTTGATAGCATATGTCAAGGCCAAGGTCCTTGGAGGTGGGTCCGCTCAACATAATATTTACCGTTGTGGGACATAGAAGAAAGTACACGGCGATTGTGTCTGTTTGACATTGCAGTAACCTTGAAAAGCTCTGTAGCGATTACAATTGAAATTTCGAGTGGAAACATATATTATTGATTACGCATTTTTGAAGGTGACACCAAGACTTTTCTAAAACACTAGAATACTTTTATTTTTGCATAAACTATGATCAAGTTATAAGCGTCCAAAGTTGATGCGCCGAGATTAGTATTATGCAGTGTACATCGCGAAGTTGTTCAATTAGACTTTGCGCGGCACTATTCTCCTCTATGACTTATAACTTTCTTCTGTAATAATCGTCCACTCAACAATCACTAAAATTACATAAAATCAAAGCAATTTATTTGCACTTTTGCTCTTCACTAAAACATTTCAAATCATATTTGAAGAGATACTTACAGGTTCCCAGATAAATCACACACACACACACACACACACACACACACACACACACACACACTGTACATTAACGTTTATCATGTTTCGTAAATACATTTGGAACATCTAATTTGACTTGCAGTATGCGTTGTATAAATGTTTTGTTGACAGATTTAGCAACTTGTAATGTATTTGTTGGTTAATAGAGGGGACTGAACCACGACCACATAATAATATAAATGAAAGAATATATTTAACAATACTGCAGTAAAAGATAACGCGTGCAATACATCGCGCGACTCATGCATAGAGCTCTTTCGTTTCAATCTCGAGCACTTCTTCCGCCAGGGGCTCTCATCGTGGTGGTGTGAACATGCGTACGTTAATTGTTCATGGTTGCCAACAGTATTTAATGTCGTCGTCAACGTAAAAATAACATTGCGAACGATTTATAATAGACGTATTTGTACCATATCGTTTCCTCAGCAATTGCGATATAGCTTCTTGTTAAAATAACCCGTTTCCGGAGTGCGAGGGTTAGTTAAATAAGCAATATAGGAGTTGAAGCCCTGCTAGTATAAATATTTCTACTCTGCAGTTCGCGTTTCTAATTGAAGAAAGGAAACCCGTAAATTACTCGTCGCTGCAGCTAGGATCAGAGCTCGATGCTGCGCAGACAGTGAGGATAATTCGCAATGACGATTGTCGACGGAATATTAAATTTTTCATTGAAGTTTTATTACCAGCTAATTGAAGTTTTCTCGAATGATGTAAAGATGGTAATCTGTTCCTTTACGAGTGGCACGTACTCTCCGCATGCCACTTCAGAAATTAATGCCGGCATTATCACAGAAATGAAGACTTTGTACCTATCATCCCGTGGTTCTGAACAGAATTATGCGGCAGTATAACTATGCGATAAAAGCCTAAATGCACCTCTTTAGCCTTCCGAGGATCATATCCTCTCCCTTGGAACAGGAACATTTTTATTTTGGATATTGCATACCGTAACTTAATCTACACTGTCAAGAATGTTAAAAATTTCATAGATTCTCAGAGAAAACATGAATATGTTTCCTTATTATTCCTTATTATACGATTTTAAACGCGATTCGCGACTCTCGGATAACTTCGTTTACGTCACTTGATTTATGACAAAAAGACACATACTTTGGTATTGAACATTGTTTTCTATCTCCATTAGTTTTCGAGGTATTCCACGTAGGGTCGTCTTCCTGTGTATACAGAGTGGTCTTTCTAAATAAGGCCACCTAAATATCTCCTCAGCGTATCACGATAGTAAACATGTTCATTTACATTCACGCTCTTGATCGTCGAGTCTTGGTCAAAGCCTGAAATCTCGACAGACATCGGTTTTACGTTAAATTTTAGTTTTCAAAGATCAAGGTCATTTCAAGGTCATGTTATTATAAATATTTGAATGTATTTTTCGACCCGCTACACGATGCAATAATAAAAAAATGTAGTTTTGTGTCAAAAAACACCGATGACCTTGATAACTCCGAAAAAAATTACCTCCAAGAACATTTTCTGCATCACAATAAGCTGAAGAGATATTTAGGTGACCTTGCTTAAAAGGATCACCCTGTATTTTCACAGTAATAAACACGGTTATTTTACTCGGCCTTCTACTAGTAGATCGAGTAAATAGAGAACCAGTGCGCACAGTGTAGAATGTTATTTATGTTTTTTACGTTACCTTTTAACATAATCGAAAAATGGAACGAACTGACCGTCCAAGAGGGTGAATTTCACCTGTGGATCACAAAAGAATGAATGAAAATGCTCCGCTCCTAATGAATAAGTTTAAATCTCTCGTTGAACGTTGCCGACCTGTTCTATGCGAACAATTTAAATAAAATCTTGGTTTTATGCAGACGATTTAACATAATCCTAACGGAGTCGCATAATTCCTGCAAGTGGACGAGAGAATTTGTGATCAGAAGCAACCGGGGATAAAGAGGACAGCGGAAAGAAGTGCTGTGAGAAAGAAAATCGTTTCGTTCCGAGCCCGGAGCTAGGGAATATATTTTCTCGTTTCTCATTGTACCATATTGTAGCTTGGAAAGTCCGGTCCGATGCATGAATAATGACAAAGGAGTGAGAGTTAGGGAGGACGCGAGCATTGTGATGCGCAGGGGACTTGGCGACCCTTAATCTATCGGCTCCTTACTCGTCACCGACAACATCCACGGAAACAATGACTCATCTTAATTATTCTCTAATTCAATTGATGGGTAAGGCCAATCACTTTCTGTCTTAAAAACAATACTTCGTATATTTTATTATTTTTATTTTACAGAAACACATACAAAATTTATTTTCATTTTTAATTCTTTTAATTTTTAATTCTTTAGTAAATTAATTCTAAAATTTATGTATACTAATTTTTATAGTTTAATCGTTCTTTAGTACGAATTAATTGATCAAATAAAAGATGAAACGAATAATATATTATTACATGGTTTTTTTTAATAATTTATTTCGATAATGCCCAAGCCTGCAACAAAGTTGAACTTGGTTAAGAGTTTTTTTTGTTGCGAGATGAAACTATGGATTTTACACGTGTTCTATCGGTATTTTTTTCAGAAAGACTATGAAGCGCTTTTTATTAAACGTATAGGATAATTAATTTCGTATGAAAGATGTATGTACGTACTAACTTTTCATTGAAAAATGTATGGAGGAAATTGATACATCTATTTTTCAATTTATTTTCCTTTGAATCAAGGTCACTAATGACGCACCCTTTTACAAATAATTAACGATCGAACGCTTAAATTGAAAATTGTACAGTTTTGAATAGACTTGTACGATGCTTTGAAAACTATCTACAAAAATTTGCAACTTAAAAAATGCAGTTTTTGTAGTGACCTTCTTGAGTGCCTCCATTTTTCACAATTTTATTGTGTTTTAAATTCCTATTGCTCGATGCGCGTCACTTAAGAAATGCTTAACATCCGAACGGTTCGTTATAAATTTGTGAAACATTAACTATATTCGGACGATGCATTAAAGAACATGTACAAAAATTTTCAGTTAAAAAAATTCACTTTTTAGTTAAGAATAACAATTTCTTTTAGTGTCCCCTCTTTTCACTTTCTTGTAAATAATACTTGATAAAAACAGCAACCTCTCAATTTTTAATAACTGGACAAGTAGATATGAATCTTGAAAACTTTTCCTATATTTAGGTGATACCTCGAAGGATATTTTAAAAAATGTACAGCTCTGAAAGTGAATTTTAAATATATTATAAGAATTTCTTTAGATGTGCCCCCTTAATTTTGATCATATTAGTTTCCTTTAAATAAATATTCATACGGATGCACCGATTGAGGTTTCTATGTATAAAACCTGTACGTATATTCGAATGCCAAATTAACTTTTCATGAAATTGTAAGGATCTTTGTAGATAGTTTGGGGAATATGCACAAAAATTGATAACTCAAGAAATTCACCTTTTAATAGAATATAACAATCCGTATCAGCGTTTTCGGTGCAATATTTCGAAATGAATTTAAAGAAAACGATCGAATCTAGTTAAGCAAGGAAAGTCTGATCACCGATACGGAACAGGCAGAGCGAATGGCAAGGGCCAGTAAACGGTAATAGGTGAGATAGGGAGGCTTAATGATAGCTTCCTTAATAAGGCGACCTTATAGAGGAGAAACGATCTCTGCGGATCCGCGCAGCCGCTGCGCAAGCCGCTCGAAGCCTCTCTCGGACCCCTCGAGATAATTATTATGAAATGCTACCTACTGCTATAGGCTGCAATCAAACGGACGTGCTTCTGCTTATACACCTGGCCTGCTATTTGTTCTTCTGTTTGCTTGAACGCACCCACACAGCTTCATCTGACAGGCAAAAGTGCAGAATCTCCGAATCTCAACCCTTTCGCGCGTCTACCAATGAAAAAAAGGCAACTAAGTCTAAATGGAATTGAGAGCACGCATTGAACTGGTTTCTTGGTATTATTGTACGTATTTATTATTAGCATACCGTTGACCTTTGTATGTATATTTATGGCACTTAAAACGTTTATAATAAAAATATTGATAGTAAAATTTTCATTATATTTGGCCGATACTTTGAACAGTACATAAAAATAAAGAGTTGTCACTCTTTAAACAAACCGATATTTTTCAGAACAATATATCTATATTCGGACGATGCTATGAGAAACGTATAACAAAATTTGCATCTTGAAAAGTTCCGTTTTCTATAAAATATTCACTTTCTCTACAAATCATAATACTATTCGAATTTCGAATGCGTTCCAATGGAAATATGTTTCTAAATTTGGTCAAAATGACATTTACATTTGGTCGACATAATCATTACGGTTTAATAACGAGAGTAAACCGTATTTAAAATGGGACGTTCTTCTTTTTGAATGCTAACCGTCGTTGCTCTACGACTTATGGCAAAGATGTATGGATGTAAAATATTATTTCATAAATAATTCCACGCGTCGAAAAGAAAAACAGCGAACTTGAAAAATTTATGCGTGAGAACGGAACAGCGGTATTATGATTCGTGGATACCACGACTTAGGGGAGCGCCGGTGTCTGCACCCCTTGGCAACTACCCTTCCCTGGTAGTATGTTTTCTCCGCCCCTGAGAAGGGCGAGTCTGGAAGTTGCCCAATCGGATATAACTAAGTGAATCTAGCGAAATTGCTCCACCCATCTCGAGAATCGACCATAAAAACATCGAATTTAGCGAGAATTAACCCTTAATCAACGTTCCTAGACGGCTTATGCATATACTTACTCTTAATATTTCAAATACGTTGAAAATGTCTGATAATATTTGCGCGTTAAAAGCGTCCCGTTATTTTTGATAATTACTTCAACATGTTTAAATGTTAACGATTATCGTAATACGATATACCATGCACTTGGGCGAGTCTACAACATTGTTCTACATATAAGAAATATACTTTCACGCCAATTTTTTGAGAGTTTTATTCAAGGTCACTCATCTTTTTACTCATACGTATACACATAATTATCCCTACTGTATGCCACTGCCAACATTATTATGCTTTCATCCGTATGCATATAAAAATATGACCTTAAAATGACCTTGGATTCCAAAATGTGTGAATTTTAAAGCTTACTTTCAGTGTGATTCCGAAGCTTATTAACAACACAGATCAACTTAAGACAGTACCGGGGTCTAAACTAAATTTGTTTGGTTATCTTTAATATCTCTTTTCACGTATTAACAAGATAGAGACTTACAATCGATCATTTATAAAATTGTTGACTATGTATGTAGTCTTTATTCGATCACGGTTAGTAAAGCCCCCCCCCCCCCCTCCCCCGCTTCACCTAACGCAGACGCTTACAACATTCCGCATTTCACATGGATTTCTGTATATACTGTTGGGCCGATCTAATGGCTTAGATCTAACCCAGAACTAACCCAGACCTAATCCTAATGAACTTCAAATCGGCGAAGTAATAGATTTTCAACATGTCCATAAGAAATTATACATACATATAATATCGTTTCCTCGCCTAGCTTAATATAGCAGAAGTTTAGGAAATAGTATTGGAAAAAGTTGTTCAGAATGTTGACATTGACAACATATTTCAAGGGCAATGCGATCCGAGCCTGGGCCTCGTATTTACCAAAAATTATTTTCGACAAAAAATCGAGGTCACTACGATTTTTTAAATCATAATATTAATTTTTTATTTCATAATATTATAGTCGATGTTAGGACGAATTCAACGATATATAATATTATGTCTTTGAGATTATAAATAACGATGCAATAGCTTTGTCCAGCTTTTCGGGCCAAATACTCCACTGCGTAGAGGTACAAGTTTGATGACCCTATGCTCTCCTCACCAAGGGCAGCTCTTCATTTGTTTATACATATTTTTATGTAATAGACAAAATGCTCGTGTGGCCGTAGCCGCAGCTTGTCAATAATACAAAAAGTATTACAAAGATCCGATAACAGAAACACAGAACCGAAAAACAACAGTTGTATATAAAACCGATAAAATATCGGTTCCGAAACCGATATAAGTCAGAACTGGTATATGTACCTTGAAATGGTTATGAGACTTTTTCGATTCTCCATAACACTCGGTCAGAACCGATTATATAACAGTTTGAAACAATTATTTTCGGAACCTTTTCATTTCCTGGATGATATTTTCGTATTCTTACTATAAAACCCGAAACACCGAAAAATGTAGGTGGTGCTGCAATTATTCACCGCACTGTACGTATAAATAGTTTCATTACAACTTTCACTTATTTCGAGCACATTTTTGATTTTTGTAAAATTTGCCAACACGGTGTCGGAGTCGGCACATTTTCTTCCAATTCCGACTCCGACTCCAACGGCAGTGATAAAAAATTGCTTTCGACTCCGACTCCGATTCTACAGCCCTGGTACAGGGTGTAGGCTCCGTATAGGGTCGAATCGTGGAAATAACAAACATTTTCGTGATCGCCCACGAACAAATGCTGCCGCGTAACAATAAAATGGCGACCGATGCATGTAAATTCGCGAGTTCCTCCGCGGCGTGTTTTCTTTACGATTTCGAGCGGTTCGTACCGATGGGTTCGTGCCAATTAAAGAGGAACGAATTATTATATCGCATTGTGCGGTGGAAAAGGGACCGACCACGGGGCCATCTAATTAGCTTCGCCCTCATTTAGCGCGGCCGCGCTTCCGTACGCGCGAACCCACACGTAAGTACCCGTGCACCACGTGCACAATCCTAACTACACTACAATCGCGCACGTGCACACATAATGCGAGAGCCCAGGGTATATACGGCACGGTTTTTTCCTCTTCCGGAATGGCGCGCAGCCATAGTTCTCTCTTCGTGCGGTTAGCTCATGATAGCCGATGCTCCGCCTCGTACGTTTCTGATCTCGCAGCTTCCTTTCCCGCGGATAACGACGATCGACGTGGCAGATAAGCGGCCGATTTCTTTCGATCGGTTTTTACCGGTTCTACCTTTTTACCGGGCGTACGCAACAGCCAGGACAATGGCGGCTCGGGCTCCGAGCACTTTCGTTTATTTCTCGATAAAGGGACTTATCTATCGAGCCACTTCGCCGAGGGAATTCCTGCTAGCACCCGGTAGCCGGTCGCATTAAGGGGATTTCGATATTAAACGGGCAAGGAGATAGCAACACGTAAAACATCGATTTTATCGTTCTCGATCGACACGCCGAGGATTCCTACCTCTATGCTCTCTTTTATCTTTCATTTTGTTTTGGGGAGAGAGGCTAGACTCTTCCGAGACTCTACCGCTAGCATTAGTGGTGTTTATTTTAGTGCGACGAGCGATGTTGTTGGATACCGGTAGTTCTGGAATTTGTGGAAGACCGTGTATCGAGCTTTTGGAGGATGTGTAGAACTCGAAAACGTGCTGCGATATTGGTTTTAGTTGTTGGAACAGTTGTGATAAACTTTTATCGCGAATAACTGTTACGAAGGATCTTCTTAGACTTCACCAGTTTCAAGTATGGATCTTATATCAGCTCCCATATCAGTTCGTTGACTCTTACATGTGTTTCGATCGTACAACCGTGATATCGGTTCGATGCTTGAAACAGTTATGAAAAACTTTTATTTTGAATAACTGTTACGAAGGATCGAAATGTCAGACTATATCGGTTTCAGTTTCGGTTTTTATATCAGCTTGTATAGGTTGGACTTTAGTTCTGCAAGTAATGCTTTAATGACTATAAAATTCCAACGTCGGAATCCACGTATCCGTAGGAATCATGAAGTATTCGCTCCGAAGATATACTAATAAAAACACAACTTAACATCGAGCGCGTGAACAATGTTTTTGTACGAAAGCTGTAAACATTGGTAGATTCAAATAATGTAGTTGCCAATAATTCGAGTTTAAATAGTGACAATGAGTTAAAATAACGGACTTAACATACAAATTGCTAAAAAATAGATGATCGATTAGATGGATTATCGAATTCACAAAAAGGAACGACATGCATCGACAGTGCATTAGGTTATTTGAAAAAAAAATGAAAGGAGCAATTACGAACAAGTACCTCATCGATCGACCAAAAAAGCCGACTAGTAAAGAAGAAAATTGTTGTACATACAACAGAAATAGAGCCACATACTTCAGCTACATAACTGCCTCAAATATTTAACAACAATGTCAAAAGATGGCGTTCGTTCTGAATTGTGTCATTTTATGAAATAATGATTTCCGTGCTCTAATTCCGAGGAAACTGTCATTTGTTAACAAAACAGATTAAACTAAGTGTTTAACATTTGCAAAAAATCGTACATTCCGGTCAATTTCAAACTATTGACTGTATGTAAACAAAAAAACGTGTGCAAATGCATTTACTGATATAAAATATTTAAAATACATGTTGTTCTACGGTTGGGTAAAATTAGTTTCTTTTTAAGTCTTACCAATAGACCTTATCATGCAAAGTTCCTAAAGTGCTACAATTTCGAAAATTTTCTCCAATTTCACGTTATTTTCATTATTTTCAAAAAAATTTGTTTTGTGTCCGGTAAACGGATGGTGTACGGTAGCTCGTGCCATTACTCCAGTGTTCTTTCAGCGCACTCTTCCCCACCTTAGAATTTATTAACGAATTCAATGGGCGCTGGCGCAGCGACAACGCGCCTACTCCCATTATGCTCGGTACGAGTCGCATCTGGCGTTTAGAATTTCAATGTTCCGAACGTACGTACGTACCTACGTGCGTCTGCGACAGGAATCCGTTTCGGCATGCTCACCGGGCAGAAATTACGCGTTTCATTATCATAGCAACATTAAGCTTATAAAAGAGAGCCGATGCTCGGCGTCTGGATGCCGCGAGTCTCTGGCGCCGGCGGCACGCGTGAATTCCAAGGGAAGTACTTTGGCTGATAAGCGCCGCGGCTTTATCGGAGCCGCGTAAAACATACACAAGAAGTAAATTGCCACCGACTGGTTTACCCGCACCGACCTTTGCGAAGCAAACCCACACGACACCGCGAAAGAAAGATTGTCGGATCGTGAATAGGGGAACGTTTCTACTGTACTTTATGGTCCTCTTTTCAGCGACATGTTTCGCAATGTGTCTAAATGCAACTGTTGCCTTCCTCGTCGCGGGCTCGGACCGCTAACGACATATTCATGCAAGTTTTCCCGGCGACGCACAGTGTTCGAGACAATGCTGAGAAGTCCAATTTTCAAAGTATCAAATCTAAATAAATTTTTGTCGTGCAACATTAGTAATGCAGGATTTCTCTGTTTTAGTTCAATATCAGTGATGGAAAAAAATAATTTTAAAGTCCAGGAAACTGGAGCTTTTTTGTTAACCTCCGGAATCCTAAGAAATTTTAAAAGTAAGCCACAATTTTTATATTTTTTTTTGTCAGTCTACTTTGAATTTTGCCACTACCAACAGTACATTATATTTTTCAAATATATAAACAAGAACTTGTCCGAGTTCGAAGTATTTATCTGCGATAAAAATGACAGAGGAATACGAGAAACTTTTTTGCTGGAAAATTGGCTTATCTTTGTAATCCTGATAAATAACGATTTTAGTAGGTTCCTGTTGTATAAAAAACAGCAATTGAGGGGTACTAAAAAATTAAACGTTTCAACAAAACAAAAAATTCAATTTTTGGGTTATTTACATCTCGACCCAACTGTGCCATGCACAGTTATCGAATATTTTCTATCGTTTTTTGGTGACCGCTGCTTGAAGTCAGCAGGAAATCATAACTGCCACCAAGAGGTGTTGCTTTGAAAAATTTGCAGAATATGCATGATTGACCTGCAAAACGTTGTTTTTTACGTCATGTGTCCGAATTTTATGGGATTCACTGTATGAAGGATTCGGAAGCCAATCGGTATAAGTTCAATTTTCTGATGTCAATTTATTTGAACCATAAAAGTTCAGTTTTATGTTTTTGCACTTAAGCTTACATTTATGTTATCTGTCAATTAGTATATTCTTTCAATCCTTTATATGCACTGGTTATATTTTTACAACTAAGCCTTAAGCCGACTCGATTATCTCAGTTTTCATGGTCAATGAGTTACGCTGATTAACTTCTGAGCTTTCCGCATGCAAGAATGAGTAACTATGCGCGTACAAGTGTATCACACGAGAGCATTTGTCAATTTTTAGCAAGCAGCGTGATTGCGAAATCAACTATTATCCGTTTATCCGAGTAATTGCCTGCTCTGATCAGCGTAACCAGCCGCTGTGATTGCGGATATTAGCCATTTATTATTTTTACGAATGAAAGATCTGTCTGTGGGCATGAGAAGTATATTAACGCAGCGTAAGTTCATTAAGATTCATTGGTGGCGAGGTGGAATCGTTATTTACTGCAATATGAAATCATTGACCAGCACAGCAAATAGTTATTGCTCGTCAGAATCTAATTATAAACTTTTGAATTAGAACAAGTGAGCGACTTCATTCCGTGACGATTTCCGTTCTTTCAAATACTATGATCTGTTTTCCTTCGTAAACTGGTCGATCGGAAGTTATTATCATGATTAATACCAGATAACTGAAACTTCCTTCTCAGATGACTAAGCGGAACAAATAGCGGATACCGCGTAAAAAAATATTAATAAAGTATATTCATAAAGCGGATTTCTAACTCCAGAGACAGTTTGTGTCTTAACAGCAGTATTGGGTAGAATTTGACTCGTTTAGTAAATACAATACAATAAATAACAATAAAATTTCATCTGTAAATAAGAAAGAATAAATTATTAAAATAAAATCATTTTGAATGCAAGCTATACTATATTAATATCATGCCCTAATCCCGTGATGGCCACGGTAGGGGCCCCTCAAACGCCTGCTTCTCCCACTAACCTCTCTTCCATGCGCGACGCCTGCGCACTGTTCGCGATTGGTAAAGCACGTCCTTCCTCTATAGTGACGGCGGATGCTGGTGGGGGACAGTGGGCGCTATGTTGTGGACGGTTCTGTCTCAGTTGAGACAAATATGCCCATCCCTGCCCTAATCAACGCATAGTAAGAGTAATTGTCCTGCTAAGCCTGAATATTGTTTAACAAAATTTTTAGTATGGCGCCACCTAACGAGGCAAAATTTAAAAAAACTTAAATTACATAAAATTCACTTAAATCGTACCAGGAATAAATTATTTATTATTCCATATTTTTCAGTAAATTTTTATTTTTCATTCGGATGCAATGCAGCGGTAACTAATAAATATGTTTTCGTTTTATCGTCTCCGTTTCATTTTATGCAATGAAAGAATGGTGAGATTTCTTTTTTTATTTTTTAATTAGCAGATCAATCATTTCTGAATTTTCATAAATTTCTTGGGTTGCCGATCACATAAAAATCCATGAACCCGTCAAGTTTATTCTTGATATTTTATGTCTAGGAAACTCTTTTTTCATAGAGTAATTTTATTATGTGTATATTTCGTGGAAACAGCCTTCTTAAAATGAAGAAATAAATCTTTGTATATTTGTTTAATAAGCAATGCATTCTTGCATATAAAGTAGCAAACAATGATTAAACAATTATTTGTAAATAACCGTTAATTGCATTATTCAAATAATCTATTTAAACTTGTTCAATTAACAAGTAATTTATTTCTGTTCGTTATTTGAACTCGCAAATAAGAAATAAAATTCTATGTACACAACTATTTACATAAAAATTTATTAAATTTTGCCCAACACTGATTAACAGTGATATAGATTAGACTGCCCCCCCCCCCCCCCCACCCACCTAAATTCATGTTACGCATGGATTCGCTTGATCGCTTTTAACAAGTTCAATTTTGATTCCTCCGGATCCTAAAAATTTATAGATATCGTCGAGATATGAAGAGAAATGTGTAGACCATAAAACTAATATAAGAATAAGTTTTGCAGTCTACTGTAAATAATTTTCAAAACAGAGCTGGAATATCTAAGAAAAATATTTGTAAAACGCATTCTAGATGTTCTTATCAATTTAATATATTCATAATGTAATATTAAACTGCGTCGTTTTATTCGGGTGGTGCATAGTATACGATTATGCAAATTAGAACTACATCAATATTATTGTTAAAGCGCAATACTTTGTTAAATTCGAAGATTTACGTTTTTTCCTTCAGAATTGAGTTTTTGCAAAAGCTAGATATGCAAATTGAAAGAAATTTATGGTGAAAAAATTGTTTCGAACGCGACTAACCGTAGTTCGACACGAAACGCCGACATCCTCGTGTTTCATGACCGCTAGATCCTCTAAATCACCGAGGTAATGGCGGACCGCGCCCCTCGCGGTGCCTACTCGGTGTTAATGTGTGCACGCGGATCGCTTATGGCTGGTATGCGGGCGTAATTATAATCACGACTACTGAAAATCTTTCCGCAATGTATGATAATTGCCAGTCAGCGGAGAGCGAAATGGCAAACACGCGATACCGCTCGATTTCGAAGTGATTCCGACGACCCGTAACCTCCGTTGCTGCATACGCCCTGCAACTGCGACTGCAACTGCAACACGCTTCTCTCGAGTCACTAGGGAGAAAAAGGGAGGGAACGAGAGAAAGAAACAGAGAAAGATGAAAAGAGTTTCTCCTCCGTTTTAGAATCTGCATCCGACATCTTACCAGGCCTAGCACGCAACCATCGCCGAGAGCAGTTCTTGGTATCGTATAATGGACATTATGGTCCCTTACATGTGAATATTTTAATTTCCGTTATCTCGGTAATCGTGTAGAATAGGGCCCACCACGCCACTTTCTGTGATATTGTAATCCGTTGTGAATAAACTGCGGATGTTATACGCATTATGCGGATTTATAGCAGCTTTGACATCTTAACGCATTATCTACCGGAAGTCTACTAATGTGTATAGCAAAAACTCACTTAACAATCTCCTTCCAAAAAATAGTTCCGACAGAAACGATTAAATTATATATCCAAGGATAGCTTGCGAGATCAAAATCAAAATTGCCACTGCTGTTCAAAGACTATTCAAGATGTTTAAAAAATACAACCGAATGAATTTTCCAATTGTTGTCTGTCTTCTTCAATGAATTCACAAAGCTGAAATTATGTGAATTTTGCGGTAGATTTCGATGATTTTAGAGAAAAAGCAAACTTTAATACTCTACTCCATGTAAAATTATGGAGGTCTGTCATCGCAGTGTTAGTTTAAAATTTGTTTAGAAAATATAGACTTCAATGTACAATACTGAAAATTCTAAACAAATTTATTTGAACTCGTATACACATGTTGTTTTATTAATGCATCGTTTCAATTCGAACATATTTTTTACTCGATGTCAGCGATTTTATTCAAAATGAAATGCTATAGTATAATATACGGAGAATTAGGAGGGGTTAAATTATCATTTTGTCAATATCAAATTTGTTTATGTAGCGCAGACCTCTGAAGTTTCCATCGTCTATTTTCACTTAAGTTGTTCATAAAAAATTTAATGAAACTGGAACTAAATAAATCTCGTTATTTTCTTGACTAACAACTTTAGTAAATAATAGATAAACCAGCAATATACTAAATTTTGTTGAACCTTGTTCGTGTAATCAGTAATCAGTCTTTACACACTCATTTAGAATAATGGAAGTAATGAATTCTGCAAATAAAACATAGGAAACGATATATGCCATACACATAGGTGTTACATAGCTGTGCATAATAGTACTCTGTTAAAACTATTATCATTATTTGCGGTTCAATAATATAATATAAATCAGAAGACGACGAAGTGACGCAGAATAAAGTGGTAACGCGAACTAGGCTATTATTTCCAAAATCTCGTTCATCATTTATTGGCAATATAATTAAGTTCCATTGCTACTCCTTTTCCTTCGAATTAGTATCTACATATATTGCGCTATTAAAACAATTTTAACTCTTCATCCCCCGGAAACCCATAAAACTATTTCTTCAACGACTCTCCTAATCAAAGCGGACCATAATATCAAATTGTATTTCAACGGTAAGCCCGAAAGAAAGTTTTGTTAGCTCCTTTTGCTTGCACAACTCACCGGTCAACTGTTGGAATGGTTATCGCGGAGTCGTTCGAAAAACTATTACATTTAGAAAATCAGCTGTTAATCATTGATGTCCCAATAATCACGTTTAAAAGGAAGTAAGCCGATTAATCGATAACTTGCCCAGCCCCTCGGTTAACGGCCCGTGAACCATTCATTTTTAACGATCGATCTATTACAATCGTTCGATTTTAAGATTATCCGGCTACCAGTAATTGCCATGATTCGATCCATCCCTGTGCGATGTGTCAGTGGCTTAATTGATTGAGAACAGGAAGGTAGTAATAGCGGCCATAAGAAATATTATCGAGTCAAATGCTAATGACGACGTTGCCTTTCAGCGATATATCAATCGTTAGCGGTTTCGTTCCGAACCAGTATGCGCCGCAGCCGACATTTTTATGGAACCGACTCTCGAGGAGATATTATCGTGCGTTAATTTCAAGCAGAATATATAACGCGCTCGGCTTGACAAGATCGAGCTCGCAACAGACGCTCTTAAGCATTATAATCGGTTTAATATTGACCGCCATTATCATGCAAGCGGCGATGCTTTCCATCATAATTTTCATTTTAATGAAAAATTATCTTTTAAATAGAGGGCGTTCTTCGGAGGTCTATATTTGCAAACCTGTACCATGCAAGGGAACGTATTAATTCAAATACATTAGTGATATTTTTATTTATTGTTTATGGAACAAGAGACCACTTATCTGGAAAAATATTTTTTTGTTTCTCTTGTTTGTTAACGATTTTTATCGAAAAGAAATATGCTATGTTCTCATAAGTAACTTACCAAATTATGGAAATTTTATAATACAAATTAAATTTTCTGGTATTTGTCCGTTTTCTCTCAAATTGACAATAACTACAGTTATGCGAGTTTTTTTTAGCTTTTTCCGATCAATGTAGATGATTTAGTAAAAAATTAATCATTACATAATGTAGTACACGTCAATTTAAGAGCGGTTTAAGTCATCACCTGATGAATATCTTATTTGTTTTTGAACCACGCACCTTTGAAATTTCAAAGTTCAGTTTATTTTAACAAATTCCTATTCTACTTGTAAACGAGGCGGTGCTTATAAATTCTATGTTGGGAGTTATTTACCGCATTTAGATTGTTTTTGAACAAAAATTTTTTGTTATTGAAAACTTAATTATTAAATATTGAAAATTCTAAGCAAGTTTATTAATCGTAATCAATTGTAACTAATATCGCTTGAAACCTACTAAATTCATGAACCTACTCGTAGGTAGTGATGGGTTTGATACCAGTACTATCGATGATACTCGATAGGATAAGACCGGGAGAGTTCGGCCAGTTATTAGAAAAAACATCTTAGCATTGTTGTTTTCCGTATTTTTGTTGTTTTTATGAAGTAAATATAGTTTTTATAAAGTCTGTAATAAATTATACTTTGTGACAAATTAAAATACAGATCTTTTTGTTGAGGTTTTCGGGTCTAAACCGTGTCCTTGTAGAATTGTTTTCCCAACGTTTGGCAAGCACTGCAGCTAGCTCCACCGGGGGGGGGGGGGGAGACAATACCGATACCGGTGTGTCCCTTGCGGTGCTCCTCTAATATACTGGAGCTTGCTCATGTTCCGGTTCATTGTTTACGAATCAAAAGATATTTTTAATTGGTCAGCTGAACAATTAAAAAACTGGGAAGACGGAGCCCCAGATTGGGTTCAGGTGGTGGTTTGTATCCTTGTTGATGTCTTTGCTATAACTTTAATTTCGTTGAAGAGTATTTTGTGACCTGCTGTTTTCTGGTGTTCTGCAACAGCTGATCGAATATAGCACAATCTGGTGCATCGCTCGTGTTTCTTGAGTCGTGTGCTCACACTCCTCCTAGTTTTGCTAATATAAACTTTTTCGCATGAGCAAGGTATTTTGTAAACTCTAATCTGCTTAATTTTGGTGCGCGTAGTAAATATGTTATGTTCCCTAAGTATTTTGCTTATGCGGTCGGTAGTGTATACACGTCATCGTGTTAAGGATAACACTCGGATATTGGTGTGTACAAGACAATGCGTGTACCAGATTAAACTTTCTACGCCTGGTAACATTTGTCCTCGTATTGAAAACTGCTATCAGCTGATAAGCACAAAAATATGGTAATAAGATCTGCAATATTCAAGAAAATTAAAGTTGTAGCCATCGCAAATAAAGTTTTCGGGAATATGCTCGTCCTCTCTCTCTCTCTCTCTCTCTCTCTCTCTCTCTCTCTCTCTCTCTCTCGGAGCAGCAAAAGGACCGTGGCCACTGCGAGCCCGCAATTTATACCTATTCGTTGCTATCCGCGAGCGCGAGAATCAACAACGCGGTTGTTAAGCGTTCGCCGGTGTTACCGCGCGTCACGCTTCGCGTCGCTTCCCCGTGTGGACGCCAACAACCTAATTTCGAGAAGCTTCGAAATGTTTCCCCGCCCTGCGTTACGTTCTCGAAATTTCGACGCATGCTATAAATTTGAAATATCTCTTAAATTATTGCTTTTTGGGTATAGATAGGTTAATACTTTTTTTCATAGAGAATGACGAGCTGTATCGAATAATGCGTAGAAAAATATATGGTTCAATTTAAAAACATGAAGGTGACCTTAAAATCTTCAAAACTCTTGCACCTAGATAAAAACTGTTACTATCATGTTCTAGACCCCTTTATCCTGAAATTACATATCACCAGAAACGACAGAGATATTTAAGTACTAATTTTTAGTATTCCAGATCTCAACTTATACAATGATATCGATAATATCACTATCATTGGTCGTAGGTAGGAACCAGTTCGTTGCAGCAGAGGTTGCACGACATAATAAGCCGGTTATTATCGTTATCACTCATCCCCAGCAACTTGAGAATTTTTTCGCGGAGTATTATCGGACGTTAACGATTGCCATAAATCGCGTAGGCGACGGAACACGGCTCGTACCACGAAAGGCACCGTTCCGTACCGGTTGCGTCGGACATTAAGACTATCGGGCTCAATTAAACGAAACGCGCCCTCGATTTATTCCGCCGGAATCGTCTAAATCGCCAATTAAATAAATCCGCGTATCCGTGATGCTTCGGACGCCGTTAAGATATCCGCACGGCCGTTTCCAGGTTTCTTTCGACGAGGTTTTCGTGTACACACGCTGCTCCTGCTAATATATCGGCCCATTTAATTAACGCGGATTGCATTTTCACATAGAGCATTGCGTCGACGCGCGAACGCGACCCCGTCCACGGAGAACCTGTCTTCGACGACGGCGCAATTAGGTTCGTAGCCTAACGGCGAAGCCGCATGACGGGACAGCAGGGCTCTTTGATTCAGGGTTGACAGGTGTAACGACGCTTGTAAACTCAATTAGGGATGTCATACGCGAAAAAATGTCTAGCCGTGGTAAGATGGTGTTTCTTGAAAACTGGAATTGCTAGTGGGGATTATCATGGTTTCTTCGCCTGGCTTAGGTTTGAAGTGGTTTCAGATTTTTTAAGATCGAACCGATTTAACGAGACTTTCGTCGAGAAGTCAAGTTTTTAGAGATTTTTCTCTTGTTCGTGCACTGCGAAGCATTACTACATCATCTATATTTTTAAGATTTTAGGACTTTGAACGAATAATTCAGCAGAAATGACGAATTTCGCGTATAAAACGTATTGAAGATGTCTGCGTATACAGGGTGATCCACCTTAAATATTTCCGTTATTTGTAATAATATGAAAGAATGATATACATAAAACTTACAGGGTATAGAGGGAGAAATATTGTGATCCGTATGGTTTATATTGATATATGTATATGTATATACAGAAATCAATACTGTTCAGGTAATATTATATATTTATATGCACATGTATACGTTCTGATGCCATATCTACGAGACCGTAACATTGTATTTCACGGTACCTTTAAGTTCGGAATCAAAGATAGAGCCGCGGTCCTTTGAGTCCACATGCCGACATGGGCAACGCGATCCAATGGTTCCGATGAGCTTCCGAGCTCTGTTAGTCAAGGTATAGCTTCTGAAGAGAGAGCATCGATAAAAGTATCGCGTAAAGATATCTGTGTTATTATTATAAAATAACCTAAGAGGGCGCGCAGTGGCTCAGCGGCTCAGTGGATAGAGCGCGCGACTACAAACACTGTGGTCGTGAGTTCGAATCCCACCGCCGTCATCTCTGGAAATTCTTCTATGTGATATTATACTGCGTTGCCCAAGGTGGTTCGGAGCCCACGTTTATAAACTGTAGGTCCTTCGCGCACACTTCCATACACACACACACACACACCCATCGTACACTCACCGATTACAGTACCAAATCTCATTGTTCCATCCCCGTCGCTAATGACCCTGGCAGTTGAAGCGACGTTAAATAACAAAATAAATAAAAAAAATAAAAAAATAACCTAGCTTCCCAAAACCAACAGTTTATAATGCCCCTATAGGTCACCTAGATTTTTCTAAATGGAAAGACCTACTTTTTTTATTATGAATCGATAGAGTATCTAGTTTTGCGTTATAATGTATTGACCTCCTTAATAACTATTACATAGATCTAGGACATGCGAAGGTCAATACATTTGCCATCGATTCATGGTACAAAAGGTAGATCTTTTCGGTAATTATTTACATTAGGGGCTTCCTCGCCGATTTTGTTGACGTTGAAATATGTTGTCAAGGTCATCGTTCTGAACAACTTTTTCCTATACATGTGACCGCCGCTCAGCTTTAGTTTCCGAGATATTCGCAAAAAAGTTTCAACATCTCAAAAAGTGATCGGAGTAGGTCTGGGTTAGGTCTGAGTTATTTATATATTTATATACTGGGTTATTATATATTTTCTTGATTGTTGCAGATATCCAAGAATTCGTATAGTTTCTTGCTTAATTCTTTGTATGCTAACACAGCTGACAATAAAATGAGTTCGCTCAACCGATCGAAGTCGTTTTAAGTTGTGACCGTGGCCGCGTTATCGGCGGCCACAATTTCAAATCTAACCCAGACCTACTCCGATCATTTTTTTAGATGTTGAAACTTTTCTGCGAATATCTCGGAAACTAAAGCTGAGCGGCGGTCACATGTATAGGAAAAAGTTGTTCAAAATGATGAATCTTAAAGATAAATCAGAAATTTCATTTCAAAATTAAAATTGCGATAGGAACAAATGACTTCCATATTTTTCTTGAGCTAGGGAGAATCTACTGAAATCGTGTATAGGTTATCGAAAGCAAACTTTTCGTCTCGCAGCACAATTAAACTTGCCGCCTCGAGTATCTTGTTATCGGAATGGAGCATCGTCGAGACCCCGCGAGCGTACTCTTCGGGACCATCAACGTTAATCCACGTTCGTGGAGCAAATAGACCATCGAAGTCGAAGATTACACGGCCGTAGAAATATTACTTTCGCTTTAATCGCGAAGGCAGGCGACTGGCGCGGAATGGCATGGTGCAGCGCGATTTTCCCGCCCGTAAAAATGGCGGGTCCGAGCCGGGGCGAGTTCACGCAACGAGGATCGGAGAAGGACAAGAGTGGCTCTTCGGCTGGCAGGTGCCGGTTTGCCACACGCACAGCTTTCAGGAAAGGGATCCAGGGACGGTATAACTAAGTAAATCGCGCGATGCTCCCGGTTTAATGGCGGCCGATAGTCGTAATGCTTGCCGTTATTGGCGCAGTATACCGGACAGGTACCACAGGCCACGCGGGACCATTAAGTACCTAACCGCTCGTCACTCCCTCTCTCTCTCTCTCTCTCTCTCTCTCTTCTCTCTTTGTGTGTGTGTGCCCGCTTGAGCATTTGAGCTCGGCCGTGGCCACTTAAGTCGCTAAGTGCGCAAAAGTGCAAACGCGAGACGTGCTGAACGGTGACGAAGCATCCTGATCAAGCGGCGGTTTAATCCCCGATTTTTCTACGTACCGATACCCCAGGCTCGATTATCGTTAGCCAAGAAGCTGGCTATAATTCAATCGACGGGGGGGGGGGGGGGGGGGGGACTATGGAGAGATTGTTATCCGCATGTGTTTAATCGTCCGAAACCATAGAAACGTATATCTGATAGCTCGACTTTGTTAATTTGCAAAAGGTTACACTGTGGTCTCGTGTCGATTCAAGTTTAATTGAAAATGGCATTTTAGATCCATATGGTGTTGCTCTTTCTTTGTTTGAGCATATTAAACAACTTGTATCTGTTAACTGCGATTTGTTGATTTACGGAACGGTACATCGTGGTCTTACATTGATTCAAGGTCAGTTGAAAGTAGCGTTTTATAATTCATATTATTTTGCTCCTTCTTCGAGAGACAATACAAATGTAGACTAATATTTGAAAAACGCAGTGGCCTTTAAGTGACTTTCAGTGTAATCTACATAAGAAACAGTGATAAAGAACATCGTTATATTTGTTCAAATAACAGTCATTTCTATCGTTATAAATTGATAGACACTCGCACTTTATAGTACAAAAAAGTGTATTCGTTATGGGAAAAAACTAATTATTGTCAATAAGAGATTTCGGAGAACAATATGATAAAACAGGTTAATATTTTGTGAAGGAAAAAATGTTTATCAAGGTCAGGTTCTTAGGGATTTCGAGGTCATCGATGTCTTTTTTAATGGAGCTGTATATTTTTATTATCATCGCCCGATGACCAAGATCGGAACAAATTTAACGATGTATAATATGATGACATTCATGTTCACCTTGAGTATAAAAAATGATACTTGAAATGATGTCCACACGTTTTCTTCGTTTTCAAGGTTACATTGTAATCATGATATTACGAGCCGTTGGGTTCATCATGATCTTGGCTATAATATAACAGTAATGTTAATATATAATTGCATTTTAAAGAAACAGGTTTTAGACATTTTTTCTTATTGTTACGACAAGCGGACACTCCACGATCGATGATGCGGTATTGAGACGTGAAGTCGTAACGAAGACTACGATCGATATTGCAGTATCCGGCCAACGGAGTTGTCGACGGAAAAGAGACAGAAGAAGATTGAAAGCGAGACATTGTATTAATAAATAAGTGTTCCGTTAATAATGAGTGCATTGTAGGAACGCACCCTGCGGAACGGTCACATCATTGATTTATTAATAATAAGTGAGATATTAACGTACAAAAACGTGGACCTAATAAAGTCTTATTAGGTTTTTGCTTATTGTTGTTGGTCTATTTAGGTTATAATCAATAATAGTACATAAAAATTGTTTCGCATCAACTAGTAAATTAATATTTAAAAAGGAATACAAGTCGTTTGGTCCAATTTTTAAAAAAAGTTATTCGTTTTTAAAGGTGTACGAATACTTTCTACGCTGACTAAATAAGACGAGGTACCTTTCTGTCCTGGAGTGTAAAGGAATAAAATCTGCGCCTATCAAAAGAGAACTTTTTCTTCCTTTTTCTTCTATCCAGCGGATGTAAACGTTTGTTTTCACTAAACGACAACACAGGAAAAAGAGAATCTCGTCGATTCTCGAATCGAAAGTGATCCAGGCGTGGATCACATGGACGCATTTTACCTGGCATGATCGAGTCTCTTCTACCATTTGAAACACGCGCAGGAAGACGAAGAGCCGAGGCGGGCATGCGAGCTGGCAGGTAGGCAGATTTAAAGTTCTTCTTCTTGGCAGACAGGAAGCTCGCGTGTCACGTCACGCTTGCAAAACCACCGACCACGGAATTCGAGTGGTACACGCATACTGCAATCTGCAGTTATTCCAAAGGAACCCGAGAATCCAGCCGCGAGAGCCTGTTCTTCGAGATGGAAGAGGCTGCGCGCTGGGGACGCTGGTAATTAGAAGGTAATTAATTGCGTAATTAATACGCCGCTGCGCGCTCGCGACACGCGTGTCGTTCAGGGATCATGTGTCCACCGTGCGCAAAGAAACGGCCGAGAAAAAGTCGAAGATGTCGCTGGAACGATGTATGCGGCTATGGGAATCTCGGGATACCATAAAACTTGAAACGTATGCGGCAAGGAAGTGATTTTTTGGAATTTTTCGAGGGGGAAAGCGGATTAAATATTTTAATTAAATGGTACTCGACCGTGTTCTTTGACTTTTGATTAAAAGTGTTCAGATCCTATTCTCCGATGTTATTCTTCTTTGCATTTCAATTTTAAATTAAAAGTTATTCGACTTAAAGTTAAACTTACTGGTTCAGTTCTCTGACTTTTAATTAACAGCTTTTGCTCCAATAACTTCTTTCAGTTTGAAATACATTGACGACAATAATAAAATTTTCAATTGGATAATTCGTTTAAGAGTTACGAACTTATAGTTGTTCATATTTAAAAGATTTTAAATGCTATTGTTTATATTACTTTCGTCGATATTCTATTAAACTTTATATTTCTGGACTTTTTTAAGATTTATGAACTTATTCTTGTTTTCAATATCTAAAAATTCTGTGTCTCTAATCTTAAATGTTTATATTTTTATTAATGTCACTAGTATTCTATTTTTTAAATTTTCTAATCCTTTTAAGACTTGTGCACTTAGTATTTTTGTTTTAACATGTAAATAGAAATTATTGCATTAAAAAATATGGACAGGTTTATTAAATTCATTAATGTTGCATTAAAATTCAAATTCAATATATAATACAGTATTAAAATTCAACATATTTATTTAGAAGGAAATAGAATTTTATATAATTTCGATTTTTTTAAAGACTAGAACTGTTGCTATTGCATAATGCTCCATAACTTACATACTATTATACATGATTGTAGATATTATAGTATATCACTACAGTATGATACTAGCATAAAATCAAGAATAATTTAATGTAAACTAACATAAGAATACAATTTTTGAGTAGAAGAATTGCATAAAAATTACAATATTTTCGAATTTATCTAAAAATAATATGAATTTGACATAGTGTTCCGCAGTTTAATTATTACTGTACCGTAGCAGCATAAGAATAACAAAGATTTAGCACAAAACTTCCATTAGAAGAACTATGCTTTAAAATCTAAAAAAAAAGTTGGGTGAATTTTTACATTTTGACTGTTATTATATGGTAGAACCATAAAAATAACAATCACTTATCGTGAGAATAGTATAAAAATAACTATAAATTTCAATTTATTCAATTTTGTTTTTTATACAATATTTGACCAATGTGTGTCTATTTGAATTGTAAAATTCAGTAGTAGATTATGGAAGAGTTAGGTTTGTCAGCAGAATGACTGCTGAAATTATTTAAAGCTTCAGCGATGGTGGCTAATAGTAAGTCCCGGAGCGGCAGCTAATGATGATCGATGATCTTTTCACCAGGACATAGCCGTATCCAAGCTAGACAAGCCAGAAAGATTGCCGAGACGCGGTGCTACTCTTCGAAGATATGCTATATTGAATTGTCGAAGACAGCCATGATGACAGGTATTGCTCACTTCGAGATGAGACAGCTCGAAGACATATGTATGTCGTCAACACAGTGAAGCCATTGATAGAATACTTCGTCGAATATCTTTCCCTTTTCTTTGCAACATTCTTCTTCTTCGACTTCATCGAGTCGTAAGCGAAAGGAGGCGAGAATTAGATGTTTCAAATGCTCGTATTTCTTAAACGAATTCAAAAACAGTCAAGCGATTACCTAAATTCCCACTAATTTTGTGTACTCTACGTCATACGATAATTCATTTTTCGTAAAATTCCGAATATAGATTAGAAAAAGCTTTCTTTTGAAGAAGTTATCAAAAATATGTGCTGTGGAATTTTGATATAATTTAAAAACTCTGTAGCTTATGAACTAATTCAGAACCACTAAACTAATGATTAGATTGCGAATTTAGATGCAAAATAAAAATTGTTTGCACTAATTGCGAGACACAAAAGCTATACGGATATTTGTTTATTTTTGTTGGAATTTATTTTATAAATTAAGGTAAAAAATTAATCTATTAATCGACTCTCGAACATCGTATCTAGATTGTTTACTTCATTGAATCGTAGCTTAATTATTTTTCCTGACCTGAGCTATCTTCATTCGAGACGCCTAGACTTAAAACTTGATCTATTTGATAAGAATGTAAATAGTAATAACCTCTGAATGTAGATACCGCGAGTAGTCAAATTATTAGAGCTAAAATGTTTGAATATTAATGCTGTAATGACAAAAACGTAGAATTAAACTTACTGTATACGAAAGCAGCAACCTGCATGGATCGCGCCTTTTCTCAGTGTGGTTCGAAGACACTGAGCACCTTGGTTGTACGAATGGCGCACAAGAATATGTATAAGCGTGTCGCGATTTCGGTGGTTGTCTGTTTGTTCTGTGATTTCAAGTTGTTCTGTCCGAGTCTCGTCGCGTTTCGTCTAACGTCACCTCGGTTTTTTCCTAATTGGTCGGTTATAGATTTAGGTGGTGGAACATTGCGTTTTTTAATTGGTCGTGGGTGCGTCTTGGAGATTTCGTATACTGGGGTGGGAAACTGTCAGGAAGACTCGTCTCGTCTTGTCGATCTCTTGATTTATGCGGTATTCGCTGATCGTCGTTCGCTGCTCCGTCGCACGTGGTGTCCGGCTGTTTTACGATAACCGTTCCGGTGGCCCTAAAGAACTACAGAAATTACCGAAATGTACGTTACGCTACAGCATAGTCCATTTCAGCAGAAAGTGATCGATTCGCCGTAGAACGAGCCAAAAGAGAACGCATTTCCTGCGATATAGAATACTTACAGCACACATAAACCGTGTAGTTTATTCACTCGTGTCTCGATTATCCGGTGAGTCTCGATCTATCCGCACCATTCGTCTCCCCATTAAGCCGGACAATCGAGGTCCTTATTGCGAGCGGAACTCGATTTCCACGTCGCTCGCGGCCAGAGGATTAATATTAGCTTGTGCAATAAATTCGTTCGCGTTTCTTTACACGAAGTATAACTACCACTAACTTCCTACAAATCTCACTTAATCGACAACGCATGTACCACTTTGTACGACCTTCTGTCACCTTTTTGCTAACTTAAATCTCACTTCGCCATGCTAAGTGTCCACTTTTCTCTACGAAAAAGTTCAATCACTCGGACATTTACTTTTCTCACGCGTATCCGAATCACAGGATTGGAAACACGTAAAAATTCGCTCAATCTACGCCTAATTCGCGTAATCAACGAGGAAAAATATTTTTAACTCGATATATGCAATATTCATTATAATTGATTCATTAAGAAACGCAATAATAGCAGTTCCCCTAGCTCCGGGACTTGCAAGGTTTTTGTTAATTTCATGATATTTTGGAATTTATTTTGCATTATTTGTGATAAACGATCGATTATCAACCTTTTCTCTGTGTTATGAAATTTTTCTGGACGACTTTGTTAAAAAGTAAAAGAAATGTTAACTAAGTTTTGTTCCGAAGTTTTGGTCCTATTTACCAGACGCAAGAAATTTGTGATGACCAGTTTCCATGCCTTACCGGACCGGGAGTCACTCGCAGGTACGCTTGTACCCCCGAGCGGGGAATCCGCGTGATTCTCAATGGGGTACCGTAGCCGTAAACCATCGCCTTGACTCGAACAAAGCAGGCGGAAATTAAGAACTCGACGATGGCTCGACTTCTGGTTACCAAGTGTGTGCGGCTTTTTGGGAATATTGCTACTACGGGTAATTTGGTGTTATTAGTGTCTGTTATTTTGGAAAACGTGCAGGGCAGATGGAGCATCGAAGAGAGTGCAAAGAGTTAGAAACCAAAATAATGTGAAAAATAATCGACATTCCCGTAATGATTAACTTAAATTAACATTATAATTTGGTCATATCATCGTATACGTAAGAAATCGTGGAGTGTCCCCCGCACCGGATACAATAAAAATTACTAATGATAATTTTCAACGACTTCAAATATAATTGTGAAAATCTTCTGGGATATCGTGACGAATCTTGTGGGTTCATTTTTCAGAGCCTGAACATTGAATCCAATCTTCTTCGTTATTTTGGAAACAAACAACGCCTGCTTGTCCTCTGGCTCGCCCGTTTCGCTTCCGACGATCTCGCAATCTCAAGTTTATTTTAAAATTTTTTATTTTTACCTTTGTTCATTCTGCATGTTGGGTGGGTGTATTTCTAAATATCTGAAATCGAAATAATAAAGAGTAGTACAAAAAGGAACACGCAAGATTGATATTTGTACTGCGGCATACTCCGGCAATAGGGAAAATGATTGTATCCGGTACTAGAGGACAATAAATCCACTAAAGAAAATTCTTTTTATCAAAACAAATACATTCTATATGTATTACAGAACGAACATTTAAAAAATAATTATCAAAAGTTATAATAACTCGACTCGCGCGTCTTCTGACCACAACAATTAATAGATATAACAGTTTATAATTTGTACAATGCACCGGATTCTTGCCAACCGCAACAATCAACTCTTCTTAGTTGTGCACTCGCGACAGGAACGTGATAAAATGTACTTATTGTTAATTTTTGTACTTCTACAATTAACACGATACGACGGTATGGTAAAGTTTTAAATGTTAAACAGATATGTAGCTGCTGTCCGGTATTATTTTAGTATTTTTTACTTCGAACCTCTTTTCACCAATAATATAACTGCTTTAATTATTGTCTAGAGAGTCAAAAATTTCCAAAAATAGGCTGATACGCGTCGAAGTTTTGCCTATAAATAAATGGGTCTAGTCCCATTTCGGAGTCTTTAACGGGGACGTCGCAATGAGCGATCATACATTTCGAACTCGTCGAGAAACAATTTAAATTGAGTGTTTCCGAATGGAATCTTTTGGGGCAGATCCACGAACCTATTTCGCGGGGTTGAGCATTCAAAATTGCTTGTCCATTTATCTGGACAGGTTTACGCAGCCTTCGGGTAGCCAATGCCCTGAAACATTTTACTATAATTTCTATGATAATCTACGTTATTATCGAGACTCGTCCCGCACCTTTTTGTTCGGGGCTTGTGTACCTCGCGTGATGGCCTATCTTCACCTGGACAGCCCGCCAAAAACGACGAGGGCTTACAAAAAGTTTTTACCGGCGATCAACTTACCTCGATTATATGCCCTCCGACTTGTCACTCGCCTCGCCAATTTTCTCGATCTGTAACAGAAACAAAACGAGCGTGAACGAGCGCCGGTTGCGGGGATTATGCAAGTCGGTGGATAGTTTTCCAAGTGCATCCTGCGATTACAGTGTCCAATAACTTTTCAGGTTTCTTTCGCTTTCCGATAACCAGTCAGGGGGTTCTCGGAGTTTCAATATTCTGCTGGCCCATTTCAATCTGTCGTAAACAAATCAGCGATACTTGTAGACTTTCTTGCACTCGAGTTTTCTAGTTTTGTTTGCGGTTGTACGAGTGGTACGAACTTTTATGTTGTCGGTTTTTTGTTGCTACTTGTTGGTACTTTTCATCCGCCGAATGTTACAGAAGGATATACAGGGTGAGGCGCTAACCATTACCACCTAGAATAACTCGGAAAGTATGATAGTAGCCGAAAAGTTTTCGAAACAAAAGTTGCATTGGTCAATAGAGGTCATGGTGTGGCTAGGTGGAGTTGCTTCAGAGATATGAAAGTCAAATTGATTTTTTTTAAATAAAAGTATTGACTTTCATACGTCCTAAGCGAAGCGACTGCACATAGCAATTGCAAAATGTGCATAGCAAAATGCACATAACAAAGCATAGTGCTTAACGTTTTAAAAAATGTTTGAATCTGTAGCGTCCGGTCGTACGCACAAAAGAGAGTTTTTTCTTTCGTGCAAACGGCCAACGTAATTTACGACTCTCGTTCGTCGAAGCTATTTTTGAGTTGACAATTTCCAGGTTTCGATATCGCATGTCTAGTAGAAGTTCTTTCCAAAAGTCCTCAATAGCAAACAGAGACCGTCGTAAATTAAGGGATTAACTGAAGGGCACTTGGCCGAACTCGTCGGCCTGTCGCCACGTGGGCTCGGCGCGGGTGGCCTGAAGAAAAGTCCCACGACAATTTCATCCCCTCCGATCACCTCGCCGTTCCGAAAGCAAGCACGCCAAGGGCGTAAGGAATAGGCGGTGAGCCGGAAAAACTAACAGCTCTGATTGGTAGGATCCAACTTGTGGGTGAGCCAATCAGGGTTGTTTAGGAATTTTACCAGGGCAAACGCGGAGACGAAAAGAAGAGACGAGACTTCGCCGCGGTTCGTCGAGAGATAAAAATCGCGAGGAGTCGAGAGAAGACCATCTTGTACATATAGAATAAAGTCATTCATTTCACTCCGTCAAAAACAAGTGCAGTTTCATGTGAACTCCTACCCACAAATCAATTCACACATTGTTAGTTAACTTTCTCGAATATTTTCCAATTCATCTTAAAGAATAAAAATTTCAATCAAAATCTACCTATACCACAAAATACAGCATAACAACTCCATGCAGAAACCTTCAAGAAATCATTTTCGATCCGTGACAGCATTTGAAAGTGCAAGTACATGTAAGTACACAATGTCCAGCAAATGGAATTGTGTAACTTCTAAAGCGTGCTGTCCGTTGATCATCTAATGTCGTAGATCGATCTCGGAATGGTTTCCAGATCCATACAGCTGCGCCACGCATGATCCACGAGTTGGAAGTACCGATAGTGTGGGAGCATAAACTCCTAGCAATCATACGTGAACGCCCACTCGGTCTTCGGACTGACCACTAGAGCAGTCGGTGTTCGTAACGCGTTCTCCCCTTTGGCTTCCACGTCCATTGCAAACGAACACGCGTTCCGTTTCCTTCCCTCCCCAACTGTAGCTTACTGTAGCGAGAGCACCTATGTATCGGCGATTTTAATCGCCGAGGATAGAGTGTTACAACCGAGACAGGTTTCCAATACTGGATATGCAAAGTTTAATTGCAACCCTCTGGTTAACATACAGTAGACTTTCGTACAACGCGATCAAAACAACTGTTTAAAAATACTGTTTACATGTATTTCATGTGCCAGTAAATGTACAATAAATGTATAAATGATTGTTTAACAAGACTGTACACTTACCGCGTTAGAGGATGCAAATACGTATGTGTACAGGGTGGATCTAGTAACTGGCACTCGCTATTACTTTGTTTCTTTTGTAGATGGAAATAAATTGTATAGGAAAATTTTGCATTGTTTAACAAGCTCTGTGATCGAGTATTGCGAGTTTTTGCAGGAGTACATCGGTACAATCGCAAAGTATTGTTTTTTTAAAAAATGGAACCCTAAATATTTTACGATATATGTATATGTGTATATATATATATATATATATATATATATATATATATATAAATTGATTCCTTGAGCTATTCTGAATAAGAAATGTTCGATACTGTGGCAAAAAAATAATATTTCTTGAGATATTTAAAATTTTATTCATGATTCACTACCGTTGAAATATTTGAAGAAATACTAATTTTATTTAGTATGCAGTGTCCTAACACTTTTTTGTTCAGAATGGCAAAATTAACTAATGCAAAAAACTTTATAGGGTTTCATTTAAAAAACAGGTGTAATTGTACTTTTCGATTGCAACGATATATGTACTCCTGCAAAAACTCGTAATACTCGATGGCAGAGCTTGTTAAACGATGCAACATTTTCCTGTACTATTTATTTCCATCTACAAAAGGAACAAATCACCCACTCCTATTTAATTAAAAACCAGGACAAACCTAAATGTAATAGATGCTACACAATAAACACAATGGAACACACGCATTAGTTACAGCGTGCCATCTCTATCATCAAGAAAGAATAAGATAGAAAATTCCAGAAAACATCAAAGATGCCACCGAATCAAATCAATCTTGCGATAAACTAATAAAATTCTTGAAGCACACAAAGTTATTCAACCAAATCTAAATTATAAATGACCACCTAATTGTAAGCTCGCAGTTGTTGATAACCCTGTTGCGAATCCACCCTGTGTAACCTCTTACAAGTTAATCCCCCCCACTTATAATATTATATAATATTAACAGTTGTACCGAATTGTGCTAAGTTTGTGCTACATTGTGCTCGAATATTAAAACTATAATACAATAAATGCGATAAAAAATGAAAAAGATAACGATTTTTCGAGTAACCCCTACTTTTTCATTAAAAAAATTTTTTTTTATTGTACCGAGCTGTGTTAAGTTGTGCAAAGTATTATTTTATAAAAATAATAAAGAAATAAGTCATGAAAAGTAATAGTGTTCGACGTGCAATTTATTTTGGCACGTTTACGTTAGCATCCGATATGCAAATAGCATATTCTATATTTGAGTTGTGCATATTCTATGTTGAGTCGAACATTCAACAAAACTGGTAAATTCTTTTTGTACATTCCATTTTTGAAACGCATGTCCTATCATTTTACCCCATTAGTCTTTAAAATTTACATTTTTCTAGATAAGCTTATGGGGAGCATCAATATTTTAGTTTCACCAATTAAACTAAAGAAACGAAAACAGTGTAAAACGACGTGAATACAAGAAATTTCATCTATGTTACTTACTCAATAAAAATGAACAAATTAACATGGTTTCCTATCTTTTTGTGTCCGACTGTATGAAGTTATCAAGACACAAAAAACTATAATCATTGTATCCGTGAAAATAATAATACGGGAAGGGTTTATCGCTAAACCTACGAGCACGATTGAATTTATTTAGATTTTGCGCCATTTTTACCGTAACGTATACTTGAATAGAAAAGTATGCACAATTATTTCCAGTGGAAGCATCTTTGTAACTTGAATAATTGAAAAATAAAAAATCTGAAAGCGGTCATTTGACCGACGGTGGCAGGTTCGGTGTTAATATACAATATTCGGTGTCAATGTAGTTGGGATGGCTACAGAGCCGCAGGAAACGCTGGCACGATCCACTGGGAACGCTCGGGCTGTCTTCCAGGAACGCGTAGTAGATCAGCTTCGATTTTTCCCGAGATCCCGTGGGTGGAGTTGAATCGCCGCAACATCCGGCACACGGAATAAAGCCTCCGTTACGCAGGCCACAAATTTTCAATCGGCCGACGCGATTCCCGATTAACATCGTGTTCCTACAAGCGTATCGATCTATTTACATACGCGTGTACCCCGGCGACTCGATCCGATTCCGATCCGTTTCTTTGCCGGCCGGCGCGGCTGAATTACTGCTTGAAATTAAAACGGGTGTAACCGTGCGAACGATATTTATCCCGCGGCTCGCGAGAACGATCGCCGATCCTTATTGTAGGAGGCGTGTTACAATCGCCGATAATTCGAGACAAGTGTTGCGTCCAATTTACTGCCTCGCGCGTCACCAATAAGCAACAACGGCGGCCGTCGTGTTTCGAAAGTTTTCCGGGCCACGCGAGCCCGCCGTTTATGCATAATGCATCGGTCAGCGCGACCGCGAAAATTTACGAACTACGCGGAAATCGATATCTCAATTATCCTCGGCTCTGGTTCGACACACCCCTCCCTCGCACCCCTAAAGTAGGAGAAAATCTAGAAGTTATGAAACGACTTGTCGCTCCCGTCGAGGATTAAACTGCAGCGGCGATTTTGCAATGTATGCAGTATCTACGTATGTATACCGTTACGGACAACCACTTAATGTTTTTCTTTATTTCCGAATGCATTTGTCAGCTGGGATTGGACGTTGAAATGTATAAACGTTTTTGAAAGTGTTTATTCGATCGGAATACGTTTCAAGTAGAATTAAACGGTTTCGATGAAAGTGTTACTTTACTTTGCATTTCTGCGAGTGGACCTGTAGAGATCGTTTTAAGATCGAGCTTGTTTTTTCTAATAGGATCATACACTTTTTACTAATCTGATCGATTTAGTTTGAAATGTTGTAGAGGAAAGTGTCGTACCACTTGTAACTGGAAGCTATTCGTTTGAAAGGTATTTTAATGCGACTGTGAGACATCGCGCCATATTCAATTTAAAATATGCACAAATGTTTAGAATGTTATCGCAAACTACAACATCGTTGTATTCGGAAGAGTCTACACATAGAATGTCCTATATTGGAAGCAGTTGGAAATCCTGTATGGTTAGAGCATAAAAATTGTTCACAGTTGATAATTTGATAAAATTACGCCAGCGGATCCTGATCGTTCCCAAAATTATATAAATAAATTTGAACTCAAAGGTGTCTTCGAGTTAAGTTAAGCTAGATTTTGTTTAATATTAGGGAATAGTTAGAATTATGGTATATTGTATTATATTATATTCTGTTATAAGTGTATATTATATTATATTATATTATGTCGTCTTATATGTATTATGGTATATTATATTGCATTATATTAGGTTGTACAGGATGTTTAAAAAATGTTGTAAATCTTTGAAATGGGCTTTCCGAGGTTATTTAAAGTAACTTTTTCCTTTGCAAGAATGGCGGCCTCGGCTGTTTTAAAGAGTTATTAACGAAACACATGCACCAATCAGAACATCTCTGAATCTGCATGCCTTAGGTACATCCTCTGTCTCTTCGTGCACATAACGAAGATTACCTACTCTGTTAGCTTTTATCTTGATTTTTCCAGTTTGACTTATGACTAAGGCTTTATTTTTCTTGAAAACTACTTTATTTCCTTTTTCTGTAATTTTAGCAACTGATATTAAATTAACTCTCAAATCTGGAACATACGCTTCATCTCTAAATTCAATTTGTATAATATTATTATTAAGCTTCATTCTACATTATACGTTTCCATATTGCCTTTACATTTGTCGAGGTATTACTAGGCAAGTTTAACTTGTCATGTTTAGATGGTTTTAATTGAATGGACTTTGACTTATCTTTACGCAAGCGAATTGTGCACTTACCATCCAGACACGAATATTACTGTCCACGATCCTCATATATTTTATAAACATCATTTGTTCCTGCACACTCAGCATACAACATTTCATCTGCAATTTTTGCTGTTCTCTTTCTACTATTACCTCTTGAATAAGATTCTGGTTCTTCGTGCGAATGGTGATTGTTTATATTGTATGCGAGAGTTGAGAATGAATGGTATAGATCAGGGATGGGCACGGTAGGGGCCCCTCGAACGCCTGCTTCTCCCACCGACCTCTCTTTCATGCAACTCGTATTACCCGAGCGAGTATGTTGGTAAGTTTTTTTTAATGAACTGTACTGTATATGGTACCGCAGATCTAAATGGATTTAATTTGAAAATTTTAATTTTTCGCGAACCAAGCGTTAAATGTTTAAAAAACAGTTGTGGCCAGTTAAGAACAGATTAAAGATCAGTTTAGACTTCAGTGTTCGTTGGTGTATCGGTTGGTTAGAAAAGCATATTTCGAAACGGCAATATCGTAAAGCCACTAGGGGGACTGGAAACTCGAACGATTTCTCGCTCGAACGAGCAATATCGCTCATCATCAGCATACCATCGTCCATCGCCTGCGCTGGTACTCTACGAGCGGCGTGCTGAAACGCGATATGAAAATGCAGAGCCCGTTCCGGAACAGTCGTTCCACCTTAGGCATGTCCGTTTGTTCGAATGGCGCGTAATTTGAATTTTCCAATTGGCTTCGCTTAATCGGCTCGACTCGGTCGTTGCGAATATTTGTGAACACTATTCAACTTGTACACTCGAATCACAATAACTCGAACCATTATTGCACCGCGGTGCATAACTATAACGCTACCTATACCTTTAAGATTTTTGAACCTCGGAGGAATAATTCAGGAAAACATATACAATAATGAGAAAGCATGATAAATATAAAAATATGACTGTGCATAAGCAAAAGACTTGCGTACTCCGTTTCTGTTTAATCTGTTTCAATCGAATCTATTAAATAAATTATATATTAATATCGTTTAACGTGTTAAGTATGGGAAACTTAACAAAGAATGAACCAAGAAGAAATTGTCCCCTGGTACAGACAGAGAAGTCGTTAAAACTGCAAGTAATACTTTAAAGAGTTATCAAGAAGTTGTAAACGAATGTAAGCTTGATGCTTTCCTTCCCGTTGGACCGATCGACATGTTTTTGAAAACAATTAACCAACATTAACCCCTTGGCTTACAAAACGAGCGAGACTCGTGGTAAGAAATTTGGGTCAAAAACAATAAGGACGAGCTTGATTCGTGGCACTTCGTTCGGACCAAACTTAAACAATACGAGCCTGGTTCGTTGTCCTTCGTTCGGACCAAACACGAACAACGCGAGTCTGGCTCGTAGTACTTCATTCGTGACAAACGTAAACAACACTAACACAAAGATTGCTAATCTTCTACGAGTTTTTTCAAAACATTATTAATTTAGGTTTAACTGCGTCTTGGAGAACTCTTCTTTTCAAGTTTTTTTTATACAATCTTATAGATTTCAACGAGAAAACACCGAAAATGAAAATCTTATTGCGCGGAATTCATTGGTTAAAAAGTTATACGCGTATAAAGTTGAACACTTTTAAGCCTTTTATAAAATGGGCTAAATACTTACGAACAGATCCGTTAAATGGCAGCACAAACTCATACATAATAATAACACATTTACTAAATCAAAATGCGAAACATTATACCATGGTCGGGCCGGCCTTCTCCGCTCCCACGACGATATAATCCCAAACCATCTTGGATTGTACCTTCTTTTTGAAATCCTGTATGTGATTCTTTTTAAATGACGAATTTTTAACTATGCTACTAGTATCTGACTATGCTCACGCTACTCGCACGTCCGGTTAGCAATTCAAAAAATAGCAATCAATTAACAGTATATTCCGTGTAATGACAGGCAGAATTGATACACCAGCAACGCGGAAACAATAAACGCAGAATTGTTTATTAAGAGAAACCGGTGGTGGAAATTTTTCCGAAGCGATCGAAAGTAGCAATTGCATCGTTCCACGTAGATAGATCTTTATCGCGCAGATTGGATTACCGCCAATAAAGTCCGATCGCGGCGCGGATAAACTAAGGCGCACCAATACCCGAACAATTGGAGCAAAATGAACCCAGGGGATTAAGAAACGGGACAGAGAAACAAACCCGGCCCCAGCGAGCGCTCATAAAGATATAGGAGGAAAAGGAGACGTTGGAGAATAGGAATAACAACGAGTGACTGCATGCATGCCAAGTCGATCGATCTACGGGGTCCCTTTAACGAGAACCAACGTAAGTCAATGGTCAGGGTGGCGTGCACCGCGAGCCTTGGTTGGACTTTATGGGAACACGGTGTTCCATGAACCTGTGCTGCAGATTTTTCGTGCGTGGGTGAAACCGCTTGGAACTCGCTATCGCCGAGGCAACAGCCTTGAGCAGAGTTCAATCGCCGATACGTCGTTCGATGGCTCGACAAGAAGACGCGTGTTGTGCACGACTTCGGTCCCATATCTTCACCGCAGGGACAGTAATCGAGTAAAACTTGAAAATCAAAACTTAATCGTGTCTTTTCTAACAGATTACGACGATACGTCGGATAGCAAATTGGCGAAGAGTTAAGATAGCATGTGTCCGATACGACATATCGCTTTCGGAATGTAGACGTATCGAGACATAGATAGATATAGGTTAGAGGAGCGAATTACTACGCCCTTCGTTCCACTGTGCGGCTTCTCGATAAACACACCGCCGCCACAATATTTTGTTACTGGTTTCTCGGGCCATAAAAGAAGTTCGTCGAAGACATTATTGAATGACTTCTTACGAATCGCAATGCTTGTGCTGCATTCAGGGGGTACAGTCAATCACAAAAGTCTCCATACGTCCTCTAAAATGATGTAACTTTTTTTAAAATGGACCAAACGACTTGAATATTTTCAAGATCATGGAAAACATAGTTTACTAAATGATGTGTACGACAAATTTTAAGAAAACTGAAATTGCTAGGAATTGTGAAAAAAATAGTAAATAGTGGTTTTTTAACTTTGATATCCGAGTCTGTAATGAAATATGCATTTTGTACATATGCGTCAATTGCATGGATTCCGATAATACTTTGTTTTTTTTTTTCAGAAACTGCTGCAGGTCTTGACATGAAAACAGTTTGTCACAGTTTGTATCTTACCTATTGACCAAACATGGTTACGCAGTATACCATTTGAGGCCACTACGAAAGTGGTATTTTCGATGTACCGTTTTTGGTCATTGCCTAATATGAACATATTTACGGTTATATCCTTGTGTAATTCATAGAAATGTATGTTATGCAAAATAAATACGTATTAAACTTTGATTACTCTCAAGGCAAATACAATAATTAGTTGTTTTCTCACCAGTCGTCTCCGAAGCACTGTTTTTAAGAATATCGAAAATTTACGTACGTTTTTTAAACTCGACAAAAGAATGAGACAGTAAAAAGTAATAAAGAACGATGGCAACATACCACTAGGGATGGGATCGAGTACCTGGCAAACAGGTTCGAACTTTGGTTTTTGAATTCGAACTCTCTATAAGTACTTCGAAAAATAGAAATAGTACTCCTAAGTATACTCGAACCTATGCCAGATAGTTTGGAACTGTTTACATGCACTTTGGTAAACGGAAGTAATACTTGCAAGTATATTCGAATCTTGGTCGAACAGATTCGAAACTTTTATGAATATCGTACCAGAAATTCTCTGATTTTTCTAATTTCTCATTATTTTTTACTTTTAAAATCAATTATGCTGTCTTTTAATGCATAATTTAATTCAGCGTGTGCAACAATAATTTCATAATCTATCAGATTTTCATATGGACACATATCCAGTAATTTAATTGCAGCTTTCATTATCGATTATAATAACCACTACCCCCTCCCCTCCATACTTTTCAATCGATGAATGTGCAACAATTACGTGACCGCTATGAAGTGCCTAAAAACCCATTAGAGGTGTTGTATTCTGTAAGAAATAAATATAAACAGTAATGGTCACTTCTATACCTTCAGAAAAAGCGTTTTCAAAAGCAGGAAATATCGTGGATAAAAGAAGAAATAGTATGAAACCAAGTATTGTAAATAAAATATTATTCTTAAATAGTTACGAATTTAATAAAGAATGTGCTTAAAACCTACTATGATGCAGTTCTGATTTCCAAGTTTCGAGTACTACTTGTGAAAGATTCGATTCCTTTCAACATCGAAGTACTTATGAGTATCCTTTCGAAACTTCTAAGTACTCATTCCGAGGTTCGATATCAGTTTCTATAAAATGAGTACTTTTCAAATACAATCATTGAAACATTATTGCTTTTAAGTAGTAATCAAAACCTACGAAATGAAACTTGGTTGAAATTGACACGGATTCGTGAGTACATATCGAACTTTATCCCATCCCCGCATATACCACGCTTAAGCAGATGTATTCGCTTCGGTGAAACCAACACACGAATACTTAATATATCGGAATAAATATGGCACTGGTCACGAATGGTACGTCTACCCTATTTTGGGGACTCGATCGAGGCCTAAATTCAACTCGTTATACCGAACAGTGCACAAAAACGACAATTGGTAGTTATCCAGCGTGACATTCTCCGATTCGAAGCCTCCAGAGAACCGAAAGGGAAAGGGGAGGCGACGGCGGCGAGAAACAACTTAATTTCTTCCGGGCAATAATCTCCACCGGCCTAAATGGATCTCGGGTGAACCGACTGATGGAATGTGACACCTGCCCGCTGCAACTTAAACCGTTTTTCAGGCGAGCAAGATACCGAAGAGGAGCGGTCTCCTCGTTTTTACGCTCGGATCAAGCGCCAAATACGCGAGCTGCGCGTCTGCCGCGGGATTCCCCGTACGTTTTTTTATTGTCTTCTTTCGCGAGGACTCCTTAGAGGCTAGCTGGGTCGGACCGGTTCGAGTCCGGACCGATTCAATACGATTCTCCAGAGTTATAGCGATACGAAATTTAATTGCGCGACGGGCAACGTGCTCGCGGTATTAATTTGTCCGCTTGGGTTGGTTCGATTAATCGGCGAGTCTGTAATTTGCGTCGTTCATCCAGGAAAAATGTTTAAAACTCCGCAGAGAAGTTTGAAGTTGTTCAGTTTGAAATTATTAAGGAAACATACACAGAAAAATGTATATCATTTAATCCTTTTACTTACGAAAATTAAGGGATCGTTGTATTAACCCTTTATGCCTCGAAGCTGTTTTGTTTCCATTATTCAGAGATTTCATCTCGATGTAGAATATATTCGTTACACATGACTTTTTTCATTTTGTCTACATAATAAAATCGAATGCGTTTACTCGCGAACGTTTAGTAGTTTATTAAACGTAACAACATTTTGTGATGTACAAATTGTTTTGAATTATACTATAATAATTTTTAGCGATACCTCCGATAGGACAATCGAGTACAAACGTTTAAAATTTTAACTATATTTTCCTCAAAGAAGTACACAGATTATACAGTCATGGACAAACAGATAGGATACCCAATTAATTTGTTAATTTGTACATAGTACATATATCGTTTTACACTGTTTTTATTTTTTAGGTTCAGTTGAAAAATCTAAAATGTTGTTGCTCCGAAAAGATTTATTCAGGAAAATGTAAATTTTCGAGTCAAATGAATGGAACAAAATCATACTACATACATGTGTTTAAAGATGGAATATACAAAAAGAATTTATTAGTTTTGTTGAATATTCAACATTTGGTAGTTACTTTCTTTAATTTTTGTCACGGAATTTATACATGTGGGCAGAGATTTGCATAATTTTTTAATTGTTTTCTGCCGGAATTGGTGCCATTCCTATGCAATAGATGATGTCGGTTCTTGGCATATGCCACTGTTGCAAGATCTTTCCAGATATTTTCAATGATGACAAGATCCGGAGATCTTGCTGCCCAGACAAGAATTTTTATTTTTTCAGTCGCAAAAACCATTTTGACTATTTTGGTTACGTGAACGGAGGAATTATCATGTTGAAATATGACATTAGTATCAGCAATTCTTGTGGCATCTTTATTTACTTTCTCCTTAATAATATCTAAATATATCTGACTATTCATTTTGCCATTAATAAACTTAATATCCGTCTGTCCATGGTAGCCTATATCGTCCCAAATCCTAACTTCGATACCACCCATTTGACAATAGCTTCATAATTTTTTTCCGAAAAATTTTGGTAATAGTAGTTAAACACACCTGACCAGTCCACAATAAAATTTTTTGCATCAGTAAAAATTATTTCTCGCTATTTTTTCTTAGACTAAATAGCAATCGAACAAGTCTGTGCCGCTCCGCTAATATGGTTTTAATCTGCAATTTTGTTCGTTTTAAGTACTTACACATCTGTAAAACTTGTACATTCTTGTATGTTTTAACACAGGCATCTTCGGTAATTTGTTCAATCATTTTCGAATTGGATGTTTGGCTTAAAATTGCGCGTTTTTGACGTAATGTTAACACAAGAGCACGACCGGAACTCTTTTTTGTGCTATGATAGTCTGAGTCTTTAACAAGTTTACTGATTATGATTATACTTCGATTTAAAACTGGCGATTCTGACAATAGAAAACTTTTCTTGAAATGTGTTTCGTTAATAACTCCTTAATGAAGCCGAGGTGGAAGCTTTCGCTAAGGAAAAAGTTGCGGTTAAGATGTCTTTTAGATACCCAGTTTCCTTTAACTTTTTTTATGTAATCCTGTAGATTTTGACGAGAAAATTCCGAAAATGTAAGTCTTATTGTTAGGAATTAACTGGTTTATAAGTTATACGCGTGTAAACATGAGCACTTTCAAGCCTAATTAGTACCGAGCAGATCCATTAGATGGCAGCACAAGCACGTACGTAATAATAACATACGTACGAAATAAAAATGCGGAACATTGCCTCTACATATCTGTGCGGAACATTGCCTAACTCCGCCCCCACCGCGACCTAACACCAAGCCAACTTGGACTATAGCTTCTTTTCGAGATCCTGTATGTGATTCTGTATATTTGAATTGCTGTTCAGTGACAGCTTGTGCTAATTCAAGCCCGAAAGTTATTTTCTTTGAAAGAATTGCGCGTTTAAGATCTGATGCCATCCAACGCATATTCTCAGTACTACTTAGCTGACCCGCGAATTTAACATACTATCTAGCGCTTGCGCTCAACACTCATCATACTATCTAACACATGCGCTCAACACTCCTACGTCTACCACCCAGCGAATATATGGCGACGCTTTAACCTGTTAAAAACGCTTGAAATTCCTCATGTTTACACGCGTATAAGTTCTAAACTAGTGAATTTCTAAAAATAACACTAACATTTTCGGAATTTTCTCGTCTAAATCTACAGGAAATCTATCCGTCTAAATGTACAGGATCTACATAAAAAATAGTTAAAATAAACTGGGTATCTAAAAAACATTTTAGCCAAAATTACTTTAAATAACCCCAGGAACCGCCCATTTCAAAGATTTTCAACATTTTTGGGACACCCTGTATAATTGATTTACTAAAAATATATTTTCTTCCGATGTCGTATAGAAACACAAAGAAATATATGGTGTCCAATTTTTTTATCCCTTGAAGTATGCACATCTGTGTTAATACCATACGACAGATTGAATGGAAAAGTACTATTCATTTAATACGCGCAATATTGTAATTACAATCGATCGTCGTAAATTGTAATTATAAAATAAGAAGATCGAGATAAGAATAGGAATTCGATCAGTACAAAGTGCAAGGAAGCAACGTTTGCACGAGTTTGCCGTCTGCTGAATTGAAGCAAGCATTTTTAAGGACAACGCAGCTAGGAATAATTGCGCGAGGGACCGTATAACGATTACGAAACGTTGAATTATTTCGCTCCGAGAGGCACACCGATAGTACGCTCCCAAAGCCCGGCTGAATGCGCGGAAACACGAATTCTCGTGGCGGCGGACAAGCCATGAATTTCCCCGGGGGTGTACACGGGGGGCCACACAGATGCCCTCGGTGACACCCATTAGCCCCGCGGTCTTGTCGAACTATTGAAATTATTAATCGACGCAATTAGCGAGTGGCCGGCACGGCGAGCGCACCGCCGCTAAATGTCAAAACGCCCCTTGCTACTTGCTGCGAACGGTGCGCTGTCGCGGTCAGTATCGCGGCATGCATCCATTTCCTTCTTTATCAAAGCGGTTCCAACACGTGCACACTGCGCTGCACCGCGCTGCAACGCGTTGCACCGCAAGGCGAATTCCGAAACTATCCACCGCGTGATTCAGCGATAACGGGCCCGACCAAGCCACCTACATTTATCAGCGAAACCCCGAACTCGTCTTAACGATCCTGAAAACGGCGAGCCGGTTCCGCGGAAAAATCTCAATCGAATGGAGCGACTAATCGTTGCGTGACGACCGCGGGAGCATATCTCGGCCAATAACCCGGCCCAGCGGGATGGATTTTGGATCGACGATGATCGAGACGGTTGATAAAAAAGATTGCGCGATGCTATTGAGTAGGCTGTGGATTTCTATGCAAATACTTGTACGCGTTGCATACGTTTTACATATTTAATATGAAAAACGAATGACCGAGTACGTGACGTGTGTAATATATTTTATGTATATTTTGCATACTTCGTCCTGCTCTCGTTGCAATTTATGGATGATCAATGACTTATGATTTATAAGAATTTACTAGACGACACCTCTCGCTATATGCTTACCATAAGAAATTTTGTAGTTGGTAAATCGAACTTGTTTGTCAACATGGTTTTTCGAAAATAAACCATGAAAGTCAGAATTTGCATAAAGATCCGCTGACTAGTCAAGAATTAGAAATTCCTATTGCAGGGCTTTATAAAAATATGATTTATTAGGTCAGAGTTACGTGTTGTTCGTTTTACATTATGTCAGTTTAATTCCATTGATTTGAGAGTGTCAATAGTTCAAATTTCCTATTAATCTTTGTACATTGTTTAAAACATGAAGTTCTAGGCATACGTGATAGTTTAAAAAAACACATTAGATATAAATTTAGTTTTGTTATAGAAAAACATTCTGGCGACAATTCACTGTCAATTGTAAGTATTTTAAATAATATGGGAATAATAATATTTAAATTTAAATAACATGGCCCTTCCTTTATAGCATGAACACTGTACTTTTACATCTCCAAAACTGTCTTTTCTCTGAAAATTTTTCTGTGCTACAAAATAAGCAAAAAAAATAAAGATAATATTTTATAATCTACCGTTAGTATAGATTTATTCGTCGAGAGAATCAGTAAGAAAATCGAAAATCGGTAATTAAGGAACTGACGCCATTACAAAACCCGAATGTCAATTTTGGTAATTTTTTTCACCATTAACGCATTAAAAATATTTGATGAAAACAATCTTGATTTAATCGTGCCATTGCATGGCATAGTTTTATGTGTGGGGGAACTATAGTTGTTTGACGTTTCCGTTTAGGACTTCATCGGTTTAGCAGCGGCGAAATAATGCCTGTCAATTATTCAATCACCCGGCGAATTAATGTCACCGTTGCAACACTGTCGACACGCGTTAACGATGGCCGCGGGACAAGAGACGGTCGTTTCCCGTGAAAGATTGCGATAGGAAACTTTGGCCAGTGATAAATCGACGTAATGGATGGCGTGTAGGTATCGAAGCCTCGGAGATATCGGTAACGTGGACATCATAGTCGTCAATTAGATTGCAGTGCGTCACGGTGAACGCGTGGGCCGAGAATGATTCCACGTAAAGTTTGTTTACGAGGTCCCCGAACGAAGCGTTTATCGTTTATTAATTGAAAGTCGTGGCGAGCTGTGGACAATACAGCCTGTTACACTGTCAATCTTCGCTATCTTGCCTAGCTCTCGTTACTTTCGGACCGGATAGGTTCGCTAACGAACCAAATAACCAAACGAAATTTCTTTTTCACAAAGCGTACAATATACCCTTGTGAAACCTTTATAGTTTATTTGTTGTTAACGTTCTCTTTTGCAACGCATCTCCATGAAACACTAATCGTTTCTTTATATACACTTTCAGTTGCGTTCATGATTTTTTATATGATGTCATGGTCAAAATCAGGCATGGGCACGGGTGGAGTCCCTCAAACACCTGCTTCTCCCACCAACCTCTCTTTCATGCGCGAGGCCTGCGCACTGTTCGCGATCAGCGATGGTACAGGGTCTTGGTTTTTTCGCGCATGCTCTACTAGATGCAGGAACGTACCGTACGTCTTATGTTTCTGGGGAAAGTAGGGGAGAACTGTTATTGGCGGGAAACCGGGCAGAAGAGTGCAAAACGACACGACGAAACGACCGTACTTCGAAAATTTGGTAAGTTAATGTTAATATATTCGATTTCATAATGGCAACTAGTATTGGCGGAGGAGCTACTTGTCAATTCATATTTGAAAATCGAAAAAAAAATTTGCGAAACTATGCGGGGTGACCAAGGTACCCCATTTTAGCCCAACTTTGTACTTTACCGACGCTAAAATCGTCGCGCATGCGCGAGAAAACCGAGACCATGTACCATCGCTGTTCGCGATGGGCGAAGCACTTCTTTCCAATATGGTAACGGCGGATACTGGTGGAGGATAGTGGACGCTACGGTGGGTACGGTTTTGTCTCAATTGAGACAAAAATGTCCGCCCCTGGTCAAAACTATAGCAGTTATATATCGTTAAATTGATAAGTAGACTGCGGATTATGTGCATCGATGATACAAATATCTGAGTGTAACTTTAAACAATACAAAGATTAAAGGAATTTGAGAATATCTTGATATTACTAGAACCGTTAAAGAGAGTAACTAATTCCTACTTGATTTCTGTGAATTGCAAGTTACAGAAACAATTTATATTTTGCATAAAGATCCACAGTCTACTGATAAGTCTAACATTCAGGATATTTCCATTTCTATGTTTGCAAATGTATTCTTTAACATTTTTTTGTAATAATGGCTACGAGATATTTTTATGAAACTTTAGTGATTTATACATTTGCCTGACGTTGTGCCCATGACTTTTCATATGTTATTAGCATTGAAACTGTTGTAATCATTCACCGTCAAACTGCTTGGCTTAGCTCAAGATTCAGGTTATATTCCTTTCTTCCGTTCCAGAGGTACATTTCAAAATATTTTTTAATATTACTATTCAACCAATTTTTATGAAACTTGAATGGTTCATTTATACATACTTTTATCTGTGCTCTTGATTTTTTATACATTTGCGTTATCAAAACTATAGTAATTATCCTCCGTCAAATTGTCAAGATCAATATTTAGGACATTTGTACCAACTACGTGCTTCCTGTGCTAATAATTCCTATAATTCAAATAATAACAATTAATAAAGATTCTTTTGAAAGCAGCACATATATGTGTGAACAAACCTATAAAGTTTCATAAAAATAAGTTGTCGAACCTTTGATGGCTGAAGTCGTAAGATGCTTTAGACGTAAATAGATTAATCTACGGCGATCTATATGCAACATTATTTTCTCGAAAAATTAATAAAAATCGAATCTAGCATTATAATCGAGCAACCGTTCTAACATTCAAACAGTGTTGTTTCTCCGTTTAGTTCAGATAATCGAGGTTCTGCTGTAAGTCGAAGAAGGATACTGGAATACTGGAGCAAGGACGATAAAAAATGCGAATAGAATAGCTTGCAAGAGCGAATATTGTATTCTGTACATGGTGCACGCAGGCCCATGAAAGGAGGAACCAAGCTTTATGTTCCTGGATCGTACGAAAGCGAAACAGTTAACGGGTACGAAGACGGAGAGACGGGGAGAGCGGAAAGGTTCGAGGTTTACGATGTTGAATCTTGTCTACGATCTCTGATAGAGTCGTGTCTGTCAGTTTGCATGTTCATGCCACGACGTTGACCGATGCCTTCTTCTCGAGCACGCCACTGACGTCATCGACAACCTGTACTGGGTGGTCCATGTATACGTTTCTGCAATCCTACTTGGTTCAACAATGTGTTTAAAATGTTAGACTTTAACAGCGACATGTTAATATTGTGTAATAGAAATTGCGAAATACGTTGCGGCGCAAAGCCACAGCGCCACCTATATTTTTAAGACGTTTGCACGATAAAGCATGATAAATAACGAACATCACGTATAAAAAATATTGAAATTGTATATGTACATCACGATGAAAGCGAGAAACATTTTCGAATAAGCGCAGAACTATAGCACCACCTTCATTTTTAACACATTTCTGGGATTTCCATGTAGTATTTTTGCTGAACGAGAATTTTGGTTGGCTACTTGACATAAACCGTTACGTTACGTGGTACTTACCTTAGTTAAAAAGAGCAATGGGTAATTTTAACATTTTAACAATTTAGAGTTCGTGAAATCGGATGGAAACTCATTCTCATTCTCATCAAATTGTTTCCAATTTTGTACGCGACCCTACTAAGTATGGCAAAAACAAGAAAGGCAGACCTAACAAGAAGTTATCTTTTCGTACAGACTGGCGAGTTGTTAAAATTGCAAGTAATACTTTAAAGAGTTATCAAGAAATTGTGATCGAATGTAAGCTTGATGTTTCCCGTTGGACTGCTCGACGCGTTCTTCAACACAATTCCAACATTAACACATGAGAATTGATGTCTGCACTTACACTTCTAAAACAGCCATAAAACAGCCGGGCTCGAGTGCACTCGTGAAAACATGAATGAAAATTGGGATCATGTAAATTCATTTTAGACATTGATAAAATTGAGAGTTCGTATTATGTTCAATGATCTCCTTTTAATGTTATTTCCTACATCATTGTTTCCTTCGGGAATAAATTCAATCTCGATGGTCTAGATCCGCGATGGGCACGGATGCTGGTGGAGGACAGTGTCCGCTACGGTGGGGACGTTTTTGCCTTAATTAACTATTCCTTCTTGCAGAATGTATAGTTCAGAGTGCATTGAAATACTTGAAAGTCATGTTACCTTTTATTCGTGTGAGAAATGAATTCAGGAATGTGTCAACAGGATAATGTCCTAGTACAGGCATGTCCAGAAGTAGCTCGCTTGGAGGCAAATTCGAGGGAGACGCCTACTTCTCACGGCCGCGCGTCTCGCTCCCCGTGGCGGCCGTAGTCATCCGAGTTCCTCAGACCCGTGCCTACCGCTTGCAATATGTACCGCGTGTGGCGCGTTGGAGCGATTCTCGGACCCACGGTAGGTACGGGTCTGAGCAGATCGGAGGACTATGACCGCCACGGGGAGCGAGACGCAACGGACGGAGAAGTAGGCGTCTCCCTCGAATTTACCTCCAAGCGAGCTACTTCTGGACATGTCTGCCCTAGTACACGAAAGTCGAGAAATCGTAACGTGGTTTGAATCTTTTAATATCAATTTACAGGAATGGTCAGCGCTTTTCCGAATCGACATCCAATGGAAAATTTGGGGGCTATTATAGTACGATATATTCGTGCAAATAAGTGGCAATTCTAAAACGTTTCATAGCTGAAAGAAGCTGTTATCGAACCTTGGAATGCAATTAACGAAAAAATTTAAAACGAACATGGAAGCATGCCCAACCATATTTTTGAATTAATGCTAACCGTGCCGAGCAAAAATGTAACTGGCATACGTTGTTTTATAAAAATTGCAAGACTGATTTTACTTAAAATTCACGCAATTTTTATAACAACGTGTGCTCAAATGAAGAAATTGATTTAATTGTTTCTAATAGAAGCATTTTTGTAATTCCGACAATTATGAAATAAGGAATGTGAAACCGGCTATTTGAACGATTGTAGTACGATTAATATTAATACGTATGAAAGTAAGTTCAACGTTTCATTAAAATTTTTCATTTTAAAAACTTGTGTTGTAGTCGAATCATTCTGTTAAAATTTAATATTACCATTACGGTGCTGTTATGAATGTGCACCAGTCAAATATACATTTTATTGTTATATTCTGTTTCGAATAAATAATATTTTCACTCTTTTTTCGTCATATTTTCTTTATAACACTTTTCACGTAATACTATTAGCATTAGGAAATCATTATATTTTGAAAATTCTTGAAAATATTAGTGGTGCCATATTATACACCACATTATGAAATTTACAATATTACAATATATAATAATTGATTTTTGTAGATTTTTGTGGACTGAATGAGAATTTGCGAACCTTTCCTGTCTATCGTCTCCAGTTTTTTCGATGTAGAGAGAAAGTGCTTTCAATTTTGAGAATTTTTTGTGCTTGATCCATGAAAGCAGTGATACAATAATATTATAAAAATGTAAACATGTTTAAACGATGTTCAAAGCAATAGTGTTTAAGATTTAAAACAATTTTGCACCGCGTTCAATAATTCACGCTTCGATGTACCTTCACCTTCCTTTCTACTCAAATCTATCGCTATAGATTACAACAAATAGCCTACAGATTTTTTATATAAATTACAGTATATTATTGATGAAAAATTCAATATACTAATATCCAATTTGTAGTATCCAACGAAAAGTAGTATCCAAATTTGAAAACCGTTCATCTCTATGATGCTCAGTTTCGAAGGTATTCAGTTTCAAAATAAGTTCTAAAGTTAAATTAGAACACCCTGTATAATTTGAGGTAGACTAATGGAGAATTAACTCCGAAGGATGATTAGTCTCAAAAGCCACGATTGAGAGGTTGAAGCGAACATAAAACGGACATAGAGCTATCGAATTAATAGAAGTACTCATTAACTGAAATACAGTGTATCGTTCTGGATTGACACTTCAGCAAAAAATAATTGATCGAAACGACAGATTGGTAACGGTATATCGAGAGTTTAATGTTACGTCGATCACGGTAATTATTGCAATGAATAATTCATACTCAATCTCCATGCGATAGTTATACGCTCCACGCCTGGATTGTTTAATTAACGGTAATCTTGTCGATGATAATAAACGTTAGTAATGAGCAATGATGCTGGTCGTGCACGATGCATTAATAAAGTGGGTTTTACGGTAAACACATTTCACACTAGCACAGAATTAAGATACAAATGGCGAAGGAAGTTGAATGAATTCGTTCATATCATATTAATTAAATGTATGTATTATCTGATTAATTAAATTAATTTATTTAGATTGTACGTTACCCCTTATAATAGCGAGTCAGGCTCGTGGTAATTATTTTATACATAATCTATTAAATATAAATGTTATTCATCTTTTCTGAACCGAAATAAAATGTTGTTTCTCTACTATTAATATTTATATTTACATATGATAAATATAGATATTCCTTTTCTATACTAGCAAACTAGCAAGGACAAACGAGCAATTTAATTATTGTAATTGTTAGGAAAATAATACGGCTAGGAGTTAAGGAGGAATAATTAATTAAAATTGACTTTTCAGATTGAAGACATTGAAAGATTAGTGTATTTACACATGGATCAGTGATTCGACTTTTGTAAATAATAGTGAATTTCCAGTTTAATTTTAGAAGTTATTTATTTCTGGTTTACCGAAGTAAATTAGAGGTTTTAGTTTCCTTGGCTGGGAGGGTCTTTGGGGCGGCAGCCCCTCCTCCAAAACAATAGACGGCTTTCTATTTAAAGAAATTTGTGAGAATACGATGACATGTCCGAAGCAAGCGATCACAGTGATCGAGCGGCTTCCACAAAAGTATCTGTATCCTTTAAACGCGTGAATTCCCGAAGTTAAAATTTTATATTCGAGGTCCTTCCACATTCTTCGTAACATGCTCCAAATTTCATACCGATCGGCCACCGGCGCCTTTCGGAATAATATCCTTTGAACGAATTTAAGCATGACATTTTTGGAAAGTATTTTCGTGCCTCTATGCCTTTCAAAAATAAAATTTAAACGAAAATCAATTTTTTGATCGGTGTGCGCGAGATTGCGCCCTTAGTAGTAGGTTTCCGCAATGCGACGGCTCGGATAGTGCAATTGCAGTTTTTCGTCGGTGGGATCGGAGTTGCATAACGTATGAGTCAATAAGAGGGAAATTGTGTCGGTGTATGCACAGCGGGCCACCCAGACGGCACAGGGAACTTGTTCTACAATATCTTCCGTCACGGCGGCCTCCTTTATAAAATCACCTTCGATCAGGACAAACGCCAGCATGGCTGAGCGATCCCTCGTAACTCGAGGCAGCCATTTTTCCCATACGTCGATATTCATGCCGAGGGCCGTACACTTGTTCCACGACATCGATTATTCGTCCCCCTGTTATTATTTATCAATTCCGTGGCTTATGTAAATGCTCGCGAACTGCATTTCGACCTGTGTTGTATTTATGGGGAAACTATGCCCGGAGATCCGCCATGTGCAGTAAAAATGTCAGAAACGATGACCGAAGAAGAATTTGTGTACTTACTTGGCGTTCTTGAGATCACTGATACTCGGTCAGCATTCGATTGGTTTACGTTACCTTGAAGCTCCAGTTTAATTCTTCAAAGTAAGGTAGAATCTTGAAATAATTGTCACATTTTATTTGAAAAAGTGAACCCTTTAAGCCGAAAATTATTGTATATACTCTTCCAAATATTGTGAAAATATAAAAAATTTTTTAGAAACTTACGTTTACGTCATTGAAGCATCAAAATTTTCTAAGTGAACCCATGTTTGTGCAGTCCATTAAATAATCAACTTTCGATTGTCACAAATTCAGTTGTCAACTATTTATTAAAAAACGAAGTTTCTGAGCTCGAAAGTTTTCTATATTCACTATGAAATATTGTCCAAACATAATCGAAATTTTACTAATCTATATCCAGCCGTTCAAAAATTAAAAATTCCCAATTGAATGAATTTTTACGCAAACCTTCGGACGCTCAGTTTCCACTCTTAATAAATTCAACCGGTAACACCTTCTTAACAAATGAGTCTTTCGAGCTCAAAATTTGTTTGTACGGACTTTGATATAATGTCTAAACGTACTCAAAATTTTACTAATCTACATGTAGCAGTTTAAAAGTTAAAAATTCCTAAGCGAATGAATTTTTACGTAACCCTTGAGACTACTAATTTTCACTCTTGCCAAATTCAACAAGTAAAAACTTTTGAAAAACTGAATATTCTTGACTAAAGTTTTTTCTATATAATCCTCAAATAATCCTTTACCCACTATAAAACATTCAGAAATCTACATTTCGCCATTCGAAAAAGGAAAATGTCGAAAGCGTGATTTATTTACCGAGCGAGCCATCGGAAACGTAACCGTTAATAGAAACGACCAGTTCTCACTGTTAACGAATTTAACCGGCAGCAGAGTCATCACCGGCTAAGTTTGACGTTAATGAAACGATGTTTCACGCCTGCAATGTCCGCCGGTTCAAAGGTGGCAGTTAAAGCGGTGGCAAAGGACGGGCGCGCAATTAAAGGCTGGACTCGCGGGACTCGGCTGGACTCCGCTCGATAATTTCATGAACAAACAACTCGCGACTCGTAAAAGTCAGACGGGCCTTCTCTTGTTTTATGCGTTACGGTGTAGCGAGAGTGCATCGTGTGGGGTGGACGCGAGAACACGATCTCTCGGGAGGACTGCTTTATATCCGGCATAGTCTTTGCATGTCTCTTACGCATTCCATCCGGCGAACGACTGCCCGCTTTCCGTTTTACGATATCGTTCCGTTTGATTACTTCGAATAGTTCTGTTTATAAGCATGCTCGAATGTTGATTATGGTGTTTTAGAGACATTACGTGGACTAATTCCTCGTTTACACGAGGTACAAGCGGAGCTGGGCCCGCCGATCGCAATTTTTATGCGAAGTTCTGCATTATCTGATTATCAACCTTTCGAATCTTCGGAATAGCATGATTTTATCAGGTTTTTATGGATACTTAATGGGTTCTGCAGTTATTTGAAACAGCAATTGATGGCTTTAAGAGGCCAACTTGGATGTTTTTTAACGGAATAGAAGCTCTACTATCCGATCCAGCATCGAAGGTATGTTAAAACAACATACATACATACATACGAGCAGTACCTCGCAGATTGTGAAACCAACAACGCTGATTGTAATTCTGGTTAATAAATTATATTTTATAAAGCCCTACATATGCAAAATTTTAAAACACTGGACCAATAATAACTTGCCCATTTTTGATCTCACAAATTGTCTAAAATTGACGGCTCTAAATTGGAATAGCCCTTTAATTCCGGAGGGTTCAACAATTTATCACCGGTTCGAGTTGAACATTTTCCCGGGTCGAACGCAAACTTCTGATGAATGAAGACATCGGATCGATGTCGCGAGGAACGGTTCATAAAACAGCTTGTAAAGGCGATCGGTAGATAGCGAGGTTGGTCCCAGCTCGAATACATTCGTAACACCGGGATCGTTATGTACGGTGCATGTCCTCGCGTGACTTAGCGGAACGCCGGGGGCGAATTTGCATGTTGGTCTAAATTGGAAAAGACCTCGGGGAGTCGCGATCAACTTTGTTCGACGTTCACCAGGTGGATGTTTATTCGCTGCTCCGTCGCGTCGGGTGGAATGCGGTATGATCGGCGGCTTGACCGCAGTCAGGAGTCTGCGACAGCGAAACGTACGTGCGACGCTATCAGCGAAAATCCTCGTTATTAACTCCGGCATTCTTCATCCATGAAATACCGGACTTTTCATTAGCTGTTATCAGTTTTGGCGGATTGTTTTGCAATAAAGGCACGTTTATTTCAACACTTTATCCACCGGAAGCCAATTAACCGGCTTTTCAATATACGAGCTTTAGGGGCGACCGGGGCAGGCTGTAACAGAAGAGTTTTCATAGTTTTTTCTCGAAAGTATTTCCTTTAAGCGGAAAACAGTTTATGTGATTTATTACTTATATATATATATATATTTGCTCAACTCATTGGATGTAAGTATAGGATAAAATCTATGACACTTAGGCATCTGGATTCACCTTAAGCAAAACTGATCTTCTGTTACAATGCGATCCTGCCGTGAGTAATAAGTAACACGATACGGGGTAAATTGCGAACGCATCAATTTTTTTATACATTTAAACGCAAATATAAATGAAAATAAACATTTTTAAATACTATAAATGACAACACGTGTCATCATTGTGGTATACATATACTGTACCTATACGAGTTGAACAGGCATTGCTTCTTCACTCTCAGAATTGAAATTATGTCGGATAAATAGTAAAACCATCTTTACCTCTGACATCAGCTAGCTTATCAAAAAATAGAGGAACATTAACTTTCTTCAAATTTGTTGCACTTTGTAAGCTTGTTGGTCCTGGGGTGCGAATAGAAAGCTGGCAATTTTTTAAAGAAAGAGCGTATTCGTTTTTTTAAAACTGAATTAAAATTGCGAAGAAATTACATATGGAACTATGGCAATTTCGAGAACTGTATTTCTACTAAATAGTCATCTTTTATGCGTGTATACAACTGAATATTTACTTAAAAGATCACTAGTTAAGGTTTTACTTGCCATTGCATGCGTATGGTCCATTAAAATGGGCCCGATTGCTTTTGAAACCCTCTCGTTTTGTTGCACGGTTCGTTGATTTAATTTTCGTATAGAGTTTGTTCCGAGTTTCAATGGACACCGTGTATGTAGGGTTGGTATCCCCGCACAGGAGAAAATGACTCTAAAGCGGAGAGCCAGATCAGCTTTTCCGTTGGATTTATCGCCTGTGGATGTCTACGGGCCTGTAAGCCGTACAATGTAAGGACTGGTAGGATGTTCTGGCATCTACCTCGATTAACCTTCGTTTCCGCTGGTTGGAAGCAATCTGGGTCTCGCTATGTAGCAACCACGGCACAAGCAACCTTGCAAATTGGAAAAAAATCGGAGACGCGACGGCTACTCACGGTGCCACGGATTACCAAATTCGAGTGAAAACCGTGAACGCGGTGCTGGAGAGCATTGGACAATTGGATAGCGGGCCCTTCCGTTTGGTCTCATTGTCGGCAACAGTTATCACTAGACTACGGACGTTCATGCAAATGCATATTTTTATAAAAGACAGGTATATAATTGCGCATAATTCATTATTCAGTTTAATGTTTTGTCCAATGTCCATTATTTTTTATCGCCTCGGCACACTTCCTCAACATCGGATTGATTAATTTTTTACATTTATCAACAGGTATGTGTTGATTTCATTTTCAGTTTTCAGGGGGTACAGGGCGGGCGACTGCCATGACCATGTTAGTATATAGATTAATATTATCTTCCTGAAAACAATTTTTTACAACTCGGGTTGTATGCGTTCTATGCGTATGGTAAATATGTCATATTATTGTACGCATATAGTAACATTCTATTTTTCAATATGTCTACATACCGAAAGCAGTCCATAATTCCACCAATACGACGTATCGGACCAAGTCCACTCCGAGAGAAACACGCCCATACCATACCGCTCCCACCTTTTAAATCTTCGCCAATTCGACGTCTAACGTGTAATCCGTCAGGAAGAGACACGATTAAATTTTGATTCTTTCAAAAATAGTACTCTTTGCCAATCTTGGCACGTCCAATATTTGTGGGTTTTAGCAAATGAAAGGCGTAATTTTCGTTGTTGGGAACTTAGCATTGGCTTAACACAGGATCTTCGTCCTATTATTTTAATCGTCTTCCATCGGTTCTAACAGTACAGGGCGTGGGTCGTTATCCTTGTTTATTTTAACTGCAATATCGTTTGCAAAATGGAAGTTAGCCTTTTCAAACGATGAATATGGCAATCCATTTAAGGCGTTGTTTTTCGAGTGTTTCTCGAACTATTCCGCTTCTTTGATTTATTAATTATAGTTGTTATTTCTGCGAAATTTTTATTTTATTTTCGTAGTTTTACGACTTGTTCCCTTTCATTCGATAGCAGATCCCAAGATTTACCTATACTTTTGTACTATGTTCAGTGACTCGCATAAATATTCGGAAACCTTTAAAGAGATGACTTTTTTAATAATGGACCTTAAAGATCAGACTCTACCTTAAAATGATGTATCATAAACCTGGTAATGTTCAATTGTAATGTCTAAACTGATTGTAATACATACCAAATACTGCTTGACCGAAACAATTCATAACTAGACAGCAGATGTTACGCATGTACGACAAAAATGAGTAGGTATATAAATTTTAAGTACAATACTGTTTGTTGCAATTTGCTATGCATAACATTTGCATTCTAAAATAAAAAATTCCACATGCAACAACCTAATATTATCGTGGCTCGTCCAGTCGGGTTGAAAATTAAGTTGATACCGTTTAAATACTAATAACTGCTTTAAAATTGATTCAAACGGCTTGAGTTTTTTTGAGATGTTAGAAGGATTCGTTTACTAGGTAATGTATAGAAAAAATTTTTTTGAAATTGCAATCGCTCGAAATTTTGAAAAAATACGCGGAAGTCACGATTGATCGATCTAAATCGCAATTTCTCACAATTTTTGCCAGTTTTAATCATTTATAACACGTAGCAAACTTAATCGATTTTGATGACGCTTTGTTCACGCATATAACTTAGATTCGGAAAAGGCATGTTTTAAATTTTCATTACAGGCACAGACAAAAAAGTTAAACATCGCGATCTTCGCGGTTTTCTTTCAAGTTCCGAACAACCGCAATTTCAAAAAGATTCTTTCACACATTACCTAGTATACAAATCCTTTTAACATCTAGAAAAACTCAAATCGTTTGGTCCGTTTTAAAAAGAGTTGTTAGTTTTTGAAGGGTATCAACTTAATTTCGGACCCGACCTTATCTTCTATTACCGAAAGAGCCGAAATATCGGTCCAAGAACTATCGAAAAACAATGAACTCGGAAGCGAACGAGGAGATAAGCGCGGAGCAAGGATCACAACACCTGTCATGGCGAATTCACCCATGATGTTCTCTGGATGTTGCCATAAAAGGAACAAGAGCGAGGGTGGGAGGGATGAGAGGGAGCGCGAGGGAAAAAGTGGCGAAAAACAAGAGCACGAAGAGTCCGAAGGACAGGATTTACTCAGGGCCCGGTTTGATGCGTGCGTGTAGCACGATGGCATCGAACATCGAGCCAAGAACACCTTCATCTGTCCCTGGTGGCCGTACGAGAGAGAGAGAGAGAGACTCCTCGAACGCCGGCCTACCGTCCACGATATTATCTGCAAGATGAATTGGCCGGTGCACCGAGTGCAAGCGGACTGCAACGACCCGCTGCACCGAGGGCACAGGCCTCCTCTCGTACTCGCTGCCGTCTTTTCATTTTTCCGCTCACGCTTGGAAGGCCTTCGGGAATTTGCATCGCTCCACGCGTCTGACACGCGACGGCCGCGAAACGATGCACAGCTCGAAGAAGAGAGAGGGAGAGAGAGAAAGAAAGAGAAGAAAGAGAAGAAAGAGGGAGTGAGAGTGAAAGAGAAAGAGAAGAAAGGGGGAGCGAGTGAGAGTTTGCAAGCGTTCTCTACGATGGCCCCGCGATTCCGATCGAATTTAATTACTCGCTCGTGACGAGCGGAAATTAATTACCGCGCCACCGCGGACGGTGACGAGGAATGCGGACCCGGAACGAATGTTTTGTTCGCTGGTTTTCCAGTCGACGAATCCGAGAACTTGAGATCACTTTGATGCCGAGGGGTGAACTTGAGCCATGGTTAGCGGCGGTATTTGGTCGTATACAAATGGTTAACGGTTCGATCGCTTTTATATCAAATATTTTATAATATACTTATAATTGTACACATACATATGATTAAATATACATATAGACTATATTATATAACTATGACAATTATGTAAACTAAATATGACTTTACTTTAGCGAGCTCTTGATACGCGTTCAGCAGAAGATATTTAATTTTCTTCGTGCTCACTACCATTTGTAAATAGGAGCATTTCCAAAGATTTCTTCAGAAAGGGGTTTCTTTTCTTCTTTATTTTTGGTCTGGGTAAGACGGGGTAAGATTAGGTGGTTCGTAAGATCTTAACAATGACACAGCATTCTTATAGAAACAGCACTCAGGAAATTAAACAATGATTTGACAATACTAATTTCAACAAACTTGCAGCTTAAGTGTTCGTTCGCTAAACAGTTCATCCTAGGATGAGTTTGACAAAATCGACGTTTGGCCAACTGCGGTGTTTGAAGAAGCGTTTGACTATTTACTCGAGGTACTCGATTAACGTTAACGTTAGAAGTACCGACAGTGGAAGCGACTCGTTTTCAATTCCTCGTAGAAATTGCAAAGGAATGAACATATTATTGCGGCGACGTGATCAATGTAAATTTGCCGTAATGCAAAACTGTGATGAACAACCCTTAAGAATTAGTAGATGAGAGGGTTTGTCAAGAAACTGTCAACCCAACAGACAGTCGAAGAGTCGATATTGGACAGTTATCAGAGACGGACGCGCGGTCGATGTACAATAATGTACATATTATAATTGTACATTTGTAAATAAATGTGAATACATAGTTTGGTAAATTAGCGTAAATAAAGTGTACATTGAAAATACAACTAATAAATTATTTTTCACAAGAGTAAATTCACAGATCCAATTGCCCATATCATATTAACCATTGGAGACTGCATAGGCAGCATAGGCATACAATAAACATAAACTGTCTTCTTCTTCTAAGAAATTATAACAGAAGAAGTTCTAATCACTGTAACCATAAAATAAATCGTACCGCAAGGGGCTAATAAATTTGTTTATCAGAAGTTCAGAATTCAGGTAACGAACGGTGAAATTCATTTGACAAGGTCCAGCAAAGCTATTTCAAGGTGCATAATGCGTCGGTGCACTATCGTCGCCGCGTTCTCAGACAGGATGCTTTACCGAAGCCCGTTCGATGTTTCGACAGCGCGAAATAGCGATGATTGTTCATTAGCGCCGGGCGTTCTCAGCTTTAATGCATGTATCGGTGCCCGTTTCAAAGGCAGAGTAGCTGTGTTACGCTCGACGTCCGTTCGCCAATAGCGCCCATTAGCATGGAGCCCCCTTCTCCCTGCAGATAGACTAATGATCATGTCACCAGGCTCCTTAATTGCTAATTGATCTTGCGCCTATGTGCCCACGTTCTGCACCTATTACGCAAACTGCGACATCCGCCCTGTGTTCGAATATTTCACCAACCCACGCTCCTGGACAAAATGATAGCACATGCTATCTTTAATTTCTCGAAGACAACATAGAACTTGCGAACGAAGCGCAACAGCATCGTACTTGTTACGATGCAGAAAGAAGGAAACTGTCACTAAATAAAGTTCACCTCGCTAACTTTCTGCACAAACCGAAGAAAATCAGAAATCATGAAGGCGAAACGACAGCACAATCGAGCTGTGCGGTAACACCGTTGACTATTATGTGTACTAATTAAGTCTCGGCTTCTCCACAGAAAAATTCGTGTCCATTTACTCAAATTCAAAGAACAATTTAATGAGAAATGTACACTCCAACAGTGTTTACACATTTTTCTCTATCTCTCGGAGAAGTGGAATATAAAACGATGGCGATTTTTCGACGTCTTCAAACTTTTTGAAATGGGAATCTACTAAACGATTCAACGAATCAAGAGTATATTTAGTCGTTTTTGCTTATGGGGCTGGGCAATTTAGACCTACGCCATGCCGGTCTCGGCGATTCTTTTCTTGAATTTTACCCAGCTTCTGGAACCGGACAATAATGGTTTGTTGAGTAATTCCTAATGCTGTAGCAAGTTTTTAATTGGGTTTGGCACGCGTTATCGGCCAACAGCTGTGCTAAATCTTCGTCTTCCTATTTTTTCCGGATGTCTAGGACGTTCGTCATCCTCAAGATTGAAATTTTCATTTCGGAATCTCTAAAACCATTTTTAGGGTGAGCTATGGGATATAGCATCTTGTCCTAATGCCGTACGAATCTTTTTTATAACCTTGCTAGCACTTTTTTTGTTTAATTATAATGCTCGAAGCAACCAGCGCCTAATATGCGTTTTATCGTTCTACATTGTATTTTCTAAACAAATGGTGAATTTTCTGAGGTTATATCACTCGAACGTTAAATTCTATTGTTCTAATAAGTCCGTAATACGCGGTCCTACACTTTGCGGGAAAAAGCTTCCACTTAAATAAATGCAACGGCTAATTTAGTGTTAGGGCCGAGAATTAATTTGTACACCTAATAATAGTTAGTGCGTTGTCATGCAAGCAACAGACAGTTTCAAGTTTTAGAACGACTATTACGACCAACTGACTTAACCTAAGCCATCGCGGGTCGCAGCGAGAAATCAAGTGGAATCAAAATTGCAAAAATTATTGAAATAAAATATCAACGAGCAACTGTTTCCGAAATTTAAAACATTGTAAAAAAAGTCGCAATGAAAAACTTTATGGTAAACTGTTAACATTATCAAACCTAATTGAATATTGATATTACGCGAAATTATTCATGAAGCATCACTGCGAATGCCCAAAGTGTCTCCCGTGTTCTTCGGACCTGTAAATTTGTTTAACTATTGAAAATGAGGCAAAAATCCCAGTTAATGAAACAACGCAAAGAGCAAAGATGAACATTTGCAAAAGAACATATTCATCGGAAGAAAAATATTATTTTATTTAATTCCAAATTAAGATTACATTAATTTTTTTAACGAAACTTCATTGTTTCGTCATTTATCGATGCATCTTTGTAGTGGCCTTGAAAAAGTATTATGACCCTAAGGTTGAAAATGGATTAGTTTAAAAGATATGAATTTTGTCCCTAATGCCCATCGACTCGTCACGGTGCGAGGCGACGAGAAACGCGAGAAAGGGCACAGGTTTCGTTCAAATAACGATAAAAAGGGCATCAAAAGAAATTATACATCGAACTTCACCATATCGTTGCGAAGACAAGACTTCGCTCTTGAAGCGCATACCAGTTTGATTCGCGGGAGGAATGTTTCCAACTAGAAAGTTCATCAAGTTCACAATTCCCGCACTCTGCAGGGGCAAGCGTTCGGAGAGTTACATTGCGTGAGAAGATTCGAGTTGATCTCACAGAGACTTTCCCCGACTGCGTGACATTTCTCCAGGGTCCTCTCTTTTCTCAGGATATCGCGTGAACTTACGATCGGCTCGGATCCATCTCTCTCCCCGAGAGATATTATGCGCGCCCGAGCGCCCGAGCGCCCACGCGAATTCTCACTGCGTGCACTCGGTCCCAGGTGTAATTACTAATTGTAATGCACGCTTACCGAGCTCGATAAATCTATACTAGACGGTTTCGATAAGTATGCGACGTCGCGAGGCACTTCCAACGACCCAACGAGGTGTTCGATGATCGCCATTTTCTGCGCTCTTGCGCGACCATGCGAATTTCTGATTACGAAATATCATTATTCGAATGTTGATACTTTGACCCTTCTAGTACATCGTAAGTATCCCGGGTAGCTTTCAAAAATATCTGGAGAAATATGTGATTTTTGAAAAAGATACCACGCATTAAGATTTACATGATTCTAATTTATTTTTACATTGCAACTGAATCTTGCATTACGAATCCATTATAACTTTACTACATTTGTTTGTGACTTGTAATTTTTTAGTTTCGACGTGGTATTTATTTCACGAGTACTAGTTACATTCTACGGCCGAGTCTTATTAATCTATTGTCATTTTAAACCAATGTAAATCGCAAAATGTTACTTCACATTTTATTAGCTATTTTTCACGTTCGATACTTTTTATTTAGTAGCTCGTGCACAACTGAGATGTGTACATTTTGTGCTTGTTCTACCATTCTTTCCACGTTTGTGTACTACAAAATTTACATTTACGCTCGTAGATTGTTGTCGAAGTAAATATTGTGAACAATATTGGGCATGTTTTACATACAGGCATTCCCAAAACTAGTAATGTCATGAAAAATGTATTTTTTTTAGTTTTTGCAACAGTAGAAATTCAAGATGTGCTATCTTCTTGTCCCGGAGTGTAACTATATTCGACGTCATTTCTTTGAACGGTACGTCACTGGAGGGGTTCACTTGCGTTTAACTTAGTTAGTATTAAAATATTTACTCGTATTATATTATTGAAATTTTGCCGTACATTAATTAATTTATCGCACGATATTATGCCACATTCAGCGATATTACTTCGCTTCATATTTTTTCATTTTCACAGTGTTTTTATACAGAATGTCAAGCTGTACCAACGAGTGCATTAAAAAATATATGATTCTATTTTAAAAAAGCAAGATTAACCTTCCCATAACCTTTACGTGTCCACCTACAAACAGACTAATAATGTCATAATATTCCCCTCTCGAAAATATTAACGATACACCTCAAAATATTTTTATCACATATCATAATAGTGACGTAAACCAAATGTCAAAATCAGGTGAGACACCCTGTATACACACATCCAAAAGGTATTTGAACACTAAATTTCCCAATCTCGAGAAATTTCCGATCAATAAATTGCAAATGTTCGGAATTTCAGAGAAAATACCGAAAGTTGTATTTGACGGATATCTTATACGGGCCTATAATGAAAATTTAAAGAGTACATTTGTAAATCTGTATCAATTATACATGCTCTGAAAATTGCATCAAAATCGGTTGATGCAGAAAAAGCGGCATGCATTGAAAAATGGAAGAATCCTTAGATTTATTAAATACAGGGTGAAAATTATAAAACGTTACAGATAAATATCTCCAAAAGTATTGATTATACGCAAAAATGTTTCAGATGAAAGTTGTTCAGTACCGAGGGTGACATCGTGTGGTGGCACTTTTATTTTTACCGGTGGACACTCCAAGGTGAGGTGAAGCTCTACTTTCTTCTTTTAAATGGAATGATATGTTTTTCATCCATCAACAAATAGTGCATTTTAAAATGAGTTCAATTGCCTATGACTCAAAGTCATTCAAGGTCGAACTTGCAGGGAAATGCAGAGAAGGTGTGATCGTTTAATTTGTTTATATATAATATATTATATACGTATATTATATATTATATATTATATATTTTATATATATAATATATATATATATATAAATATACATAGTATTATTAAGCCGTGTGACGGCTTCCTGATTTCAAATATGAATACCGCGCGTTTTCTGACGAAAGTTTTCGACTTTTCGGACCGGTGTAAGTATCATAGAACGGATACTTAAGCACACTGTTAGTTCTCTCCTGTCTCCAGCTGCGTCCCTAGCCAAGAGGAGGCCCACGTCGATGTCCCTTTCTTTCTACGACGTTATACTTTATCGATCGTTAGGTACGACATTGCTCCGGCGTGCTTCGTTAAGCGCGAAACGTAAACGTCAACCTAACGACCGGTGGCAGCCGCTTTAGCTTTTTCTACGAGCACACACTTCTGGGGTCGCCCACAGAGGAGGTCGTGCGACGTTCGCGACGATGTATCGGTGCACGACGACCGACATCGTCCGGGATTTTTACGGTTCTGGCCAGTTTCCTGGTGGGAGACGGCGCGGACAGTGACAGCGATGCCTAGGGTTAACGATACGCAGGGGGTGAACGCCGCTAAATTGGTTCCCTTCACCGCTCGAGATTTGTAGACTGGAAGAACGTTCACTTTCGGATGTTAATGGCGATGCGTGGGCCGAACGAGAGCCTCGCAACTAGTCGCGAGCTTTAGCAGAGAATAATTCTTGTCCGCGGCGAGGCAGTAAAACCTCCTTGTTGATCGTTGACCAGCAACCTTTCAGCACGAAGAGGATCCATGCTGATCGCCGATCCTTCAATCGACTCGATTGCGATTTGCATCCTTGCCGGAAGATTCCATAAAACAGTCGAACTCGGAAGTGCTTTGGCATTTCTTGCATGATAAAAGCTTGCGATTGTTGTGTTGTCACGAACAGTACGATGGTTTTACTTTAAGAAAGACAAGGTTGACCTTCGCGTGACCTTTACGTGTCCACCTACAAAAACCGCTCAAAATAGTTTCGCTTCGTATCGTAATAGTGACGTAAGTAAAATGCCAACATCAGGTGAAATCCTATACAATGAAAATATTAATATAATGATGACGTCAGTTTTTTCATACTATACAGAACGAGCAAGTTGAACACCGACATAAGGAAGGATCGAATCGTTTCCACTCATTTAGAATATTTTTTTAACAACGTTTATCGCCATCTTTATCGTTAGAAGTATTAAAATGTGTTCTAATGTTTTGTCATAATCCTTCAGAATTTTCACGTACAGTTAGACACTTCAGAAGAAAAAGACAGTAATTAATCCACCATACACACCCGAGTCTCCCCTTACATGGTAGAAAATGTGTTGGTAATTGTGTAAAAGTTAATAAAACTTGTTAAAACTCTATATGCAAGTAAAAAGTTCATGTTAAAGAATTAAAAATGTGTAAAAGTTATGTAACCAGGAACCCAGGCGTATAATAATATCCCTTCGTTGCATCTATTGTTCATAAAAAACTGCAGAGTTTGCACATTTGAAGAATTTTACAAAATTAATTTATTTCAAGTTCCAATATTTGTCGAATAAAATCAAGAGAAGCATCTAAAGCCAATCAGTCAAATTGATTTTAGCAAGACATGGCTGAGCACTGTATCTAAAATTGATTAGTATATTCGATTAGGTTTTCAGTTGCAGTATCCGCTCGAGAAATGCAATCTTTCTAGTTGCAATACTTATTTAAAAAGAATGGCGAGAAAGTTGTATCTAAAAACAATCGGTAAAAATGATTCTAATTCCAGTTCCAATGCTTATCAGAAACCAGCAATGAAATAGTATCTAACATCAATTAGTCAAATTGATTTTACTTCCAGTCCTTTTTCCATTTACAACCTCGGTTCTCCAATGCCGATAATCAGAACAGATAGGTTCGGATAATCGACGTTCCGCTTCGTTGGCCGTGCAGTCGCAGTCTGCAACCTGCTGCATTGTGCAACGCAATTCACCGCAGCGCTGCGAATCGCGCGTCAGCATGCTGCGCGACTGCGCGAATCAACAAGGATACATGATATTTTCCGCGACCCTTGAACTCGGATCAGAACACCCGAACCCATTGGGTTCCGTGGACGTCGGCAAATCGCTACCATTACTATTTAAACTGCGCGATCGACCGGATCGACTTTTAGTGCTGTTTTCAACCTGTGTCGTCGAAATAGTGTTGTGATACAGCCCTCGACAAAATAATAAGACACTTGGCATATTTTTAAATTTCTTATATTTAAATGTGGAAAGTGTACACTCCATTACATCCTGAATACTACATACTATCTTCGAAGTAAACACGCAAAATCTTAGGATCGTATCGCACACCGTACCAAAATCAGAGAAGAATATGTAAACACGGACTGATACTGCTTCGACAAAAGTATAAGACGCTAACAGAAAAATGTTTGATTAAGCAAATAAAAATACAAAATTAATACTTCGCGATACCTCCCTTGAACTGTATTACGTCTAGTAATCGCTTTCGAATACTTTTATATAACTTTTTATTCGTTTTTGTTCCAAATGTGTCCAATTGTGATTTATACTTTCTTTCAGTTCATTTACGTTATTATATTGTCTCCCATTTGCGTAGACTCTTCTCGACAAATCTCTCCACACATTTTCTATAATACTTAAGTCGGGAGAACGAGCGGGTCATTCGAAAATATTAATATTTTTTGAAGAAAAGAATCGTTTCACTGATTTTGCAGTATGGATTGCTGCATTATCCTGTTGAAAAATATAGTCACCGCGCGCGATGATCTGCTATTAGCTGAATATATATTTATTACTATTTATCCGACCTGATAAAAAGTTTATTTCTGTTTTTCCATAGTAACCAATACCGACCCATACCATAACACTGCCACCACCCATTTGACGACGACTTAAACGAAGTTCTTCCTTTCTGCATTCATGAAAGTAGTCATCCCATCCGTCAGGGACATCCAAATTGAATTCTTTCTCGTCACTAAAAATGACTTTTTTCCATTTTTTTCATCCAGTGGACGTGTTCACGAGCGAACTTTAGTCGCGCTGCTTCGCGTTTCTCCATTAAAGGTGGCCGTTGTTTTAATTTCTTCCGTTTAATGTGTTTGTTTCCTTGTAAAATGCGATGTACATTTCTTAAATTTGTTTTTACACCTGCTTCTTCGGTTATTTGTCTTGCTGTTCCCTTAAAATTCGACGCAACACGCAAAATAGCACGTTTATCGTGTGCGGAGGTAATGCTAGGTCTTTCGCTTCTTTTCGTTTCTCCATAAGCACTTGAATGTTTTAACACGCTAAATATCGCACACCTACTTTTGTTTAATAATTTCGCAATTTTAGTAATACTGTACTTTTTCGAGCGCAACAGAACGATTCGATCGACCTCACTCTTATCTAACTGCTTTCCTCGACCCATTATTTATTTTTCGTTTTATTAAATGTACTTATACCGTAAGAAAATCAAAAAATTCAACGTCCGAATACGTTCGCAGTAAAATACTTAACGGTAGAAGTCGTACGAGTGGAAAATAAGCCAAATGTCTTATACTTTTGTCGAAGCAGTGTCAGTCCTAATTTCGATATGGTATGCGATACAATTCTAAGATTTTGCGTGTTTACTTTGAAGATAGTATGCAGTCTTCGGGATATAACGGAGTGTACACTTTCCACCTTTAAATATAAGAAATTTAAAAATATGCCAAGCGTTTTATTATTTTGTCGAGGACTGTAATCCATAGTTTCTGTTTCACATTATTGGACAACGTTGTACAGTGACCAGTCAGTGATCGTTTAAACTCCTGCTGCAGAACACAAGCTTCAGAACACAAAAACTCGGACATATTTTAGCTATTAGAATGTACATCCATGAATTTTTTCAGAATTTTTAGCTCCGAAACCGAATTTTAAAATATTAATACATTTTTGGAATGCCGATTTCTTGTAGAAGTTATGAAATACTAATTTTATATTTTGAAAATTTTCGAATCTCGTTATGGGTTGTTCATATATAAATTTCACAGATTTTTCAGATTTTTCAGTTCACAAAATAATAGTTTTCCAATTTTTTATTGTTTATTTGTTCTCATGAAGACAGTTTTATAATCGAATTTTTATCTTTAAAACTATTTGTCCAATCGAGTTAAATCTTTTTTCTTGCGATACTATAGTTTGCTCTAGTATAATGAATCTTCTTACTTTGAAAAGTAAATTTTGTGACACTGAAAATGATCAATACATTAACACCAGTTCCTAACTCCATATTTTTCTCATTGAATCGTTAAAAATCGAGTTTCCGCGTGGTTTGTCATAAATTTTGTTGAAAGCATCGCATAAAGTAGTGTATCTAAAATTAAGGGGGAGTTAAGTCATCAGTTTCCCGATTTCGAATTTCTTTATGAAATACAAACTTTTGAGTGTTTGTAAGCGTTGGATGACAGCATAAACTGATTAAATTACGACAAACAATTTCATTGGTAATAAAGAGCGCTATGTAACAACAAACTTATTACGGTGGGCAGAAGCACGTGTTGTGGGTTTCGTAAAACCAGTTGCAGTGGCCGTAATGCTGCTTAGGCGTCATTAATCAGGCGAATCAGGGATAACTTTGCGCTGCCATTTGTAAAGTCAACTGCAATTTCTCGGGCGCTGATTACACGTCGTTAGCCGGGTGAAATCAAGTTAACGCATCGTCGTTTCGCGCACTCGGAACTTCATATCCGCTTCCTCTCCATTAATACAGTACTGTGAATAATTATAAACACGATCCTATTTTTAGATTTTTCAGGATAGTCAAACAAAAACTGACAAAAGCGTTAACATAATTTCATACTATAATGTAAAACTAAACTGAAGGTGCAACAAACGAAAATCTGTTTCTTTTGAACTTTGTTAAACATTAAATTTTGTCTAGAAATTGTGTTCATAGCTGTAAAATGAATATAAACTTAATGCTAAATTTGTAACGTTTCCATTGAATGTTTAGCGGTGTTTCTTTTATTTTTGGTTACTTCTATTAACCTGCTATGAATACTATCCAATGACTTATTTAAAGTTTTGCTTAGAATATCCGATGAAACAGATTTTTATTCTTTGTTTAAGTTCAATGATATTTCCTATAAGCGACTTGTTCCGATACTAATCTATTTACAATAGAATTCTCTACAGGTTCTGAATCGGGTACCGATCGGGGCTCAATGTCGGCCATTACGATAATTCTATTTGAAAGTCTTGAAACGACTTTCTATAGTAGCAATTATATAAATGAATTGAAATTGGAATAGCTCTACGTTTCTGTACAAATGCTCTACTTCTCTTTAAATATCTCCGATACTACTGCGCGGATAAAAAAAGTATCCTACGAAAATTGCTGGTCTATTTACGTACAATAAGATCCCATAGTAAAAAATATAGATTTCCATTTGAGAAAACAAAGTTGACCTTCAAATGACCTTGAAAACGCCAATCAAATAAGAAACCGATACCGCCGCCCTCGTTCCCCCTCGAAATCCTTGGACACGCGTTTTACACTTTTTTAATGTCTGTCATACTTTTTGAGATATTCGGCTGGAAAGTTTTCAAATGAACACCCTGTATATTCAAGTATCGTGAGACTCAAAATCGTCGGAAATCTGAATGAATTCAATTTTGCTATTATTATAAAGTAACATAGTTTGGTACTCGGTAGTTCTAGTGTTAATCATTGAAAGTCGCCATCTATTTTCTATCAACGCTAAAGAGCGCAGAAGCGTTCAAATACTTCGAAACGATAGTATTAGCGATAGAGGCATGTATAAGTGTTACAACTATTTTCGAGCAGGGAGATACAAGCTTTCCCAGCACTGGTCCGTAATCTCTATTAATTAATGCCGGCGAGGTATCCGCATAAATCAATCGCGATATGCAGATAACGATGCGACCGAGATACAGTACCGGTACAGAACCGATAAACCCTATTTACCTAATATGATTTATTCTAAAATAAGTTTAAACCAACAATTTACAAAAATCGCAATCAATTCACGCGCACCTATACAAGGTGCCCCAACTAAATCAACCGTGTACAAACCCATTAATAATACCAAAAAATGTTTCAAATAGAAGTGGGATAGTTTTAAGGGGCACATAACTTGACATAAATACGGTACAATCTAAAATAATTCGATATCTACGGCTGTATCAAAAATCTGATTAATGAATTGTGTATCATATTAAGGAACGCTTCTAACGAGTACAATTTTATTTTTTGATATCTCATTGTTTCCGAAATAGCAAGGCGAGCTTGAGCATTTTCAATTCGCTGCATCTTTTTTTTAAATATCGCGTTGTTGCGGATGGAAGCACAAATTCAGCTACCTAAAATACGATGAGCTTCGGTTGACCTTAAAAATCCTTGGAGAAAACACAAGAACATGCTGATGTTCAGAAAAGATGAGATATAAAAATTAAAATGTTAAATAGTAGTTCCTACCGACTCACCTAGTACATTTTTTATAAATCACCGTATGGAGATTATACGAAGGTAAACTTTGTTTTTTTTTTAAATCGAATTATATAGGCCCTATATTGTATGGTGACCGTTCCAATGAATGAACATAATTCGTATTAAATGAAAAAAATAACATTTACAAAGCGAGGAAGAGCGGTAAAAGAATTCAAAGTGTAACGAATGTGATGAGCTTTAATTCTGCAGTGTCGATTATAACGACTAAATCGCGTACTTTGATTTTGTGGGATATTTTTTGGTAACGACTGTTCGACGGTCGGTGTGTCGATACGTTAATAACCATAATTAAAATTTGAATTGCTTCAATACGTATGTAATATTTTTAGGAATGATTGTACACGTGCAAGATCTTCGATGTAATTGCGTGGAGTCATAAATGCAGGATAACGTGTACTGCATTGCGAGTGCTGGTTGTTTCAGCTGTTGCAATTTATCTTCTTTATTATTGTCCCTCGTTCCTCGCTTTTTGTCGTTCAGAATTGGCACGTGACACGAGGCAAGACCGAAATACCTCCGCGTTTCCTTCATCTCGCCTCGCATAACTCATTGCAGTGACAAATCGCAGTCGTTTGTTCGTATTCTCGATAAACGCTCAAAGGAGCAGGTTGTTGCCGCTGTGTACAGTGTATCTCGCACAAACACGAACGTTTGCATCAGTATTTTGTTGGTCAAACTGTCTACCATCTATTATTAATATTGCAGTCTCACGTAGACTCTGCGAAATTCAACAGTTTTCATGAATTTTTTTCAAAACGATGGTACGTCTTATGTTATAATTTTCTTTAAATTGATTCTGTTGCTCTTTTGTCATACAGAACAATTTTTTATTGAGTTTTATTAACTTGTTTCTTGGCAGTATCTAGCCTGCAATAAATACATGCTTGAAAATAAAAATATTTAAAGCTATATTTAGTGTATCAAAACATCACAGAAGGTTGTTTATACTACATTCATTTATCAAAGAAAAAGAGGTCGATTCTTTTGTGACTTTTATTAATTTATTTTCATCGTCTTCTTTTAATGTACAAAGATAGGGGGCACGAATGATTTTGATTTAACTTAAGTATACTATAAGTTAAGAATAGTATATATATATTCCTCCTAAACTATAGACTGTTATAAAATGGTGTATTGACTGTCCTCTACAATGTAGAGTCTACATGATATTGTCAGAACTGTGGATCATTGCAGCGTAAACTGAAGGCACTTATCAAATCATAAAAGAAAGAAAAGAATATAGTTTGACAAAACACACAATATTTAATAATAAATCGCACGACATTACAGAACAGCGGTTATAAAAAAGAATCAATAAGCATAAGACATACAGTGTTCCTCTACGCTTTTACATTAACATACTTCATATTATGCCACATTCATAGTAGACGACCTAATCGATCTAAACGATTCAATATACTATTTGAAACTATATTCAACGGATATAATTATTCAGCGTAATTAATGCTGAAGTATTTACATATTTATATTCATAGAGTATAAACGTATAAACGTTTATATTTTTACCTAAATATATGCATAAAAGTACAGGTTGTACTTACGAATGTTTATCTCAAAAACTATTCGTCAAATCGAAATAATTCTTTCCTGAAATGAACGTGGAATGATCAAACGATTATAAACCATTTTTTTAATAGAATAATTTATTCTGTGATACCGAAAATCCTAAACCGATTCATGTAAATTTCGAAATACGCATTTTTACCAATGTGCCTTTCAAAATGTATATTTTTTCAACTAATAAAATCGATTCTATTACAAACGAGTTTATGTATAATATACAATATGCAAAACCATGGCGGGTTTTAGTCATAATTTTTCCCAATTCTGTCTAATTTTTTTAAAAAGTCTGTTCGCGTAACACTCATCGGATCATAATAACTCAATAATTTTCAAACATCGCAAAGCTTTACGATTTTTCGAATTAAAAAATCAATTCTTATTCAACGCTATATTCAACCAATGCACAGCATTCCAATCAACTGTAAAAATCCACTATCTAGTATTGAATAATCTGTCAACGTATTCAGAAACTGTCTACTGTCAAACTGTCACGTGGCGAAACGACTTAAACCAACCAGCAACGATCAACGTTGACCAGAACGACGGATAGCGCCGTGTGTTATTAATTGAAAATTCGCTAGTAACAAATGAAAACTTTAAAAGCCGCGTAATAACAGGTTCCGCGGCTCGGTCGGCTATTACATATTACATCAACATAATAATCCTGCGGACTTTCAGGGAACGTCAGCTCCTGATTTTTCAGCCGCACGAGGCGGGGTTTCCGGCATTCTACGAGCTCGTAACGCGAAAATAATAAGCTGTGTACGTGCTGCGTTATGTCGCTGCCTGGAAATTAGCCTGGCATTTTTTTTATCCTCGTCACTATCTGTCGATATCTATCGACTAGTGTTTGGTAAAATAGTATTTGAAAAAAATAAAAACATTTATGCAGATTATTTCCTGTTTTGCGTTACATTATTTAATTTGAAATAATTATTTACTATCGTATTAATGGAAATCCTGTGTGAACTATTTATTTGATATCAGAAGCATATATTTGTCACTATCTATCAGCCAATGTTAGGTAAAATAGTATTCGAAAAAAATAAAAAAAATTTACGTTACACGCAATAGTAACGGTACTGCCACGAACCTTCAAGATTTCTGTTTTTCATCTGCTTGTTCAGAAAGTGAGCAAGGTGAGCTTTATTTACTAACCAGTTGCTTCTCTCTGCATCGTGACTATTACGATACTATGCGTTTCATTCGGAAGTTCTACGCGTGTGGTATTAGAGAAATTAAAGATGACACGTGTCATCGCTTTGTCTCTGTCACACTTAGGAGCGTGAGCCGTACATTGGATCGATATCTCGCAGTATATGCCTGTATACTTGTATTCGCGCGCAATTAGTCGGCCAAGGTTGGCCCGCGGTCAGCTGTTCGTGGGGAGACGAAAGCCGGTGGTTGCCGTCAAAAAAGGACCAATGAACAGTTCAGCGGGGGTGAGGGGAGGGAAGAAAAGGGACCCACCGGTCCCGTGGAGGTTGCACCTGCCATGTCGGAGCCTGACGCGGCCGTACAAGGCTCGCAATCTCGAAGAAACTCGGAGAGGAGCGACCGACAACGCTCAACTCTCGCCTTAAGCGGCGTCCCTCCCCGAAATCACGATCGATCGATCTCAAGATCCCCTTCGAATCCGTAACGTCTCGATGTCACTGCAATATTGAATTTCATATGACTATCTGCACCTATCAATGGCTATAGTCAGTCATAAAAGTATCCGTACACCTTTTAACGCTTCAGAGACAACGTCTTTGTTCATCGTATCGGCTGAGCAATATTTCAAAATTGTTTTAATTAAAATTTATTACAGAGGATCGAACGATTAGGAGAAAATAATAGTAGAACTGTTTTGCCAGATTTTCCTTCAATTCATTTATTACCGATTACGTTGTACATTAACATTGCAAATTTTGGCAATGAGCGAAAGGGAAGGTATATATAATAAAGAAACAGTTTTTGTTTTTATTTCACATTTCTCTTTCGTTTATTACAAGTGATTCGGATTTCACATTGATAGTGACATTTTTGGAAAATTATGCACTTTAATGAAACACGTTAACGCTATCTTTATCCTTAATGATTAAGATTTAATCGTACATAATATCTGAATCAATGAAAAAATAAGATATCTACTTCGTTTACGATTAATACTTTGTTCAACTTCTAAACAGTGCAATGTTACGGAATTTACTTTTATTTTTAATACAGTTCTACATTTTTTTATGCTCGATCCGAACACAGTTCCAGATTTATTTTCTGATTGATTTTGACGCGATTCTGACCTTAATATTGCTGTTTTATTATTAGTATTGTTCTCTAATGAATTTTTTAATAAGTGGTACGGAACTCACCATCCATTGACGCTGCTTGCTGCAAGTGCAACTTCTGCCCACTACCACTCTATAATGCCTGCAACTGTAACAAAAAGTAAAATTCGAAACCAGCAATTCAATAACTTAAACTCAACCCCCCCTCCCTTACTATCGCAAGTGTACTATGGTACATTTCATTTTGCACAAAGTCGTTGACAGCGATTGTAAAAAGTTACCGATGTTGCAAAATTAATTTTATAATAAGATAAATGATACAATAAATGAAAATTCCTAAATTACGATAGAAAAAGCATTAACTCTATTCGACAACTAGTTCTCGAGATGAAAACTCATAAATACAGATTTATTCGCAAGTGCAACCTATTTACTTGAAACGAAACACAAATTGTTAATTCAAAACCCTGTGCTTTGTAAAGGAATTCTAAATCAACAAAGTGATCACTAGATTGCTAATTTTTATGCAAAATAAAAATTGTCCGCATCGATTGCGAGATATAAAAGATACTTAGATATTTACATGATTTTATAATAATTTCATCGAGCCAGTACAACAACATTTTCAAATTCTACAGATGTTTTTATTGTTTTCTGAACTATAGCACTCAAATTTATGCGAATAATTATTTAATGCGGAACTATTTTAATAATATAACTATTTGGGGATTTGGATGAAATTTACGCCCTCGCTATGTTTCTATTTACCATTTCGATAAAGATGAATATAAAATATAATTTAATTGAATTATAGCATTTTTAAAGTACATTTTGTAGGTCCACTTAAGGGTTAAATCCCACTTCATTTTGTGTATACTCTTTTACAGTGTACTTCATTGTTATCAAAATCGCTGACATCGACCTTAAATTTCGCAAGTGCATTCTTTCATTCTCGTCATCGTTGACGGCAGTGCATTTCCAGACGATCCAGCACGTTGTGGCCCGTTTATAGCGACCGAGCCGCTCACCGAGATCCAAGATCAAGGATCAGAGATCGTGTCCGCTTTGCTGGAGCCGCCGACTTGTTACCAGATCGTCCTCTGTCTTGCTGTGTTCCCTGCGCGATGACACGCGAGCTCGGAAGTTTGCCGTTTCAACCGAGCGAATTAAATCCAAATGATACCATTATGCATTTTGTCAAGCGATATAATGCTGTAAAATTGATTTTTCAAATGGAATTAATACTCAACTTAAATTATATTTAAATTAGATTTAGTAAGCATAAAACAATATATAATTCATGCCATTTTTATCATTTCTACTTTCAATCGCAACTGTACATACTTCAAACACTCGTGAATGCGTGTACAAAATCCTAATTCAGAAAGTATAATAGTTCTTTTCAAATAATTCCTAAATATTCGTGCAAAAACGGAAAACCTTGAAAAACGGAAAATCTTGAAAACCAGAATATCACCTTTAACGCTAAAAATGACGGACTTAATGTTTTTAATTTACGTTTATTGCGAATGTGAAGATGCATTCGTTAGAATTTATTCAACAAATTTATTTCTTTGGGTATACACGACGACCGGTTTCAATCGAGAAATGCAAATTACTCGTACACTGTTTATTATATAAAATAATAGTTCAGATAAGAAGCGAATGGTTTCGAGAGGGCCACAATCTAATGTAAATCGATTTTCTGTAAATGGACGTTTAGAGGTCACATAAAGGTAACCTACGTTTCCCTTGTAAATGGAATCGTATATTTTTGAATACTCTAACCAGTGCAGATCGCTATTCTCTATAATGAAGTATACATACAGCTGTTTTTGTCGAAATATAATTGGTTTAGGAGATATTTTGTCCAGAACTTTAAACAATGGTAATACATGTATGAATTGCTGCTTACTGCTTTGAAATAACAGAAGATCGCATTGACTGTTATGCCTAGACAGCAGATCTTTATGCAAAACAAAAGTTCGCTACCTGAATTGCAACAAACTGGATTGAAATAGAAATTTATTTTTTTCCTTAAAATGTCTAATAGGTTAAATATTATATAAGACTATTTTTAAATTCTTTAATGCTTTTATTGTTTTATGCGACACCTACTTATTTTTGTTATAAATGCGTAAAATCCGCTGTCTAGTGCTGCCCTTCCCAACTTTCTGGACAAAATATCTCCGAAACCGATGTTTCTGTCGACATAAATAGCTTTATACTTCTTTACAGAGACTAAAAAGCTGTAACGATTAATGCATTATTACTATGCATCAATTAGTAAGTAGGTCACCTTCGTGTGATCTCTACGTGTCCATCTACAGAAAAAGGATTTACATCATATTGTGACCACCTTGAAACAAATCAACCGTACTATCTACATTTATTCCTTAACTATTTGTTGTATAACAAATATTTTCAAATGAAAATTGCATGCTTTTAAGAGTAAATTTTAAGCTAGTGAATGAAATAAGAATTGAATCATGAATAAAAAGTTATAGGAGTATATGCGGTGAGAAACTAATAGTTACCCAGATATTCTCTATACATTATTTATCTTGCAAGTAATGTTCGAAAGTTTCTACATTACAATTAATAAATTGGCGTATTTGATTGATAAGAACTAGAGACTTTGAGTTATAGCATTGCATGCTTTAATGATATGATTTTTCACATCTTCAGGCGTCGTTGGTATCTCGTGATTAGCTTTGTTTTTTCAATCAATCAAATATTCAATGAATAACATATATTATATACTATACTATGTATTATATACCATATCCTAGTATGTTCTGGTATATAGAGCTATATTCTAGTATATTCTAGTATATTGTACTATATTCAAGTATCTTCTAGTATATTTCAGTATATTCTAGTATATCCAAGAATACTCTGGTATGTATTGAGCTGTATTATAGTATATTTTAATGAATAGTAAATATTCATATACTATAGTATATAATAACTATATACAATATATATATATACATATATATATATATATATATATATATATATATATATATAACAAGGAACTTTCAATTTATAATCTGTGAAACCAATGATGACAATGTCCTTGCCTGATTTTTAACATTTTCAGCATTACTTGCATTAAAAATCATTTATAGAGACCGGCTCAGTAATGATTAGTTTTTCATCCCCTATACCGTTATAGTTTTTGACTTATCATTCGATGCTCTTTCGAACCACAAGATCAAATATTACACATCATGTTACAAAAATTCAAGCTGACCTTCATATTTCGATAAAAAAGTGGATCACTAAAAATCTAATTATTACATTGTATGCCCCGCTTGTTGTGAAACAACTTTCGTTTGACAATTTTATTGGTACAGCAAAACAGTTTACGAGTAAATATAGCTGGGAAAGTTAAATAACTTAACCTGTATAATACGTAGTTTACACGTAATTTGCATTTACAGATTAACGGCGGTTATCCTGTACATTATGAAACGAATGACTAAAAATTTGAATAGATACATTCGTGTTATTTTTATAAAGTAATGCGAAATAGTGCAATTTAGTGCTTCGTAAAACCAGCGTTAAACAAATCGCTTGTGCCAAAACTACGCTCCGGTCGAAGTCATTCGGCTCTTATCCGACATATTTTTCACTAAAATCATTGTCCGCTCATCTATTTCCGGAGAATATAACCGTCATTACTGTCACGGTTCCAGTTACGAAAAGAACTCGAGGAAACCCGGTGTCCGACAGTTCCCAGCAGCACCTTCGTACGATTCCGCATAATGATACATTAACTGGAAGTTCTCCGTTTACCGTCGACCAATCATAACGCGATTATCAGGCGATAAGGCCGGAAATATCGTTGCTAGTACGAACATTACGTATTTCATAGAGATGAACGCGCTTTGGCCAGATTGAACGCTGATCGTTGAATTTTAATTACTGCATGCGCAACCTGAGACCCCGCTGCATATCATGCTCGTTGATTTTCCACGCCGATTATACATCCTCCTCTCCATACTTTCTAGATGTTATGCATCACACCTGTTCGGTAGTGTTGTACGGGGTGAATCGTGAAATTGTTCAATTATTTACAATAATTTGATCACGAAAATCGAATTTTCTGGATTTATCGCGATTGGGAGGCTCTGCCTTCGAGTCCACGGTGGTTGGGGAAATGTTCCAGAAACGATTCATTTGAAACATTAGATTGCGAGTCTTTACGATTATAAATTCCTCTAATGTTTTTATTGGTCACATTTAAACCTATTCATTTTTGTCATAAATGCATAAAATCCGCGATCCATTGATCATGTAGTTTCAATACTTCTGCAAAGTGTTCCGTCGCAAAACCCTTCGTGCTCAGGGACAAACTCGCTACATAAAATCGTAGCATTCGTCCAGAGTACAGTTGGTAGCCACATGTTTTGAAGGCCCTGTACCGCGTTTAGCTACGACAATTAATAATTATAGCCTTTTGTCACCCTGTGTATTCTACCTCTACTCCCACTCCAACTTTTCGCCATCTCTACCACTTTTGCCGACACACCCCAGAACCAATCGTACGCAATTTTCCAAGACCACACCTAAAATCTTACGCGACTCCACTAAATCGGAACTTTCTCCACCACCGATCTACCGATATCTCTAAGTATAGCCGAGCCTAGTTTAGATCAAACCAAAATAAACAAGTAGTTGTCCGGAGTTGGTATTTATTTTCTGTCGGATCCAAGTCCCCTAATTCGAGGTGACCGATTCGACACCACACAAAAAGATTAACAATGTTCCACTGCAGAGGAAGTCACATTCGGTGATCGGCTCACATAAATCTTTGCAATCCCGTCGAAATTTGATTTTACCGACGTAAACCGCAAAGATAAACTGTGTGGATATGTGTGGTGAGAATGAGAAAGAGAAACATAACGACTGACACGAAAATGGATGAATTGAATTTAGTCGCGTGAAATGGAAATTACGAATGGGCATGGAAGAGCATTCGGGATTATGGCGGATATCGATAGAGTGCGTGCGATACGAGTTTACTGTTTATTATATTATGTTATGTTGGATACGCAGTTATTTATTTAACCAGTGAGCGAAACAAACTATTTATTTCGTCCGATGTCCGAACATAAGCTCCCATGGTAAATTGCTGGTGTTTAAAAAAGAACCATGATTCAGCGTCCTAACGCTTTTGAGCATAATTTTCGGTCCGGACAGTAACCAGGCAGTTGGTAGTCGGTAACGGTTCGTGTGTACTAGACAAGAGTTAGGCTCCTTGTGGCGATAATCATCGGCAGAGAAAAATCCACGCGAGTCCCAAGAAAGTGACGATTTTTCATGGGGACATCTCACGTGCTATGGCGAATGGTTCCCGCGAGATGAGACCGGCATGCCATGCATTTCGAAAGTCGCGGACACGGTGGCGGATATCGGGTACCTTATCGCCTTCAAAATCCTGCGGCACGTTTTAATATCCTTGATCGCAGGATCATATTGCACCGAACACGCTTGCGAACACAATAATTTATTGCGTTCTCTGGCTTATAACTGCTTGCTTTCCTGTCGAAAGTTTCACCGTATAAACGATTTTGTCAATTTTTGCTTCATTGTCCTGAAAAATCTGAAAGTAGAATAAAGTTTATAATTATTCACAGCACAATATGTTCTGAAAAATGTTTGTTTCGTTTTGTACGGGACATTTCTTAACATACGAACGGAAGAAAGTTGTGGGTGAGGCCTACAGATTGATATTGATCTTCCCCAAACGAAGATTGGTACGAAATTATTGAAATGGTGATACGAAAAAGGTATTTTCCGATTGTATGGACCAACGCAGAAAACTATAGGTCCAACGAGTTGGTACATTGCATTCCTTGAAAATAAAAATTTTGTACGAATTGCGGATCGAAATTTATACTTTGAAGCAACCTGCTTTGAATTTGCTGTAATTTTTTCGATATAGAATTTTTACTTTTACAAGTTTAGTTACTCGTTTTTTCGAAGAACGCACCGCAGATTGTATGTAATCGGAGAATCAGAGATTTTAACAGTACACAAATTGCAGATTTACTTGCAAGAATGTTGAAGCAATCTGGATGCTTCGCCAAGTGGTTCTTCTGGATCTTCGATGCTTCAATACACATCACAGAGAGTTAACGTAACGTACGATGTATACAAAGTGACAGATCCGGTTTCAGTTGCACAGTATCGCACACTGCTATCAATATAACAAACTGGACTTTCAGAAGCAAAGCTTTTGAAAACTAACACATTAAATTTGAATTAATTGACAGAACCGTAATTATCCAAGCGTATCTGTTTCTAAAGCCACTGATTTACATTTACTTTTCCTGTATTAACATTGATCTTTAGACAGATATAACGTAGCTAAGAAGCGTTGCCCGCCTTATTTAATTTACATAGCCACTCCCGCTCGAACGGGGGGACAAGTACCAATCTTAGCAAGTTCAGGCAATTATCGTGTTCCTATACTACTTTTAGTGACATTACTCTGTCCACAATAGTAGATTCAGTATTATTGTTTATTATTAATGTTATTACTCGTTTCTTTTTTGTAAAACAGCTAGAAAAATAGTACGTGTACTATTAATGGGTCGTTGTAAAGTGTAAGATTAAATATAACAATTTTTTGGAAATTCAACCTCGAAAAGTTCTGAAAAATTTTGGTAATTATTGCGAAAGGGTCACTATACTCCGATTTTGATGAAATTTAAATATGTTACGTAGCAACACATTTTGAACAACTTTTTCCTTTTCCAATATAGGGGGGTCGCTTTTAGTTTTCGAGATATTTCCAAAAAAGCATATTTCCAGTTTCTTGACAGGTAAGGGCACCGCCATATTGGTTTGTAGTGACGGTCGTGTGCCGCTTACAGAATTGGTTTAGATTAGGTAGGGGTGGATGGAGAGGGGGGGGGGGGCAACTTTCGGCTTTAAAGTGATTCCAGGTTTATTGTTATATGATCCTTTTTTACGAAATCATAACGATTTAAATATAGATAATTTGTCTAAATTCGGAGATTTAATGTGCCAAAACTTTTTAAAGCCACTACATGTTTACATATTTATAGTAGAGAAAAGAAAATAGTTCACTGTGTTACCTACGGAATACCATAGACTTCACATTTAGAGCACAAAAAATTCACAAAGTCGAAGGATCAATATTCTATTAAGATTTCAATATCTCAAAAACTATAACTGATAGGCAGAACCGCTTTTCAAGTACGGATTCAGTGCACCAAAATCTTTAAGATTCTGTTATAATTTATATATATATATATATATATATATATAATATATAAACTTTTGTAACTCATATTCCACAAAACCGCAAACCACTTGTCGCCTACAGTAGTTAGATCGACCATTTGATTAACCCGCCCAAATATTAAGTACAGCAGAACCTCGCTCCCTGCAACCTTGTTTATTGCACAGATTTCTCGTGTATTGCTTTTTCCACCACGAGTTGTTAGAAGTCTCTGTGGGAATTGTTATGACTAGGTAGCGGAAATACGGAATGGGAAAGCGAAGAAGCAGTTCGCATGATTGGTTACCTCTTCTGTAGCATAACCTTGATTTTTGCACGCATTTTCGGTCCCGTTTCGTGCATCCAGCGAGGTACTATTATACTTGAATAAGTTTCCACCGTTTACTAATAGATTTCGGAACTTGTGGTAGTTGTGTGTAATTTGAGATAGCGTAGTACTATGAACAAGCCTTAAGACTTATTATTAGACTGCGGGTATTTATGCAAAATAAAAACTTTCCGTGTCGATTGCAAGAAATAGAATCTGCATAAACTATTAAGCCACAGGCAATAAAATCGTGCTTTTTAAATCACCTGATATTTTCCCTGTTTTGTGTTTCGCCTATTCATTTGTCATAAATGAATAAAATCCGCGGTTAACTTGTTATGTGACATCCGAGTCTAGCGTTAGCAAGTATTTTCATTCCATTGAAAATGTCGAATTTCGTGTCGACGAAACAGAGTTTGCGGGAGGTGGTGCTACAATATATCCATTGAAAGAAACGTGCAGCTGAAAGTCATCGTTTACTCGTAGAAGTTAATGGTTACAGTGCATCGTTTGAAATAAGTTCTGGAGATTGGTTTCACCGATTTAAAAATGATGATTTCGATGTGAAAGCAGTGATTGTTGTGGTGCACCAAAGTGCCAAGATGACGAGTTGGCAGCATTACTCGATGACGATCTATGTTAGAGATTTAAAAAATTGTCAATTTAAGTGGAGCATTGAAAGATAAATGTCCAGAATACGAAAAAGGACACGACAAAGTGATCGTTCAGCATGACAATGCCAGAGCATGCATACCATTTATTCCGATGAATTTACCATAGCCTTTCCCAGCAGTATTTCAGTTCTTATCGAGACATCAAAAATTGTCGATGACCGGATTACTTCACGCGAATTTCTTCTATCGCGGAATCCACTTATTACGTGAGAAGCGAATATTACGAAAATACTTTGAATAAAATGATCTCTGCTTTCCTATTCAGCCAAAGGACTTTTATTTACCAAAATAAATCATCTCCCGCTTTCTCTAGGGTTAAGTCGCCTTTCCATTTTTCACGACTTCTAAGCTTGATATTAATTGATACGAAGCACCTCGTTGTCGAGATCGTTGTTTCAATTACGGCCGTGGACGAACGGCGAGCGAGCCTATATCGAAACGGTCTCGACATTACGCATTCCAGGTTCGGCTTCCACCGGGCGTGATATTACGATTTACGCGGTGAACTGGTTATGGCCCGGCGATAAGCGCTCGCCCGAGATCCGTAGCGAATCGATGAAAAGACTTTAATGTTGTCATTGGACCGGTTCCGCGCGGGTTCGATCGGATCCGCGCTAAAAATGTAATCGCACCGTGCGCCGTGATATTGTAAATCGCGCGACCGGACGGCCTCGCGACGAAGAAAGGGACGAGAAGCTGATATTCTAATTTTCACCCGATACGATAGTACTGTTTTCCTTTCGCGATAGCACGAGATATCGCCGCTTCGCAATTACGGAATTACCAAGCCCCGGTCGCCCGCGAACACATAAAATACAAGGTTTATTATCTGCGATCGGAAAACGGAATAAACTCCGAGGCATTAACAGAAATTCTTTAATTCGCGCGCAGAAGAATCTTCGGTTTCTACTTTCATCGCTGTGTTTGGCTGAGGATTCCATGGTTAGAGTAATAGTTATTAACCCTTTGCACTCGGAGCTATTTCAACTAAAAAATCAAACATTTTTTCTAACCTAGAATATTTCTATTGTACATCATTTTTTTTTCATTACATACGTACGAAACTGATATAGTACCTCGTACAATATTGAAATGTTTAGTAATTTATTACATATAAACAAATTTAATCGTGTAAACAATATTCTGAATAATGGTGTGACAATTTGTAGCGGCGCCCTCCACCTAGAATGTCTAAAGAAAACGTGGTTTCTTAGCTCCCACTGTCAACAAGACCATCTCTGCACAGTCGATGCCAGAATTTCTCTAACCTCTGGTGCATCAAAACATGGACTGTGAAGTATTCTGTCAACTATCACCTATTTCTTCCATCGATTCATAGACGCATGGTAATCGAGTCGAGCCATATAAGCTCTCTGCTATCCGTATTACATTACAGTGTCGGAGAACGACGCGAAACGACGACGATACATTACCGACGCTCGGCCACAACGTGCTTAGTTTTTGCCACGCGCGACACACGCCGGCGTCGTTCGTCACGACGATCTTCGTCCTTCCTAATGGACAAGCAGGATCGCTTGCAAATCGCCGGGACGTGTCCGCAGCCGGGCTCGCTGGAATATCGGATCGAGATCATCGCCAGATTAACCCTGAGTAATGGTGGGTGAGCCGAACGTACGGCAACTTGCCAACAGACAATCTTAGGAAACCACCGTTGCGCCCGAACTTTCGATGTCTCTGTGGATATCCATCGATAGTTCAATCGCTTCGTTTGCACGTCTTGTTTAGAGGTTTACCCATTTCCATATAATTCACCGATACATACCTAAGCAAAGAATAGGTCCACAAAGGTATAGAACATATCGGTGTAGTCCCAAATATACAGACAATGAAAAAATTCCAAGATATACAACGTTCGAAACATAATAATTTAAAAAAATATTGCATTATCGCGCAAGATCCTTTTACACCATTCGTGACCACAGAAGTACCATTGTTTGTTAGGCAAGATGGCCATTTGTGGCCACCTATGGAATTGGTAATACAAACACAAAGACTCGTAGCTTTTAATTTTGTACAAACGTTTACTCCTGAGCAAATAATACAATAAATGTACAAAAATAATATGTATAAGCAATATGTTTTACTTTTTTTCTGTAGCCACAGATTTGATTTTTTTTTGCTTTTCTCTTATTTGTTTCTCCTAATTTCTTCGATCCAATATTTTTATTTTCTTCTATTTTTGCTAGTCTTTTCTGTTTCATTTTCATTAGCCCGTTCGATTTCCATCCATTTATCCGATGTTATTGCAGCAGATAAATGTTTAACTTCTTCTCTTGTATAAAGAAAAAGCCAATGATGCCAATATACCACATTGGCATGCGTATTGGTTTTAAAAAGCTTTGGCACATTAAATGTCCGAATTTCGGCAAATTGTCTATATTTAAATCGTTGCAGTACTATCGCATACTTGCTACACCGTCACAAATTACACACGAGTATTATTAGTTCCGACATCTATTGGTAAACGGGAGAAACTTATTCGAGTACCTAATACATCGAAAAGTTCTCCTTCGATATGCTACGTCCGGCGCAGGGCAGGGGGTTGAATAGATAGTTCCCAGGAGGGTAGGCCTTGCGATCGCATCTGAAAGGATCTGAAAGGATTGCGGCGTGTCCTCGCGCATCCTCGCTATCGATCGTATCCCCGGAAAGGCTTCACCATCCACTCGGCTTGGCGCGCGAGTTTCGTATGCAACGGAGCACAGGAGCGGCTCCGTGTGTCAGCCCAGCAGGAGGAACGATTTTGTCGACGGAGGGACGTTTCAATTTAAAAGCGGCTCACTGAATAAACATCCGATCTAATGGCCCCGGTAGATCTATAAATCCCGTGCTCCCCGGTCCGGCCCGGCCCGACTCGGCCCGACTCGGCCCGGCGCGGCCGCCTATATCGATACGTCTCGATGCGAGACATTTATCGCGTGAAACGGTGCGCTTTTACGTCGACCGGATGTCGTGTCGTCTTTAAATGCGCACAGAGCCCTCTTTGTCCATCGATCTTGCGCAGGTACCATCCTCCTTTCTTCGCCTCTTAGCATTTAATAACAAACTAATATACGGGGTAACCCGTCGCAAAGCAAACCTGTGATCATCTTCGACTCGAAGCGCTAACTTTAATTGTTATCATTCTTTGACTCGATCTGTTGAAAAAAAATCGATTGACAATTCTTTAAAATGGATTCGCTGAAATGCTGTTTCCAGTGACGAACTGACCTTGCTAAAGGTCCACGCTCTCTGCAATTTATCTTGCGAATCAACGCTATCGCTACGGTATTGTATTTGAGTCGGAAGGGGCCACGATAAGTCTCGTAATCTTATTGGATAATTGAAAAAGTTCGTGCCCGATTTTCAAAGACCTCAATATCTTCATTTAAGAAAAATCTCACAGTTTTTATATGCAACAAGAAAACGATAGTTATAGTATAGTAAATAATAGTAATATATATATAGTAAACTAATGCTTCTAATTGCTAAAAAAGAGTCGGAACATTTGGTCTGATTTTTTACCGATTCGATACGTACCACTGTCTTCTGTAAGAATCTTTCCTTTTTCCAACCGGTTGCACGAAACGTCCTCTCAATAATTTCTCAGTAATACCACCAACGTATACTTTAATTGCGACAACCTTACCACTCGACTTGAGAGCCCTACCATTAAACAGAACATTAAGTCTGCCGCTCTGTAAAACAAACAAACAAACAAACAGATAAGGAGCGAAGTTCTGTTTGCATTTTATCCGAGGTTAATCAATAAATAATTTAAATAGCGTTTGCCGCGCATAAAATCTCGTCCATCGTGTTCGATATTAGCATACCAGCCTTCAAGGATATCGGCAGATCGATATGTACGGAGGCGAAACGTGAAAACAAACGAACGCTATGTAATTTGTGCAATTGATAACGACAATTAGCCAAGAGGAACTGGACTCGATGCTCGACGTAAATGATATAAGGAGCGGAATAATTAGATTACCGGTTTGTTATTGGCGCGTCTCTCAGTCGAAAAAGATCGCATGATCTACGCGAACTCGAGTATATCAAATATGTCGATACCGTGGAGGCTCGGGACCTTGGAAAAAGTTGAATGGGCTTCCTTGTGCCGCCTCTCCCCCGCGGCTCAAGGGAGCGGACCAAGAAGGGAGAGAAAACGCAATCGAGATAAATCAATCGCGGTGGCTGGACGCGCCAGCAGTTCTTCGATAGCATTGCCTTTCATTCCACGGACACCGTGAACCGCGATTGGAAGATTGCCAATCAGGATTACAAACGGACTCGCTACGGATTCAGAATCGCCAGCCGATTTTTACCTGTCCGACGACCGGATGCGAGTGCCATTTTTACCGCGGAATTAGATACAGGGATCGAGGCTGTAGACCCTGCGAGATCGAGATTTCTGACGATGCGATGCTTACGGCGCATGGGATCGCTGACTTCGAGCGAAGAACGTGCTGCGCGTTGTGTTCTACTTTTAATCGGGCTCGAACGAAACTGATCGCTTTTGTAAACGAAAGTTGTTCGACGAACTTCTTCTACCTTTCGAAACGCTTCTTTTTTCTTGTACGTACAATGAGCCACGAAAGTATTCGAACGCCCTTTAAAACAGAACAACTTTCTTAAACTGGACCGAACTACTTCACTTTTTTTACCAATTAGAAGCAACGATTTACTAAATGACGTGCGAGAAAGATTTTAAAAAATTGCAATTGGCAGGAATTACATGAAAAAATACTCATGGCAAATTTTAAAACTTTTCCAATTCAGTTCGCAATGAAAATTTAAAATACGCGTTTTGTACATCTATGTTGGTTATTTACTAGAGGTGTGCGAGATCCCGGGAAGTCCCGAAACCCGATGCTTGGGACGGGATGAGAAGACGCGTGTCGGGTCGGGACGGGATTCGGAAAATGTTCAGGTTTCCCGAGAATATTCGGGATTTCTTATAGGGAGAGATTACGATTTCCGTGGCCCCTTGTTCAGAGTTTAAATTTGTGTTGTTGGGGTCATTTTAAGAAAAAAATGTATATGTCGCAGGTATCGAATGGGCCTGGTTTAGCCGGTAAAGTAGATTTCCTGCTTTTTATAAATCTGCAAATATCTCGGCAACTATGCGAAATATGGCAAAATACGAAGAGACCTTTTTTGCAAAAAATTAAATTTCCAACAACTCGTGTCGTACTACATTTTTTTTCAGCTGCGCAGTTTCCGAGTATATTTATATTTCGGTGAAGTTGCAGAACAACTGCCTCCCTCCCGAAATGATCGGATGGTCGGGGGAACGTAAAGGCTCCGTTCACAACTGCTTATACGAGACTCAAGAAATGTCTATGTATTAAAACTCAATTAGCAGGGAATGTTATTGACGTATTAGGTTAAGTTAGGTTAGGTAAGGTTAGGCTATTTTGCCATATCTCGCATAGTTTCCAAGATATTTGCAGGTTTATAAAAAACAGGAGATCTACTTTACCGGCTAAACCAGGCTGATTTGGTACCTATAACATATACAGTTTTTTTCTTAAACTGACTCCAAAAACACAAATTTGACCTCTAAACAAGGGACCACGGAAATCGTAATCTCCCCCTATAAGAGTAGCAAAAACAATGTTTATAGATTTCGTACTGTATCAGAAATCCCAAAGATTCACGGGAAACCCGAACACCCTCGGGAATCCCGAATTTTCTCGGCAAACCCGAACATTCTCAGGAATCCCGAAAGTTTCAAGATCCCGTCACGATCCCGAGAATCGTTCCCGTTCCCGTTCCCGTTCCGACCCGGTCTCGCACACCACTATTCTTTACGCATCGAAGAATGTAAGAATCTGTGGATTTTAAACAGAGACTGGCCAAATTGTAAAAAAACTCTGATTTTTATCACTCTCAACCGCTTGTACCTTGTATGTATGTTAATCGATTTCGATGAAATTTTCAGTATTTGTCTAACCAACATAGGTCGACAAGACGCATATTTTAAATTTTCATTACGGACTCGCACGAGAAGGTTTTAAGAAGTGCCTTTTTTATTTTCTCATGTAATTTTTACCATTCGTAATTTTCTCAAGTCGCCTGGTCTGTTTCAACCAAGTTATTGTGATTTAAAGGGCGTTCGAATACTTTCATGGTTCACTGTATGTCAGTCAACGACAAACAGCGAAGAGTTAAAGTCAATCGACACTATTTGAAACAGCACAACTTTTTTAAAATGGTATCAAATATTTTGAGTGTTTTCGGGAAGTTAGAACCATTACTTTATCAGGTAAGGTGTCAATAAATGTTTGAAAACATTGCAGTTGATCGGAATCGTGAAAGAAATAGTAACAGTTGATTTTTACTAGTTTTCTTACATGGGCCTCTATTGAAAATTTAAAAAATGCGCTTCATGGACTTTTTATGTATTTCACAACTTTTTCATGCGCGTCTATATTGAAAATTGAAAGCATACGTTTCGAAAATCAGCGATAGAAAACAAAAGTGCGCAAGGTGGACACAGCAATGCGATTCGCAATGGTTCGTTCTATTCGTTTAGTGACAAAAAAATAAGCTGCCATTTTGCCGTAAAAAATGAAGTTCTACATAGGATACCGCTGCCGGTAAATAAGCGATGCTTGTAAGATTTCAAAACCAATATTAACTCGTATCTTCAGAATTTGGGCTTGCACCATTATCGTTCCCAGCCCTCCATTTGTCGAGATATTTTGAAAAGACAGTTCAATGTGATTTCATAACACAGATTTGTACAGTTTTAGCGAAGATAGGATTCGGTTCGCGCAATTTTGTGAAGCACTTAATTTTGGAATGCGGTTTGACGATTCGGTAACGACAGCTCCGCCACCTGTGCTCGGTCGAATTCTAATCGAGTTCCCCGCGAATATCCATTGTAAGGAACGAATCCAGATCGATTCTCGATAAACAGACAGAACAAACGGGTAATTTAGCGAAGAGCACGAGGCTGGAATGTTTACATAGAGAGTAATGACGCGCATGGGCCGTCGTCAAGCCACGATATCCGACCGCAAATCGGTCTCACCGACTATCGTCCCATCGCCGCCATTATCCAGGATGTTCCGGAGATACACTCGTCGACCGAGGCAAAAGCTATTTCGATTACCTTATTCTCGCAAGAAAGTAGCATCCGAGACCTCAACATTGTCTCTATTTTGTCATTTTATCTACCTGGTAAAAAAACAATCTCCTTCTTATTATATGCTATTAGTTCAGGATATTTCTTTGATCTTCGCTCTTTAACATGTCCATTATTTTTGCCGATACAAAAAATTGATCCAAGGTAATCGTTGCTATCTATACTATACTATCTAGACACTCTACGTTACGCGTTTACCAGGTCGTCAACATTATTTCGCTTATCAATAGACTCCGGAATTTATGCATTTACGAGAAAAACGAATACGTGTAATGGTATTTTTCAAATTATTCAAATAATTAAAGGAAGAAATACATTTTGACTTAACTTCTATTTGCTTAGAATCAACTTGGACAGTTTTTGGACTGTGATAGTGTTGCGTCACAATAAGCTGAAGAGATATTTAGGTGGTCTTACTTGGAAAGGACCACCCTGCATAGACTCCTTCCGTACAAGGAAAATTTCCAAAGTGTTTACGACTAACACCTTGCACTACAATTTAATCTACGGCTACGCTAATCACAACTTCTTCGATGTTCACAATTTCCAAGCAGAGAAAGAAAATTTATATTTATAGTACGTCTATGTACATATTCTCTGGTGGCTATGCATCGATGACAGCAAAATGGGATTTTATTTTGGTTTAAAAGAAATATAATAAAATATATATCTAATAGTTTTTCTTCGAAATCTTCGTCACGAGTCTAATTCGATATTAGACTGCAAGCGTTTAAAGCACAAAAACTTTCCATATTTATAAACGTAACATCTTCAACAATAAAGCTAATCGAACTTTGAAGTGATATAAAATATTTTTAAATGATATAAAATAAATGAGATAAAAATAATTTCAGTAGTCTACAGGAATAATCGCTGCATAGTTGTTCCATAGAGTCGAAAGTGTTGATGGAAAAATTTGGTTTGCAAGAATTATGCATGGCATTGACAGAAAAATGCAAGTTACGCATTCCTTCTGTAAAGTTACAAACAAGACGATCGCCACCTGAAAGAAGTACACAAACGGGACAAGTTGCCAGTGCCCTCAGGCTCGATAATCGCAATCTTTTACGAGCTTTTTGCGGATCAGGAATTCAATCGTTATGCGGTCGGCAAAAGCAGCGTGGATACTGTCAACAATTCAGGGAGGCTTAACGACCAACGGTAATTAGCACTCTGTTTTGACTGTAATGAAGTTGTTTGTGCATCGCGTCTAACCGCGCCATCTATACCTGCGTACAGTCAGTCCCGTAAATATTTCTTCTCTTCGCTATCATTCGAAAACTCTCGCACTAATTGAGCAACGCGATTTAAGTTCAACGAGTTTCTTTCTGTAAATGCTCACACGTGTCATTTGTATTTGGGCCAAGTTTTAATAAAACTGAGTAAATAATTGCAGAAATATACTTATCTCAACTTACATGGTTTAAAGTAACAGTTTGCATTTGTAATCACCCATGGTATCTTAAAAAAAGAAAACTGAGCGATGTGGTCGACATTTCAAAAATGAATTTTAGTATCTACACATACAAATGTATACAGTTCGTTCACACCAAATTTTAAGAACCTAGAACGATCGTTAACGAAAATATTGTCATTCTATTTCGCATCGTTTAGAACGACAATTTCTAGAAAATATGATTATCATCGCTAACTTTGAAAAAAAGAAATCCTACAGTTCGACTATGATTTTCTAAGAAATATTTTTATATAAATATAAACGTATATAGAGTTCATGCATACCGAAGTTTAACAACATCGACCAATCGATGACAGAGATATTGTTATTTTAACTTACACGGTGTAGAATAATAGTTTGCAGTAATGTTACCACCTACATATGCTACCTTAATGAAAGAAAATTCAGTGATGTGAATTTTTTTTGGTCATTATTGCGAAAGGGTCACTATACTCCGATTTTGATGAAATTTAAATATGTTACGCAGCAACGCATTTTGAACAACTTTTTCCTTTTCCAATATCGGGGGGTCCCTTTTAGTTTTCGCGATATTCGCAAAAAGCTATTGGTAATACCGTATTGACTTTTCTCTCTTGGATTTTCCCGACGGCCGTCCCTCTTCGTCCCCTCCACGACCTAACCACAACGCGTTCTATTCGCATGATTTTTCCATTATTAGATCAAATTCTGGATGACAGCTACAATGCAAAGATTATGCGAATAGAACGAGTTGTGGTTAGGTCGCCGAGGGGGTGAAGAGCTAACCCGACCACGCATACGAAAATTCAGGAGTAGTCTTTCAAAATTGAAAATTCACCCTATATAGAGTGAAACCCTGTTTTTTCTCTCATCCCCACAACTTGTTTACAAAAAACAGTAAACAGACGCCGCACCGGAGCCTTACATTGTGCCACGTATTAACAATAGTTTTTGCGAATATCTCGAAAACCAAAAGCGACCCCCTTATATGGGAAAAGGAAAAAGTTGTTGAAAATATCGAAATCTATAACATATTTAAATGTCATAAAAATCGGAGTATAGTGATCCTTTCGCGATAATTACCTTTTTTTATATAAATAAAGAGATACAAAGTCCACTCACACGTAGCAACATCGAACAATTGATTACGAGGATATTGTTATTTTATCTTACGTGGTATAAAATAACAACCTGTAAAACACATGACAATCTACACTATATTTGAAAAAAGAAGATTTCCTAATGAATTTTTTACAACAAATTATTCACCCCAAATTTTGACAAAGCTGAACAATTAACAACAAAGATGTATTTATTTTAATTTCAAGGAGCAAGCCTTTCTTATTCCTAGCGAAAGAAGCAAAACGGAGAAGATTTACACAACCGGCTGTACTTCCTCTCAGTCAATTTAGTATTGTTTATGCTTCGCATTACGGTAGCAGAGTCGTCAGCATGCAAATGTTACTGGATATGGAAAACTTGAATTTCTTTTCAAATTGACCGCCCGTCGGAGTTACCCAGCGGTTCTCGCTGATAATGAAGGACGCGGCTTCTCGGATTTCGTTGTCGCCTCATTACGACTCGGCGCTGTTTCATTTGTCGAATTATAGCTTATAACCGTTAATGACGAGAACAGGAAGCAATTTGTTGGTCTTTCGTACCTCGCTTCCAACGAAACAGTTTTATTTTGTCAATCTAATATGAAATTTGTCGTGCAAATCTTTTTGAGATTCTCCAAGAAAAGAAAGTCGACCGGTGGTGAGTTGAATTTTATCCTAGACCCTTCAGTTTTACACATTTAAGGAATACCGAGTTAATTGGAACGGTAAAGGCGTCTCTCTATATTTAAGCATCGTTTAAACCTGTTCGAATTTTCATAATGTTATAAAAATAAATAACGCTATATTTAAGGGAGTCTAGAGAATTGTTTACGTGGTTTTTATGGTTGAAACACTAGAAATTGTGAAATTTGAATATTTAATAAAGTTGTTGCCCGACTATGTCTTGTTTGTTTAAAGACTGTTCGAACAGACTTCAATGTATGAAATGTAACTCACATATAATTGTATTTTCTACAATAGCATTGTATTTTCGGGAGTCCATAGAATTGTTCTGCGTAATAAGTATTTGAATAGCTTTCACGATCAAAATACGAACAATTTCCAAAGCTAATATTTGATCAAAATGGTGCTCGGAATTGCTTGAAATTTTGATTAAAAACCTGTAAAATGCTCACAGTATTCCAGAAAGTATACGATTGTATTTAAGAGGGTTTATAGAATAGTGATACGCAAAAAACATTCGCATAGTTTTTATGGTCGGAAGCCCAAAAGTTTTTAAAGCTGAAAATGTCGAATAAAGGTAGATACTATTGCATTCGGGAAAGTTTACAGAATCATTTCACGAAAGTATCATTTGCGTAACTTTTACGATTGAAATATAAAAGATTCCCAAATCTAAAAATATGATAAAAATGGTACCCGGCACTGTCGCGCTCCTGCAAAAATTATTCAAAAATTGATAAATACTTGTAATACTATCAAGAAGCATTGGGTCCGTGGAAAAAAGTTGATGCGATTGCACGAGGTTCCCGGCGCCGGGAAAAAAGCCGGAAGGGGTCGAACAGTAAATGCAGAGATCGATGTCGATTAATAGGCGAAGAGGGACGCGTGGATCGATACACGCGTATCGCAATTAGGCGTAGGATTCCGGGGTTGTGTCGCGACACGACTGATAATTATCGATTGCGGAGGCTCGAGGAGCGTATTGATCGAGGCGGCGAGACGAGACGAGACGCGCGACGCACGAATCTTGCATAGCTCGTAATTTCCCGTAAGAAGACGTTAATGCGACGAGGCGTAAGGTTATTAACTCGACACCCACGCGAGCCTTTTTCCTAAGCGTCGCCCGTAATGCGCTGCATTTCGTGCGAGCCGCGCTTTGCAGCGCTTTGCAGCGCTTTGCGCATGCACGCATGCCCTCGGCCTCGACGCACCCCCGCAGCCATCGCGCCGGCAAAGAGAAACCGCTGTCCCTTGATGCACGATTTATTACGGAGGAGGTACACTCGCCAGCAAAAAGATGGCCCACGCACGCTGTCGTTAAACCCTCCAAAGCGTGTTTCGAATTTTTCCTGATTTTTCCAATAATTTATTAACCGATGTCATCGAAGAGACACGATGGCGTTGCATGGCTCGAAAAAGTTTGGGAATCTTTTAATAAGCTACAGCAGCGGTGAAAAGTTTAAGACGATCGATTAAAATTTCAATATTTCGCGTGTTATAGAAATACTACATTTCCATTCGATTTACCATGTTGTAATAAGTAGACTGCAGATTTTATGCATTCATGACAAAAATGGGTACCGTTAAGGAACTAGTTTTGATAATAAACTAATAAACTAATACATAAATTTATGTTTAAACTTTAAGGAAAAATTTGAAAAACTTGAAAATATGTATAATTTAATTATCTATAAGCTATAAAATAATGAGGTAACTGAGAATTAGTTCATGACTATCTAAAATTAGGAGCTTATTAGTGATCAGATATTTTTGGTATAAATTTTTAACGAAAAATCATGAAATATTTTTTGTTTGAAACTTTTTTCTCTAAAATCAATATTTTCGAAAATATTTAGTAAGAATTGTGAAAACTTTGAAGGGGACTGGGGGACAAACGAGGCTTTGTCGCCAAAAATCATTTTAGGAACTTTCTTCTCTAATCAAGGATCAGTTTTGGCAAAAATTTCAGCAAAATCGGAGGGTTGTCGCTTACGGAAGTACACCCGCATTTTCAATTTCAATTTTTATTCAAAAATTCGTCTTCAGGCCTTGCAATAAACTAATTATACTAACTTCTCCCAAAACCCCAGTCATATGGTTCAATATTAAAAAAGTTATCGTCTTTTTAAGAGCGTACGAATATTTATGCGAGTCACTGTATATTATTTTCAGGCGATTAAAATGCTGAAGGGAAAACGGAATCTATATGTTTCCAATTTCATACAATTGACGCGGATAATTTCTATATTGCGCAATGTTCGCAGTCTACTAATAATAAAAAACTTTTACAACAGTATCTATATTCTCATTTCACATATAAACACATTAAACACATTAAACGTATGTATTGATAACTCGCAAACTTCACAAGTTTCTATGATACACGTCGAAATACAGCAGCAAATAGTACCGTTACTATTCATTTCGTCTGGTTTTCGCCTTTTTTCAATCACAAGCTAATCACTTTCTCCCTATCTATGGTTATCAGGCGATCTCCTGTGGAATGCCAATCTTTCCGCCAGTGTTTCTGCCCACGGATTGAACTATCGCGCGAATTGAACCACGAATAATAATCTTCGCTAGTGGTAATAGAAGCATGATTGTTATCGCGAGAAATTAAAAGTCTCTGAACAAGAGAAGAACCTTCTGATTGGAGATTCCCTCTTTCCAATGGCTCGCTAATCAACCTCCATTGTGATCCGATCGAAATTACGAAGTTACAGTTGCACGATTATCCGTTTTATTGGGTCGAGCGGAAAGTTCGTTCCGTTTAAAAAAGTTAAAAAATAATCTAAAATTGATAGGTAAAAGAAGAATGATAATGAATTGAACCGCGCAAAGATATCAACTCCTTGCGCTACGAGTTGTTTTACGGTTGCAGTGATTAGAACCTCTTCGACGGTCATAATTTCTTAGTCTATGTATTCAACAAACAAGAAAATATAATTTTATTTGAGTTTGAAAGGAACTAATATGCAGGATAATATGTTTCGTCTAAAACAGGACACCTAAATATCTCCTCTACCTCTGAAAATACAAAAAATGTTTCTAACGTAATCTAAATGGTTTCAAAAGACGAATCAGATGGAAGAATCGTTTTTTATAAATTGTAATTTTTTAATCGTTTTTTCAAGGTCACTCGTGTTTTTTACATGTATACACACACACACACACACACATTTTTTGTTGTTGTATGTTATAGCAAACATTATTGTACATTCATCCGTGTTTAATAGCACGACCTTGAAATGACCGTGAACTCTAAAATTTGCTAATTAACGAAGAACTTACTTTCAGCGACATTTCAGATTTCAACGGTAACAGAAATTCGACCATGAACTTGAACCTGTAAATAATCACATTTATTACTGCAATAAATGTTCGAAATAATGTCCTTTCGTTGTGATACATTTCGTCAGGCGAAAAACGACAGATTGTACAGCTCTTCCGATGATTTCAGGTTTCATATCAGCGCATGCAGCAATTATTCGTTCCTTCGTATTTTCTGGCGTCGTGGGCTGCTCTTGATGAACTGCACCCTTTAATGTCCCCCATTAGAAAAAATCAAGTGGATGAGATCGGGTGAACGAGCCGGCCATGATACAGGTCCATTGCGTTCAATCCAACGATTTGGAAATTTTTTCCCATATTGCAACACGCGTCCTCAACGAAAAATTCCCAAATCATTGGATGACTGTGGCATATTATATATCGTTGGAATTGACTTTTTTATTGTAGATAAGAATATGGAAAAAATATATGACCTCCTTTAAATAATCCTCGAAAATATGATTTTCAAAATTTTTGTGGCATTTTTTCGTATAACCGGCAGTATACATGGAAATGTTTAAATATCTCTGTTATTTGCGATTATACGAAGAAATGCCAAAGGAAAAAATTGCACTGTTCAATACCGCAAATATAATGGAAAAATAAACAAAATTTTGAAAATCATGTTTCTGAAATTTCAAGGTCATCGATATTTTTATCGAAAGGAGTAATATATTTTTTTCATATTCTTATTTAGAAAAAAAAGACAAATCCAACGATACATAATATGCTACGGTTACGATGAATTTGAAAAATTTCAAAATTTTCGATTTAAATGTGCCACGCGATCCTTTTATCGGATTGATCTCAAACTTCACACAAATATTTTTCTCACCTAAAGAAACAATTCTGGAGGGGGGCGTGCATCGTATCTCCGTCAAAATTGATATCACCAAGTATAGCTTAGGTATACCCTAATGCGTACCAGTCAAACACATATTTTGTTTGAAAGAAGTAATATTTCACTGTTTTAACTGAAGGAAATGTTGAAATAGGTTGCAGAGCGGGTTCAAGAAGATGAAAGAGAGTCGCGTAGGCCCGGTCTCGGGGTGAACGGACGATTATGTGATCACTGGAGGATGCACTGATTCTTTTTAGCCTCGAAACTAGTTTACGTCGGGGCAGAGCAAGCAAGAAAGCAGGCGAGAACAGAAAGAAGAAGAAAGGAAGAAGAAGAGCGAAAGGAAGATCCTGAAGTCCACAGAAAAAGAAGAAGAGGAGGAGCAGGAGGAAGGATAAGAGGAAAAAACCAAGGTTCCCTGTGTCGACAGCCGATCTGATTGGATTTATCAGAGGCAAATGCGTTCGGTCGAAGCTCCGTGATTCTTTCTTTTTTATTCCTACCTTGCAAGATTAAATCGAAAACCCCCACGGCCCTGTCGCTGCTTCGGATCTCCTGTCAGATCCTTCTCGAAAGATTAGGAAGTCGCTTATTAAGGCACCCCTTCTGGATTTAAATTGTCTGCATCGATATGCTATCGTTTGCCACGATTTTAACAGAGTTTTAATATCGGTTTTATTTCAGTCACATTTGATGCGTGAAAATCGTGATTGCTCGAGTAAATCGAATATGTAATTAAATCGTAATCCAACAAAAGAGAGGTTAAACATCAGTTGCGGGAATACACGACTTCGCATCGATTCATTCGTAACGATTGATATAAATGATTATACATAATTGTTTTGGAATTTCAAATTATTTATACGATCTCCATATCTCTAACATGCTAGGAATTATCAACGCGAAAATTTCAAGTTTGGAATAGTTATGGAAATGTTTCTTGCATAGAATGATTCTGCAGACTCTCGCAAATATATGAAAGCGATTGTTGTCTTTGAAACAACTCTCTCACAAAAATTTGTCATTTTCTCAAACAAAATATGCATACGCGTACAAACTAAAATGCATGCTTTTCACAATTTCTTTTACAAGTTATCTCGTAAACTAATCTCTCCAACTTCTCAAAGAAATTAAGTCGTTCGGTTTAATTTTAAAAAACGCTGTTTTCCTTTGAAGCGTGTCTGAATATTAATGCAGCCTACTCTATGTGCACCAAGGTTGGGCACATTTCATTTGAAATAACATACCGAGTAATCGTTCGAAATAATGAATTATTTTAAATACTTTATTATTTCTATTTAACCAATAACACGAATTTGTTTTCATTTGGCGTTTAAATCAAGTAAATTATTTCCAAATATTGTACTCGAATAATTGCTTATTTCATTAACATTGTAAAAATAAAATAATAAATAACTTCGCTTCACGAAGAGGTTATCGAAGCAACTAAATAAATGATTAAACTTAAATATATTAATTTCGGTAGTTTAACGATTAAAGTTTAGCTGCAGTCGCTTTCAAAATTGTTTTTTAGTACCCGAAATAAATAGAATTTTGGAGAGTACGAATTATTGGATGGAATGAAAGGTGAAATGAAAAAACTTGGTAAATATTACGTTTAGAGGAGACACCTCCGGTGACCTTGGCCTGTCTTAGTTTAACGAGCTGTCAGCGAACGGCAATAACAATATATAGTACCCCAAAAAGAAGGTATGGTCGAAGTTAGTTGGAGTTAGTGTGACGGGGGCGGAGAGGACCAGCCGTTAGGCCGCCCCAACAACGCTCGCAATGATCCGCATTCGGCATGGATTTTTGCACGCATGGTCGGGCCTGCCTCGCGGCCGGCCCTCTCCCCCTCGCGACCATAACCACAACCAACTCCGAGTCGGCGAAGTTGTAGTTTCTCGAAAGGTGCACCTTGTATAACACGTATACACGTGCTGACTTTTTAAACATACGCAATGACGATGAATTACGTTCTATTTATGAAAATTATTTTGTTGATTACTTTTTAAGGAACAATAAGTGACGGCTAAAACTTTTCGGGGGTTATATCATAGAGTGTCCTGGATAACTAGACGGCGGATCTTTATGCAAAATTAAAAGTTTTTACCGAAATTACAACAATCTGGAGTGATATAGGAAGGTATTCTATTTTTGAATACGTCGAATACGCTGAAAATTTCGCAACGGTAATTTTAAATTGTTCTAATGTCTTTGCTGTTTTAAGTTACACCTACCAATTTTTGATAACATATGTCAAAGTCAAGATAACATATACACATGTACAGGCAAATTGCAATGCAATGGCACCGATATATTTTTGTTAATAAATTTTCAATAAGAAACGAGCGACGGCTGAAACCTTTTGAATGTCACTCGGGAGGGTGCCGAGGTGGGTCCGCCAAATTTAATATTGACCCAAATGACACGCAGCCCGAAAGAATAATACATTATTTTAACGGTTATTTTTCAAATAATTTATTTCGATAGTGCCAAGCCTGATGCGCACCGTCTGGTGCAGGTACGCAACAGAGACCGAGACTAGTTCGATTCTACATCTCCTTATAATGTTCATACGTCACGCAGATAAGGTCAATGAAAGAATCTTAATTACAGTCTCGTTAGCACATGCTCGATCGTACGTACACGAACGTACGCGATCACCGACCCGATTATGCGGATATTCGTGTAACGAATGGGACGGTGATGCTCGAGCGATGTGCTAGGCGGCTGTAATAAATTTCCTAATGACTAAATCCCGATTCGCGATTTAATGGGTTCGAGAATTAAACATCGAGCAACGCGTGACAACATTTGCACTCGTCCGATAGATTTTCCACGGTATAACGATATCGTAAACGACGCCAGTCAGTTGTAATTAATTTTATATCTTTATAACAGCACGCCTGAACCGCTGACGAACGTTTAATGTTGCCGCGAATAAAGTTGTTTCAAATTGGTACATGTAATTAGCGTTAACGCAAGAATTTATTACGACCGAATCAATAGCGTCTGTTGATACGGTCAGCGGCAGCATATGGAACACTTGTTGCGGCTATTTACGTTTTGTAGACTGTCAACTATTAAATGTAATATGTAGACTGCGGATTTATACGTACCATAGACATTTTCTGCACCCTCTGCAAGAAACGGAAATCAAACCGAAACGAATTTATTCTTTTTTCAATTCTAATCGGTCGAAGATAGTGTAACAATATTCTTCGATTGTTCCAATGACCTCACAGTTTTCTTTGTCATCTATGTATTTTTGTTATAATTGCATAATATCCGCAGTCTAACGATATTAAATTCTTGCATTTCATTTTTTGAAAAAGGATAAACGTAACAATAAGGTTGAATGTAGGTTAACTTTAGAATTTACTTATCATTACTGCAGCATCATAATAAAGAATTGTGAAATCTAATCAAATCAATAAAAACAGAAAAGAAAAATACGGTTTTATTAATTGAATGGCGACTTCCTTTTCCGGTTGTGTACGAGGTTGACGTGTGTAGAAAGCGGAGTGTGGTTTTGTGAGAGAGAGAGAGAGAGAGAGAGAGTGGATAGCAAAAGGTGTGAAAGGATAGAAAGCGGTGGAGAAGGATGCGAGTGGTGCAAGGGCAGGCGAGAGATACAGGAAAAGGACGGCGAGGCAATAGTGTTTGGTAAGCGGGAAGAGAGAGAAGGAGCGGTAGGTGGCGCGACCTGGTGGGGGACAGAGGCAGGTGTGAAGGCGGGAATTTTGAGAAAGGAGTAGGTGAAAGAAGAGACGGTAGAGAAAGAAAGAGGAGCTGTGGAGGGATGAGTGGCAGAGGGGAAGACGGCAAGGGAGAGGGAAGGGAAGTTGGGAAGGTAGAGAAGGGACGGGTGGGGAGGCCGTGGAATGCGGAAAGACTAAGAAGGGAAGGACCGAGTGGAGGAAGAAGTCCGGAGAGCCTGTGAAAGAAAAGAAAAAGAGTGGAGGGGGCTGAAGAAGGGGAGGAGGAAGGGGTAATATTTAAAAAAAGTGCTTTGACTAAATGGTCGCCGAAAGAAGATAAGAAGAAGATCGGATAGTGGAATGGGGGAAATGATTAAAGAATTGATGGAAGAGATAAAAAGGATAAGGGAGGAGGCGAGGGAGGAAAGGGAGTACAGAAGGAGGATGATAGAAGAGACGAGGCAAGAATGGGAAGACAGGTTGAGGTTGATGGAAGATTGGAGGAGGGAGAAGGAGATGTGGGAGGAGGAGAGAAGGGAGGAAAAGGCAAGGGCGGAAAAGATAGAGAAAATGAAGGAAAGTTTGGTAGAAATAATGGAAAAGACAGAAGGAAGGGCGACGGAGATGGAGAGAGGGAAAAAGAGGAGAGGGGTAAAGGTGTGAAGGGAGGGGAAGAAACAGTAGAGTTTAGGTGGAGGATAAGGAGGACAGAGATACGACAGGACAGGAAAGAAAGAAAGGAGAGGAGGAACAATGTGATAATAAGAAGGATACAGACAAAGGGGAAGGAGATAAGGGAGGAGGTGAGAAGAGTGTGGGAGCGGATGGGATTAAAAGAAGAAGGGATAAAAAAGATAGATGATTTAACGGGGGAGGAGAGGAGGGCTAGGTGGAAAATTGCAAGGGAACCGAAGAAGGAGAGGAAGAAGGGAAAATGTGCAGGTGGAGTACATGAAAATGTTAATGGAAAAATGAGGAGATGGAATGAAATAGAGGAGAGGTGAGTCGTGGTGTAGGTAAACGAGTAAGGAAAGGGCTAGAGGGAGGAGAGGGAAAGGAGAGAGTAAGTAAGGGTGGGGATGCAGTCAAAATTACATTTTGGAACGTGGCAGGGCTGAGGAACGGAGGGAAAGGGAAAATGGTAAAAGAACGGGTGAGGATAGGAGGAAAAATGAGTCTAGAAGACACGCGACGAGCGACGAGGAAAATTTAATGCGAGCCCATCAAGAAGCATGCTAAAAATAATTCCCATCCGTTAATGGTTTTTGTTGACGTATCCGTCTGATACAGCAACCCAGATCGTAGGCATTTACACCCCAGAAGGCTCTGTAGATACGGCGGCAGTGTAACAGCTTACTAGCAGACGGCCCGGGTTCAATTTCGACGTAGTTATGAGATTTTTTATTTTCTTTTCATTTTTTACCGTGGAAATACATTGTTTACGATATAGTGTAATAGCAACCATAAAAGAGAAGATCGGAATAATACGTTAGCGGCACAGTTGGCCTTTCATATTATAAGGACGTAGGTCCCACGTTGGGTACGGCCGTTGGCCCACTTGCAAAAGTGGGTGACAATTCTAACTGTTGGACGATCGATGCAACATCAATGGCCCGTCAAAACGCCAACATTAATCGCTACTAGAGGAAACGGTGTGAAACTTTTCGGTTACGAGCAAGAGGGTTACAGGAAGATGCGTTGCTATCGGTGCTCCAACAGTTTCTCGATTGGATGATCACGCTTGATCGAATCTCCGTCGACTGGAAGCGAAAAAGGAAAATCGGAAGACGACTGGAAGCGTCAGTCCGACTTTTCCGTAATCATTCGGTAGATCCGATCGAATCGGACTGCGGGTTTATCCGTCGATCTCGCACTCGTCGCGGCGTCTTATCTCCGATGACCGCGCGCCATTTTCACCATCGAGCCTCCGTTCGGCTCTAATAATTATGTTCCTCGCGGTGAGACACGATAGATCAGCCGGATCGATCGGCAAGATCGTTCGCGATTAAAGCAAGGTGTGCCGCTCCGAGCCAAAGAAATCGAACGGAAGGGACGCGTCCGAATGCGAGCACTGCGCTCATGCGCCGCTGCACCGATGCGCCGATGCAACGATGCAACGATGCGTGGATGCAGAGATGCACGCGCGAGTGAAACATGAATGAACGGTCCAATTTATTGGTCCCCGTTGAACCGGTCCGCTGGCAGACGAGAGATCCTTGGCGAACCGAACAGACGCCCATAAACGGAATCTTGCGAAATTCTTCGCCGAAGTACAAATTATTTACGTGGAAATTAATATTTTCGAAAAGTAACACTTGCGGCATATGTGTTTATCTGCTCGCAAATAATTTATAATAATACGCGCTTCTCATTTCAGTAATGCAAACTTCAAATCAATAGAGAAATCACTTTAAACATTCGATGTAGAATAAACATTTTGCACCAAAAGAAAGAATGTTCAATTTCGAAATCTCGTTTGGATTATCGTGATTTTTTCATTCAAGGTCAATTCAAGGTCTTGATATGGAAGTTCGTTGAATTCGTCTCGATGCCTACTATAATGTTGCATTATTAAAAACATGTGTTAATGGGCAAACAATGTCGATGAACTTGGATATCGGCGAAAACAAACTATTCTTTATTCCGTACCAAACGACTTTGTCCCCTCGCAATTATTTGAATCGGCAAAAGTAACGAAGATATTAAGGAATACCGATAGTAACTGGTGGTACAATCGAAAGGGAGTGATTCTACATAAGGAAATAAGTCGGATATGTCAAATAAATGTTCGTACAAGGCTTAGTACGATATATTCAAAATGTTTCTTCCATTTGTGACCTTGTATGACCTTGTAGCCCTAGTAGCATTTATGGTTGGCCAACGGTGGCCAACGGTTGGGAGTTAGTTGGGATGTGGTTAGTGGTTTTGCCTATAAATCCCCAACGTAGGGCCTACGATGAAAAGATACGTCAATTTGCCAACGAATATCCAACGCTGGACCTACAGGTATTAACGAAACTACATTGGTTCAACGAAAATCTACCAACATTTAAATATATCATCTAGCAGACACCAGAAATGTTGCTGCAACCAAAAACATGTTATATCCCAAATTGATTTTTCTTTCATATTTCTAAATATACTCACAATTTGTTACTTTTGCGCGATAGTTGATGCACCAAAGTTTTCTTGTGTGCAGCCTTGGAATTTATTTACTTCTTTAAGTTTCTCCATTCGACAAGGGAAATGTACGGGTGTTGCATTCGCTTTCAGAACGACAGTACGCGGAGTTCTTAGTGCTCGTTTAGCGTAACGAAACCCTTTATGCATTAGGATTTACGTTTTTCGACGTATGCAGTAACCCAGATCATAGCATCTGCAACCACGAAATGTCTGTAGGTACGGCGGTAGCGTATCAACTTACTACGCAGAGGATTCAGGATCATGTCCGACGAGGGTATGAAATTTGTTTTCTTTGTTCCAACTTTTATCGTGGAGATACGTTGTTTAAACGTTGTTTATGATATTCTGTGGAAACAACGCGTAAAATAGAAGATCAAAACAAACGTATTATAGCGACATAGGCTTCGCGTAGGGTATGATCGCTGACTCTACGTTGCGCGCGATCGCTGGCCCAAGGCCCAACTGCATAAAAGAGCGAAATTTCTAACGGTTTTCCAACCAATACTTCAACGTAGACCCAACGAAACGTCAACCATAAATGCTACTAAGGATATTACCTCTCAATAATCATTCCGATGAAACAACAGTTTTCCTTTAGACATTAATCGTTGGCCCAACGAAAAAAATGGCGGCATTTCTAACGATTGGCCAAACAATACTGCAACCGTAGGCCCAACAAAATGCCAACCATAAATGCTACTAGGGAGGTCATTGTGTCGTATACACGATACAGCAAATCTATAGCATTCCATTAAAAAAACTTAAGGTAACCTTCATTCCCAAAAAAGTAGTGCAACCACAAAAGGAATTACACACGCCGTTATACAATATTCGATAGCTTGCAAAATACAGTGTTGCTTTCCTTTCCCATTTTTTCCTAGCACTTATTATTTGTAAGAAAAATACTGGCGCGAACACCCCGTATGTAAACTTATAAGTCGATCGGTCGATCGATTTGAAGAAAATGGTGTCGAAAGAAACCTGTTCAAAGCTTCGTGCAATGGAAAAATAATAGTAATGGAAAACATACAAGTTATTTTTACTAGTTTTCTTATTCCAATCCCGTCCTATCCTTTTGCCCTGGAGTGTAACTTTTTGACCGAGGTTCGTAGCTAATATTTCCCCTAAAATATACAATTGTAATGGGAGCGATGGGATAGCAAACTAGCGACTCGGGCATCCGTCATCATTGCCGGAGCGGCTGCCAGACAGAACTCGGTTTTTTTTTCACGTGACCGAACGATCGCCGTTCCTCGGGAACCTGTTCGTCATGTCGAGAGGTTCGCATCGATATATTACTGGCGCTATATCCCCCAATGGGAAGCGCGGCGTATTTAATTAGCTACGGAGAGCTACGAGTGGCCGGATGATAGAAATTATGAATCGCGCTTCGATTATACGGGATTCTAGAGGAAAAAGGGCCGCCTCGCCGTGGCCGACGCGATGTACCGGCTTATTTTCTGCGAGGATCGCCGGCCAGTGCTTTTTCCGTCGCAGCGATGATTGAGGTCATGAATATCACCGCGGCGCTGCTACATCATAAATTTGACGAACCGAGTCGCGACGATTTTGTCAACGAGAAAAGAACCTTTCAGTACCTGCCGCTGCCTTTTTTCCATCGCCGTTTCTACGTCTCGTAACGATTTATCGCTTGTTAGGTTCTTCGGCGATGATACGGAAATGAAAAAATACTATCAAACCGTTCCACGGAGTGTAAACTATCTTCTCCGCGGCCCTAATTGCCAGGGATCGGGAGATTAAAGGCTTCTCTTCGAGACAACACCGTAAAGCTGTGCGATCTGTGTTGCTTCCTTATCTTGCAGACAAGGAACGTTTTAACTTTTCGATATAGGCAAAGACAAAAAAGTTAAAAATCATGACGTTCAATTTTTTATTCATAACTCCGACCAACAGCAATTCTAAAAATGTTTCTATCTTTACACATTTTCTGGTAAACTAATCCTTCGAACATCTCAAAAAACTCATTTGGACCAATTTCAACAAAATTATTCGTTGAAAAGGAGTATACTTAATTCTTTCGATGCGTACCGCTCGTACCATACGACAGAAATTCAATCGCGAAGCATTGTGGTCCCAATCTAAGAATCAGCTGCTCACACAACTATTTTAGCATTATTTTGGAATCGTCTTGACATCAGCTATAACATTATTAAGTAAAAAATATGGGGTGACAATTAAAAAATCAAAGTGACTTTAATTGTTCATTTAAAAAATAGTTCTTTTAATTTTTTATATTGAACTTTATAAAAGGGTGAGCATTGATTAACTTTTATTCGAAACCTATTTTTGTGAAAACACCGGAAATGCCCGAAAAATTTCGATAACATGTGAATAATGTACGATATTTAATATATTATTTCAACAAATGGCAATACTTGAAATTTGTCCCCTCGAGTCTATTCCTTATAAAAAGACACACAACTTTACCATGTATACCGTTCCTCGTGTATAACAGTTTCCAAGATAATCGTGGAAAATGTTTTTTACTATCAACTTTCAGGTTTCGACCTTCGCTGTTCAAGTTTTGAAATAAATAAAATAATCCGTAATTCTTGAAATAACGAGTTTTATTATTTCGTATTGAGATTATTTGGCCGTCTCATATTAAAAGAATCATATTACATTATACATTCTTTCTGGGACGAACCGGGAAGCGATATTTGTACGAATATACAGGCAAAAGTATGTTGATGATATTCCACTTTGAAAGAAAGCGGTACTATTTTGGATTTAAAAGATATTTATTTTAAATTATATAAAACCTCGACGATTCTCCTTAGTCGAGTGAATATTAATTTTTACATTACGCTGACATTTCTTATAGACAACAGTATTCGCAAGTGCGAGGAATGTACTATTGGTAAACAAAAGTGATATACATTTGGTAAAAGTCGACATGGTGAAGCTGATTTTTTAGCAAATGGACAGCTAATTGTTTGATTGGGTTCTCTGTGCGACGTGCACCGACCGAGAACGGTGAAATTTTTCGTCAGTGTCTCAATGTAAATCGAGCGCCTATAGGTGCTAATAGTTTCAGCGGACTGAAACAAATGAAACACCTATAGGCGCTAACAGTAAAACGAAACCAAATTTTAAAAGCGTCTTTAGCGCCGATAGTAGCGAAAGGGTTAAGTAGCTGGCTGTCACGATACGTCGTTACCCTAAATCACGTTTTGGAGCTGGATGTATTTAAAGAGATCGATTCTAGTAACCCTTTCGCATTAAGTTATTTTATAGATTCCGCGAGTACGATATCAATCTATTTCGCCAAGATTCTTCAACCACTCCGTGTTACCGCATCACCAATGCATCATCTATGCAGTAGTTTCTAGGTAAATACGCAATAAGGTTATTCATACTTAATTAATCATTACCACGACGATAACGGTTGTAACAGAACCAGTTTCCTGCAACATACAATTTAGTTCAAAATCATTTTCAGTTACATTTGATTTTAACTCACCATTCTGATGTAGCAATTTTTAGTTGACTGTTCCCACATAATACAATCTCACCGCTCGGGTTCTATCAACTAAGTTATTATATTAGAGTTACAACATAACCCAAGAGCTACCTAATGTCTTATCAGGAATCCAATACCGTTTTCCAACCTACAGTGACTCACAGTTACATTCGGACATTTTTAAAAGGACGATAACTGTTTTAAGATTAGACTATACGACTTCAATTTATCGAATTCTGTATCATAGAAGATGGATCGCTGTTCGAACATCCGATGTAACCTGATTTATTTTGTAAGAAATAATTTTTCATTAACATTACGTTTGCAGAAAATTTTCGAGTTTGAGGTCTTTTCAAGGTCATAGTATAATACACTGTTGAATTCATCTCGACGTCGGCAACAATCCTATGACGTCCAAAAAATGTGCTGCCACTTAAAAAAGTCAAGGTGACCTTTACTTTTTACCGTAAAAAGCAGTTTTCCAGATTTAATAATATGCGAACACGTAGCTCGCCAAGTACCGATGAACTTTTGTTTAAAACATTTTTTAATCGCACTACCGGAAATGCCTTAAAAATGGTGACATAACTTAACGCGTACAATATACAAGATGTTCGCAATAATTTGAACCAGCGTTTTACTCGTAAACGGTAAACATTAGGAAAAAACGAAAGAGAAGGACGTTGCAGTATATTTTAACAGCAACACGATAGCTATCCCAAATTTTTAATACAGGCTCGAATGAAAAGTTTTCGAACACCAATATTACTGTTCCTTCGCGATTCGGACAAATTTTGCATTTCTTTTTTCAATTTTCTTTACGCGTCATCGAGTAAACAAAGCCTCCCAACTCTTTAAAAGAACTTGATTCGTTTAGTTCGATTTTAATCAAATTACCGTATCGTAAAGAGTGTCTGAATATTAAATCGAACCAATATAACTATATCCAGGTGACAGCAATACTTTTGAACGGCGTGTACGCGACTCCTTAACAACCCTAAAGGATCATCAGCGAGTCGACGCCGGAAATGTTTCGAACCTAACCGGAACCGGATGCTCGGCAAGAAAAGGGGTGTGGAATAGTGACAATGGGCATTTCCATTGGCACACGTTATGGTGCTCAATAGTAGAGAGTAGAAAGAGATAGCGAGGACGAAAGAAACCGCGTTCAGGGCTGCTATAGGGAGCAATGGGGGAGGCAAAGGGAGTCAGGGGGAGATAAGGGGGAGGTAGGGGGAGAAAAAAGATGACCGGGCACCCCCTGGGGAGCCAGGAAGCCACCCAAGAAGCGAACTCTCCGATAACTTGTAGGACATACCGCGGCTTTGCTATTCAAGCTTCGCCAAGTAATACCATAAATATTCCTGGCCGTATGCCGGGATCCATGTTGCCACAGAGCACTCGATACGCGACGGCCAAAGAGAAAACGATGGACGATTAGGATGCTGAGCGGCCGGCAGGGATGGAAGTGGAGCTGTCCGGGTCCGGGAATTATGCAAGAAAGATTTTTCGCCGATGGAGATACGAGAGTGTTCTCTATGCGGACGGTTGCGAGAATGTTCGGGCAATTTGAGTCTGCAAGGTTCGTGTTGTTAATAAAGGTACCGAGTTTACGTGCACTGTAGAAAATTGGAAGGCAGCGGAAGGATTATCCGGATAGGAGGTCAATGTTGGGCTTACAACGATAACCGTTCATTTTCAATTCATACATTCGTAGAAAAGTTTTTTGGATTTAGAAGGATTTTAAAAGAGACGCGTTCATTGTCTCCGTCATATGACTCAGCCTACACGAAAGTATTCGATTTCAATGTGATCTTCTAGCCCCGTTAAGGACACTACATCATAGACGCAACAAGTAAATAGATTTTCTCTAAACGAAGCATTACGCGCGTTTCTCAGCGGGCGAACGTTAAGGCCTGCCAAAGTACACGGTTCCGAGTACAATGTCAGGGGAAAAGCTTTCTGCCTTCTGACGATAAAGTGTCGCGTTTAGCGGCAATACCAACTCCGAAACGCTACTAAATTCATACAGTTTATACGCAATAACGCCGAAGCGAGATATCGCAACGGTCGAACCCGGCTCGTTTCCCGAATTGTGTCCGCTCTGGTCGAAACAGTATTTTACATTGGGGTGTCAACCGTTCCCGTTCACCGTGTTTCATCCATCGATACAGTCCGTCGCAAAAATATTTCTCCCGAAGTCCTGCAAATTTCATTCTTCCACCCCATCTCCTGAATAAAGATATTCTTCGGAAAAACTGCGACAGTTACATTATAGAAGGTAATTGGCCAAATATGTACAGTGGATCCAAACAGTATTTGAATATAAAATTTAGGATTCGCAAGAAATTGGCGATATTTAATTCTCTCTTGTAATTTCGTGAATAATAATCGTACAGTAAAAAACCTGAACTCATTTTGAAGATTAAGGACTCTACTTTCAGACAACATTATTGTTTCTCCACGGTATTTCTGCACGACGTGGCAGATCGGAAACCACAGACCCATAATTATTTTTGAAACATGCTGTTACTCGAAGCGCCTGCAGAAACAGTAAGAAATTTTTCTCGCGGATAAATCTTCCTTACATTTGAAAAATGAAGCATTCGCTTTGCAACGACGTGACACCTTAAAAATTGATGCACGATTTTTTTCATCGTTTTATGGAACAAAAATCAAAACCAAGTTCGGTGGTGTAAAGCCATCATAGTGTACCTCAAATTACCGTAACTTTGGCAATACACCTTCCCTTCAAAAATGTTTGACACGATTTTTAGAGCTGCCTCGATTGGTAGCGTTTCGCGAGAAAATATAATTTCAATTTTCAAAATTTTCATAGGTAAAAACGAGTGTATTGTACCATTTTTGATAACGAAATTATCACAGTTCAAGTACCGACGATTTCCCGAGATATTTCTTGGATCCACTGCAGATTCTGTATGTTGCATATGAAATATAAAGCGAGGTTCCTGTTTGTTTTCTATGTAGTCGTGTAACGTGAAGATTTTCGTGTACCATTGTGATTCTTAAGTTGTAGATATTATATTCATTTTGAAAAAGCTTCGCTTGCGTACAAATTCGCCGAACCGTATTAAAAAAAGATTTACTTGTCGTAATCTACGAAAGTATTTCTGAGCAGCGTTCAAAATAAGTATATTACAAGCAATTACGATTAATAGGTGTAGATTTTTGTGTTAACTTATTATTAGACTGTGGATTTCATGCATTTACGAGGAAAGGAAGAGAAACATAAGACAGTAGAAACATTAAACATATTAAACAACGACGATATATTACTCTATCAATTCGACTATAATTAATATAACAATAAAATGTCCGTTTGGCTTCTGTTTCTTGAAATTAGTGCAGAAAATTTTGATTTTGCATAAAGATTCGTAATTTGCTTCTTATTTTAGCTTAAGGCAATCATGTTGTGTGAAAAAGAATCTTTTGGAATTCTTTTTGGAAAAATTGTACGCTACATATTTTTTAAACTTTTCAGTCACATTGCCACACATCTTAGAAAGTAGAATTTCTGTGATCAAACATCGCACAATGCTGTCGGCAACATGTCTATTTTTCGAATCACATAAGAAGCATGCACGACAATCATAGTGTCGTCGCATTAAAATAAACTTTATTTAAAAGTAAAATCATATATCTAAACAAAAACTGAAGAAACGACCGAAAATATTACCTTCGTATCTTAAAATGGTACATGATAAACCCGAAGGCTATAATAGTATTTCTCGATCCAGACGCTTCATGACATTTGCATTCTAAAATCAGATATTTTGTATGCAATAACCTAGTGTGTACAGGGTGATCGGTATTTGATGGTGCAATTGAAGAGGAGGCGATTCAACATAAACAAATAAGGCAGAAACGTACAATAAAATTTTTTCTATGAGGTTTTTTTTCAGAAAATCGACTTTCAAAGCCCGCGGTGATAGGTATTCTTAAGAAGTAGAACCGGTAGACCATGAACAGACAAGTGCATGTATTTAGTATATATAGGCCGGTTGTTTTGAATGCGGTGTCAATCCATTTTTTCTTCTTTCGAGACTAGTTTATAAGTAAAAAGTTCACTAAACTATTTGTGTATTTTGTGATTTCTCAATTTATTCCAAAAATGGACTTGCACCACTTTCAAAATAAATGGCGCGTATACATATAAATCTCTATCGAGATTTTCAAAATTAAATAAAATGATGCAATCTCTGAACTTCATTTCACGAGAGAAGATGCAAAATTAACAATGTGGTGCGACTTTTCCTTGGAAATCAATCAAGTTCGCGGAGCTCGGTACTTTTAAGAAGTAGAACCGGTAGACCATGTACAGACACGTCGGACGGCTCCTATTCAACAGCTTGCGTATTCGCCGGGTTTCCAAACTCGACTTCCTTGTGGTTCCAGTTCGTCGTGGAAACATCGTCGGCTCCCGCAGGGGATCAAGAATGGTTAGACAATAACGATGATCGTCTTTAATTACGGAAACGATAACAACGACCCCGATCTTTAACGGTTCACCGACGAAAGGTATGTCTTTATCCAAAAATAGCTGGCGTGCTCTCGATCTTTTGTTCTTCGATAGGAATATTTCGGCCGAACAAATCAAGTGTCTATCACTGTAATCACTCGTATTTCCAATGCAGAAAAAGGATATTCCCATTACTGAAAAATTGGTTGATCGCTAATTGCAAATTCAATTTTGATTTTTCAATCGTCTAAAAAATTACAAATATTGCTGAACTATGAAGAAAACTGTACAATAAAATACTATAATAATAGGTTCTGACGTTTTGGAATAAACAATTCTCAAAGTAAGGCCAGTACATCTAATTGTAAGAATAATATGTGTAAGAGTTGGTACATTTTATGTATCCTTTTCACTTCAACCATTGTTCGAACATGTTTCCGTACACATATGTAATATTAATCCATGCCGATTTATTCAGGGAAGAACGCGCAATACTCCTGTGCTAGATAGAACCGCATAACTATTATTGTTAGAGCACAAGGTAAATTAAAACTCGTTGCGCAGTGCTATCGATAAGTTTCGAAGAGGTATAAAAATGGGAGATTCGCCACGGATTTCCGTTAAAACGGCGTGCAATCATTTTTCCGCGACCCGACGCAATGAGAAACACCTGACTGCTTCTTGCAACGTGTTTTTCACCGTTCGATTTCACGCGACGGAAATTACTTGCCGCGTTGTATCCGTGTTTTATCGCGTTTCGACTGTTCATCTCGAGGTTCAAGCGTAAAATCCCGATTTCGTTCCAGTTCTGCAAGCAGTAGAGTCATCGTGCATCATCAGGTATTCTCACAAGGTTATCACTGACAGAATCTGATGGTACAATTTCGAAAATCACCGCTTTAATCAGTGAATCACAACAGAAATTACAGAAAAGTAATAAAATTTAATACTGGACTTACAAGGACCAAACGTAATTTCGCTCGATGTTAAATAACACCGAACAAATCTCAGGCGCGAACGGACTGAAATACAAAAATTAAAAAAAAAAAAGAAAGTTTGCTGTACCGGATCGAAATAAGACTAACAAAAATCATCTACTGGTTTCCCACAACTCTTGTTCTTCGTTATTTGAAGCTTTAAACTGGTTCCATTCAAACTACTTTCATCAAATCGGTGTGTAGCATGACTCGAGAACCAATCGATCAATCTACAACATCAGCCCCTTTCGATCGTAGCACCAATTGCCGATCACTATATATTAGGTTGTTGCATATGAAATATCCGGTTTCGGAATACAAATGTTACGAAGCGTCTTGATCAAGGAAAACTATTGCAGCCTCCAAGTTCGTTAAATTATATTTTTTAAAAAATCAATATGTACACGTTATTGTACGATATTTTGTGTACCTGCTGAAAAATCGAGCTAAATATCTGAAACTAGAAGGACGTGACAGCCAGGTTCGCAAAACTATGTCTACAAAATATTTTCTCAGAGTTTTATCCAACGCATATCCATTAATGACACCCTAAACGAAATAAAGAAAGGTGGTCCGTTCAATATTGCTTGTAAATAAAAGAAACATTGCTTTCGAAAACGGTAATCTTTTCTATAAAGTCGCACCACTTTGTTAATTTTGCATCTTCTCTCGTGAAATGAAGTTCAGAGATTGCATCATTTTATTTAATTTTGAAAATCTCGATAGAGATTTATACGTAAACGCGCCATTTATTTTGAAAGTGGTGTAAGTCCATTTTTGGAAAAAATTGACAAATCACAACATACACAAATAGTTTAGTGAACTTTTTATTTATAAACTAGTCTCGAAAGAAGAAAAAACAGACTTACACCACATTCAAAACAACCGGCCCATATACTAAATACATGCGCGTGTCTGCTCATGGTCTACCGGTTCTACTTCTTAAGAATTCCGAGCACCGCGGACTTTTCAAAGGCGATTTTTTGGAAAACAGAACCTCGTATGAAAAAATTTTATTGTTCGTTTCCGCATTATTTATTTACGTTGAATCGACCCCTTTTCAATTGTACCATCAAATACAGATCACCCTGTACGCACTACGTTATTGCACACACAATATCTGATTTTCGAATGCAAATGTGATGAAGCGTCTGGATCGAGAAATACTATTATAGCCTTCGGGTTTATCATGTACCATTTGAAGATACGAAGGTAATATTTTCGGTCGTATCTTCAGTCTTTGTTTAGATATATAATTTTACTTTTAAATGAAATTTATTTCAATGCCTCGACAGTATGATTGTCGTGCATGCATTTTATATGATTGGAAAAATAAACGTATTGACGACAGCATTATGTTGATCATTATGTGGTGATAAATGAACGCACTATGTGTCGAACGTAGAAAAAACTCAAAAATGAATATGACAGTACCGTAGAAGTGGAAAGTGAGTGACCAAAATTTTCAATTGCTACGGTCTTATGCTTCTGTTTAATGTTACTGTCAAAAATCAGACATTTCATGCGCAGCAACCGAATAGGCAAGTGTATTCCAAAGAATGTAAGCCTCAATTTGTATCGATATTATCAAATTCAATGAATGTTTTCACATATTTCTTACGAATAAAACACGCGTCTGTATTGAAAACGGTAATCTTTTCTTGAAACTAGCACCGTTTAGTCCATTTTACCATTTCTTTTACGAAATCAGACTCAGAGACTGTATAATATTGTTAGGGAGAGGGAACCGTTCGGGTTTTTTAATTTTCAACAAACACAATGTGCGCTGTGCGTAATAATAATTGACAACTGGAACTCATAGGACGGGGACGCATAGAAATTCTACTTTCTAAGATGTGTAGCAATGTGCCCGAAAAGTTCAAAAAATATGTGGCTCACAGTTTTTCCAAAAATAATTCCAAAAGATTATTTTTCGCAAAACATGAATCCTTTAAAGGAAAAAAAAGTAGACTACGAATCTTTATGAAAAATCAAAATTTCCCGCTGTAATTTGAAGAAACATTAGCCAAACAGGAAGCTTCTTCTTTTGATACCTGTAGTCAATCGATACTAATCTATCGACGTTGTTAAATTTGTTTAAGCTTTTTCCTCTGCGAACTGACAATTGAGAACTATGTCGCATACGACTTATCTGTTTAGGTAGTATCGCCCCTTTTGAGGCTGTACCATGAGATGCCGTTGACCTTATTAGAGGGTGTTCTAAAAATATTATAAATTCTTGAAGCGGGCGGTTCCTAAAGTTATTTAAAGTAACTTTTTCCTTCGCAAAAATGGCCGCATCGGCTTTGTTAAGAAGTTAATAGAGAAAAACACGCACCGATCGGAACACCGGTACAGCGGACGGACTCCGGCTAGGCGACAGGTCCGGCTGAGCGCGACGTTACCATTGGCCGAGTCGGTATCCGCCCGCTGTAACGGTGTTCCGATTGGTCCGTGTTTTTTTTAATAACTCGTTAACAAAGCCGATGCGGCCGTTTGTGTAAAGGAAAATGCTACTTTCCATAACCTCAGGAACCGCCCATTTCAAAGATTTACAACGTATTTAGGACACCCTGTATAAAATGAGAGCACCCATTGTCGTATGCAGCTCGCAGCTCTTCCTCGGTCAGAAAATTGTCAGAAGGTTCGTCAAAAAGACGAAAATAGAACTGAAAGAAGGCTTCGTTGCAGGATCAACGAGGTATACAAAGAAAAATCCGGGCAGTTTCGCAAGCCGACGGAAATTATAGTGCTCGGACGTCGGCAATTTCCTATGCGCGAGTGGAAATCAGCCGGCACGTCAATCCCACATCGATCGCAGTCACTTAGCACCATCGTTACTTTAACGAGCACCCGTTTCCGCATCAACATTGTATTGCAAAAGCGTAAAATTGCCCCGCGTTTAACAAATAACGAACTCTGATAAAGCGAGGTCCCCTTTTTTCGTAGTTGGACGGCTAAGAGCAGCATTGGGAAGCCTGTCGAGCCGAAAGCTACGGTAATCCAGCCGATTAAACTCTTACCGTAATGGAAGAAGCAATACAACGGCCGTTGTTGCATTATGCTTTGTAATTGTTGTAAATTGAACGAGTATATCGGTACCGCTCGACCCCGGTCGACCGCAGATGGATATCTCGATTTTCCTACTGTACGTACCGGTCATCGATGATGCGACGTTTTCCTTGCACCGACGCTTTTTAAACCTTTAAAGAGATAAAAAATGGAGTTTCGATATGGTGTGTTGTTGACCTTGACGAGTTTCATACGGAATTACTTGGATTTTTTATCATTTTTTAATCCTGCGATGCTCGAAAGCGTTTTACTTATGCAAAAGCAAAGACTGAAAAAGAGTTATGGACCTTTTTAGTATACTGTACTTAAAACTTGGGCTACAAATCTTTCTCAACAAAATTTTCATATATAATATTTTCATACATTACATAAAACACCTGTTGTATCTTCGTTTTAAAATCATCAATTTATTCAATAATAATGAAAAATCTCAATTTTCGAAGGCTGAAGTTCACTGAAATCAATCGAACTGTGTACAATATACGATTGCAACGAACCGTGGAAGCTATTACTAACATTTTATAATGTTCAGGAATCACGATAAGCACGAAAGGTTGGCGGTAGTGCAAGAGAATCTCGGAGTTATGGGAGCGAAATAGTGATCTTCGGAACGATGACGGCAGCGGTCAGCTGCGGACGGTCACGATCGCTTCTGAATCGGGACCGATTAATCGAGGCAAGCGACAACGATCGATAATTGCCGTTGCCTAATCGCGACACAATGAGGTACCGAGCGGCCGAGTAACGATTATGAGACGACTTAACCCCTGGCGGCGGATCGGAGCACGATCGCTGAGCCTCATGCTGGGCCCACTCCTTATTTACCTCGGCCGGGGCCGCGGTGAGGCAACAACGCACCATTCGGAAACCTTCGAGCTTATCTCCATCAATAAGTACCTGTCGGGTACGCGACCGACCGGACGCTGCACTGGTCGGTGCACCGGCCGAACCGACATTTCGTTTTCATTCATAGGGTGCTCGGAATAACCAGATTTCCACTTGCACTATTTTTTCTGCAATTTTTCTCGAATTATGCGCAGTGCGCATTGTTGTCGTCCGGCAGATATTGCCCAAAATAATTGAGGCGAATTTAGACTGCACTTTTCGATGTGCACTAGGGTAGATGAGCTAATCACCGTACCATGTTTTCCAGATCTCAGGAGTTTTACTTATTATTAAAAATAACAGTAATAATTTACAAAGAGGTACTCCTCTCCGATTCGATGAAACTTAAATATGTTATAGATTTCGACATTCTCAACAACTTTTTCCTTTTCACATACAGGGGGGGGGGGGGCGTCTTTGGTTTTCGAGATATTCTCAAAAAACCATTATTAGTACTGAATTGAATTTTTCGTATTCGTGCATGCTCCGTGGCAACGTAAGCCTGCTCCAGCGCGGTGTGTGCTTACCGTGTTTGTAAGTACGCTGAGGAGATGAGAGAGAAAAGGGTCTCGCTCTGGTCATACATATACATATAAGGAGAGCTTTCAATTTTGAACGACTACTCCTGGACGCATGCATGGTCGGGCCGACCCGACGACCTAACAACAACTTCTTCTATTCGCATGAATAAACCATCTTAAATCTAATCGGATTAACGCATTTTTTTAAGCAATTGCCGAGATATTTCCAATTGGGGATCTTTAATATTTGATATATTAATATTTGAGACTACAAATAAAAAGATGGATTAAACATTAATGAAATCCTTGTTTTTTTACAATGCAAAAATCATGCGAATAGAATGAGTTGTGATTAGGTTGTGGAGGGGGCGGAGAAGGGTGGCCCAACGACCGGCCCGACCACGAATGCGGACATCCAAGAGTGGTCTTTCAAAATTGAAAGCTCACCTTATATGACCAGAGTGAGATCCTGTTTTCTCTCTCCTGTCCACAGCGTGTTTACAAAAAATAAGTAAACAGACGCCGCGCCGGAGCAGGCTTACGTTGCCACGGAGCGTCCCAGAATACGGAAAATTCAATACAGTATTAGCAATAGTTTTTTGCGAATATATCTCGAAAACTGAAAGCGACCCCCCTATATGTGGAATAGAAAAAGTTGTGGCAATTATTTACATTAGGGGCTTCCTCATCGATTTTGATGACGTTGAAATATGTTGTCAAGGTCATCATTCTGAACAACTTTTTCCTATACATGTTATCGCCGCTCAGCTTTAGTTTCCGAGATACTCGCAAAAAAGTTTCAACATCTCACGATCTCAAAGTGATCGGAGCAGGTCTGTGTTAGATTTGAAATTGTGGCCGCCGATAACGTGGCCACGGCCGCGGCAAATTTATATGCGTATAACTTTTTAACTAATGAATTCCGCGCATTAAGATTTTCATTTTCGGTGTTTTCTCGTCGAAATCTATAATATTGTATAAAAACAAACTTGAAAAAAAGAGTTCTCCAAAACGCAGTTAAACCTAAATTAATAATGTTTTGAGAAAACTCGTGAAAAATTAGTAATCTTCGTGTTAGCATTGTTTACGTTTGTCACGAATGCAGTGCCACAAACCAGGCTCGTGTTGTTTACGTTTGGTCCGAACGAATTACCACGAGTCTCACTCTTCTTTGTTGTAGGACAAAGGGTTAATATGTTTGCAGATTGAAAATAATATAACGGTATCTTGAAACTCATCTAACGTTTTTACTGTTTAAAATTATACCCACTCATTCTTGTTGAAAATGCATAAAATCCGTTGTCCAGTCAACAATTTGCTAATTTCGCATTCGTTTAGAAAATACAGATAAAAAATGCTAAGCAAATATTTTTTTCACTGGGTCATTTCAAATTCATCGATTTTTCATTTTGTTAAAAATCAATGATTGCGCGACGTAGTACCTATAAAAGCATTAGATGGATAGTGTTTGTATCATCGTTTTGTAGGTTTTGTAATTATTTTATAAAACCCAAGCCTTCAAATTTTTCTATTTTTCTGTGTTTTCATAACAATTGAAGTCCTTATTAATAGATCATTTAATATTCAATGTTTTTGCAGTCAATATCAGCAATTTTTTAAGGAGAACATTGCTAGCTCGGTAAGTAGTAGATATGGACCGGAATCGTCATCCAAATAATTTATCGCGAATGTTTCTGCAAATTTATTCATGTATCAACACCTTAGGGACGCAAAAGCGAAAGTAAAGGATCGGCAGTCGCCCCAGAATATTGTTTACCACGTTCATGCGTGACAGCGCTATCGCACAATCGGAATATATGACTAGAACGATACGATCTCTCCTTTAGAAACATTCTATCAAAGCTTACTTGCTACTATCAACGCTGAGGCGTCGGAAAGACTCTTAACCGCGAAAAAAATCCATCACCATTTGCATACAACAATGTCTCGTAATCCTTGTTATGCAATCCTTTGTAATCCTCTGACCGAACAAATTGTCGTGTTCAGGATAATAGAAAACTAATAATAAGACCACACGCAGCCCAAATAGAACAAAAACATCTTACAGTGGGTGTACAAAATATTCGTACACCCTTTAAAAGCGAATAAATTTTCTAAAATTGGACCAAGCTGCTCGAATTTTTTTGGGGGATCTTAAACGGATTAATTTGCCGCGTAATTTACGAACAATTATTTTGTAAACTGCTATTGATTGGATTTGAGAAAGAAACTATTTTTTAAAAAAATCACGATTTTTTACTTTTTTATCTGTGCCTATAATAAAAATGTAAAATATGTCTTTTCTAGATCCAAGTGAATTACATACATGCACATGGTTTCACTAAAATTGATTAAGGTTGCTATGTACCATGAGCGATAAAAATGGCAAAAATTGTAAGAAACTGCAATTTAAATGAACAGCATATCTTACAATACCTATAGCTTTCTTATGCGTCAATCGAGTTCGATGAAACGTTATACATATATTTAACTTGTTCAGATTTACAAAAGGCATATTTCAAATGGTCATTATAGGGACAGATGAAGAAGTTAAAAATCGTGACCGTCACTTTTTTCTTGGTAATTGCGACCGATAGCAACTATTAGAAATATTATATACACACTGCCTACTAAACTAGTCCTTTTAACATCTCAAAAAATGTTATGCCGTTTCGTCCGATTTTTAAAAAGTTATTAGTTGCTAAAGGCTGTCCACTTAATTTTGTACCCAACTGTATGCAACTTAAGGGGGGAATTCTCGTGTAACAAGCACGAAAATAAGTGATTCTTGCGATTTGTTTTACAAAAACTATTTATATTATCGGAGTAAAACTTTTTGGAATACAAGTAGGCAACATCAACGTATAAGAAAAAAATTATTTGTTCCACTTTTCATTAATTTTTTAACAATATTTTCAATCCTGTCAACCTTGTTGAGAAAGCAGCTAATATTGGTGTACAATGTAGCAAGTGTGACCCTTCTCTGATAGCATAAAATTACGAATTATTTTAAAATTTGATTATTTACGCTGGTACTGTACCAAAATTTACGAAAAAATATAGAGCATCCGAAAATTATGAATTTTTTTTAAAGATATATGCTCTTTTCAATGGGAAAATTAATCTTATATCATAAGAAAACATATTATAAGCTGAAATCGTGGTTCAGTACTTTGCAATGAAGCGAATGTGTCTTGTCCGACATTCATCGGTTTATTAGTTTTGTAGTTATTGCGTATGTCAGTTTAATTATGCAATTTAGTTGTGCAGTTTAGTTATGCAATTATGAGGTAGCATTCTTTTGCCGCATCATGCGAGATTCAAACGTCGCGCGCGTTCGGCTTGAGTCGTCGGCTGTCGGACGTTGTCGAATCTCGTCGCGAGTTGTATGGGAGAGTTGTGCTTTGTTCGTAGCGTCGCGCAGTGATGCCAGGAACACCCAAAACTGTGTCCTCTCCTCCTTTTCCCCTTCCACTATCCCATTCCACTACCTGAGCACGCTTCAATGTCCCCCACTATGAACGTAGAATGGTCATAGGAGAGGTGGTAAACTGTATTCCCCTCGATTTAACCGATCTGGCATCACTGGCGTCGCGTCGTTTTTCGTTGTACGTACTTGTGTGATCTCGCTGCGTCTCACCATGTTGTGTGTTACGGCAAGCAAATGTGCAGAGTGTTATATATATATATATATATTATTATTAACTATTAACCATTTCTTCATGATGTATTAAATAAATACCTTCTTTTCATTTATCCTATACCAGCGACCACGCCATTACTTTCAAACATAACCTAACAGCAATAAATAGTAAGAATTTAACTAGAAAGAAAAAAACACTCGTAGTTCAAGACTATCCATTCATATTCCCAAAAGGTCTAGTCCAATATGACCAATAGTTATTCTAAAAAAAATTCCTAACAATCGCTTGTTTTCGCTGCTGTTACACGCGAAGCTGCCCTTAACCTAGCACTGTAAATTGCTATTATCCGGACACTCTTGTCCCACTGATTAGTACGGATTTCAGTTTTTGTAGCAAAAGTATCGTCGAAAAAAATTGGTACAATTTAGAAATATTGAAAATAAACGATTTAAGTTTTAAAATGGGTCAAGATGAAACATCCTCCGACTTTTCGGAACCTCCGAACGCGAACAACTTTCATGGAAGGGTACCATAAAGGATTTTCAAGCGAATTCCGTAGGAATTCCTCGAGTTCCGAGAGCACGAGCTCGTGCGTCGCGGGCCACCGCGACTGCAGAACAGTTCCGGGCTCCGCCCGATTGCGGTGCAACCTGCGATTATTGATGGAATCTCGGTGAACGGCGATTCTTGGACGCGCACCACGTTCTCCTCCGTTCTCCTCGTCGTCTCTACCCACGTTGCACCACGTACCACCTTAATGAACGACGTCGAAACGTTTCGACACGTTCAAATTGGCCGATGATCCCCTACATTCCGTCGTCCTCTTAACTGCACGCTGCAACTCTACCTTCGGCATCCTTCTGCAACCCTGAGTTCAGAATTGCGATTCAAAACTACACCAACCACGCGATTCTATTCCAGTCTCTGAAGAATATTATCATAAAATCTTTCCCGGAGAATTCCTATTGGGTGCATTTGAACAATATGAGTGCTTTTTGGTAGCTGATTTTTATGCAAAATAAACATTGTCTGTATTAACACTAAACCCACCAAGCAGTTCGACTAAACCTACCAAAGCTGGTCAAACGACTGATTTCACAGTTTCTATTTTATAATTATAGTAGAGACGGATCATGAAAGTATTTCCCACACTATCGACCAAATGTGGAATGCGTCGGTAGTCTTTTGTTATACCGAAAGCTTTGATATTTAGTAAGTACAACAATTTTCTTACGTTGTCATAAGAAATAAGATTACATTATTATTTGGGCAGATGTTAATCCCATTCTCAAAAATTAAGCTTTAATAACGCTTCGCTATAATTCTAACCTAAAACGATGATGTTTTAGGCAATCATAACGGTTCGAATAGGTGGTCCATCTATTTCATGACCATGAAATAAATAATGAAAAATCGTGTTTCGTTTTCCCTTGGAAAAACTAAACTACTTTCCGAACAACCCAATAGTAAATTTCTTGTTAATTAACCAACTAGAATCATTGTCGGTAAAACGATGGATATTCGTTTGACGAATTGTCATAACTTTTTCGTCGTACGCCCTACGTTGGTGTTGGAGTAATGAGCGATGATTCGAGTTTGGCGACGTCACTTATATGTATGTGTGTCTGCGTTGTGTGATTGCCAGGTGACGTATCTAACTCTTGCGGAGCGTTTTTTTTTTTTTTGTATGTCTCAAAACTGGTCAGCGTGTAGTTATTATTCGTATCCTTTTATTAAAAACTCTGTTATATATTCATCGAAATATTCGCTTTATTTAACCTCGTACACCATAAGTTTAACAATTGGGAATTCGTAGGCAAATTATCCCAACTAACTTCCAACTGTCGGCCACCCTTGGCCAACCATAAATGCTACTAGGGTTGCCTACGCTAGTATCAGAATGACCAGCTCAAACGTAGCTGGGTTGGGTGGATGGCGTGTGACGGGTAGTTTGCGGATGCAGCAAAATTGCAATCCGTCATTGCAGCCACGACGGGATAATAATTACGGGCGAGCTACCGGCCGAGGGGGAAAATGAAGGAGCAAGGCGAAAGACGGCTTGTACGAGTAAATTTATAGAAGTCAATTACATCGTTACGCATGGAACTGTTTACTCCTAAACGCTAGTCAACCGTTGCATTCAACCGCGCTAATAATACGATATACAATTGCAATCGGTTGCGAGTACCGTGTGTGTTTGCATTCGACTCGGAGCCATGCAACGATGAGCTCTCTGTAGACTCTGGGATAATAAGAGATCGTAAAAACGTTTCATATTTCTCGTCACCAGAGTTCATAACCGTTTCGCGTGCTTTCCACTGTGCGAGCATCTCAACCGCCACTCTTCTATCCAGTGCCCATCAGTGTTACGAAGTATTGGGCAAAATTTCATTTGGAAATAAGAATAAATTGTTTTATCCAACTACAATTTGTCTAAACGATACCACGAATATATTATTTATTATTACTCATCTGTATGAAAATTTAATTTTGCACTTGGATGCCACAGAGGAGTAAATAATAAATATTTTCCCGTTTTATCGTCTCTGTATTATTTTATGTAGTGACAGATAACAGTTCATGTGTGCTTGCAACGCTATTTGCTTTTCAAAGAAGTTATGCAAAAGTGACCCAACCATTTCCGAATTTTCAATTTCTTGGTCGCCAATCGCATTAAAATCAAAGAACTCATAGCAATTATCCAAGTTCGATGAAATCAACCGAATGTACTGTTTTCTATAAAATCCAATAATATATATTACGCTCTATCCTTATTGCATTAACATTACATTTAGTTGTTTATTTATTATTATTTATTATATCGCGTTGCCTCTCTCGTATCTCTACTTATTTCAATTGTGTGTGCTAACGTGAAAACGATATAATAAGTTGCATTGTAAACAATTCGTATAAAAATGTTCAAAATGAATTTACTGTTTTAATACAACTATTTAGAATCTGTAATCGAAGCTTTGTAGATTTTCGAAAAGTCTGCGAAGCAATCTAGCAATAAATAGAAAGCGACATTTGATAAATAAAGATTAGAATTTATTAAAGAATTCAAAAAATGAACGCAATACTGGAATTCAGTGAAAATGTTTTAGTAACTGGAAAATTCAACGGTCAAATGAATTGTCATAGGATTCGTTTAACGAGGGTTCCTTTGTTTCGTTACCCCCATAGTTTCGACCCTCGCCACTTTCAGGATTGGATAGGCAACCCCGCGTCCAACCCACCACAGCATTTATGATGGCCGAGGGTTGCCAAGGATGTTCTACACTTCCCCCTCCCTTCGACGAATCAAAAATGGGAACTGGTTTTCGTACGATTACGAACGCAATACGTAAAAGACGACAAAGGACAATAGGGACAATAAAAGATTGAAGGACAATAGTTTTTTGAAAATGATTTCGTTGACAGTTGTTCGAAGCAAGAAATGAAAAATATAGTAAACATCCAGGGGAATGCGTAGTATGCTTTAGGATTCTGTTGTGCCGTGGATATTAGACGCAGAAAAATATTCAAATGCTAACTTACTCTTCCTTTTATTTCGACGACAATGCATAATATATCAACAGTTGTCTTAGTCGTGGTATCCGCATATTCTAGCGCAATGCGGTTTTGTCGCTTGTTGAATATTTATTTATAATATACCGCCTAAAAACTCAGATTGTCAGTTTACAAATAGTTTTGCTCTTAAATATACTTAATATAACTAAGAAAAGTTCGAGTAAAAAACAGCTTCACAGTTTTTCACAATAATTACGAATAGACTATGAATTTTGTTCATTTATGGCAAAAGTAAATAAATGACAAACAAAACTGTAAACATATTAGAAGATTTCAAGTATGTTATTACATAATTTTTTATTTTTTTGCAATCATTGGAAGAAGAAAGACATTCTCATCTAGCTTCCTATTCTTAGAATCGACTTGGCACATTTTTACTTTTCATAAAAACCCGCAGTCTAATTATAAAACAATGTTCAGGTCAAGATTATATTTGTTCATTCCATAAATACAGTCTAACATGCTAACATATTCAATCGATTACTAAATTTCAATTACTTCTTGCCACTCTTAACTCACTGTTAGAATAACAGTTTTTTGAATAACATTAAAAAATACGTTTCGTAGATCTGTATTGTAAGCGGTTGAAAACAAAAGAGCGTAAGGTGGACTTACACCACTATGACTACCATCTTGCCGTATCTCCGTTACGCGTGCACTTGTCAAAAAACTGTTATTACTATATTATTATCTGCTTTAAATTCTATAACTTTTAGTTAAAACATTTTCTGGTATTGTTTCAAATAACGAAAATATTTCAAGTTGACAGTTCATGTCTCACACTGGATTAGAATAAACATTTTCTGTACACTTCTGTAATTAGCAAAAGGAAATGACCCTAGTTGCGGCGAGTGCTCGAATCGTTAGCATAGCATTGTAAATACAGTTCCCGATGATTCCCTGTTTACATTCTGAAATGTTGTCCTGGGTATTCAGTCGAACGTTGTCCTATGCAAGAATCGGTCGTTGGTATATGTATATTTCCAGCATTTGGAGTTGCTTTCGGGAGTTTTTGAAAAGTGGAGAATTTCAAATTTGTTGTTCGGATTACAGTGCCGTGTACTTTGAACGTAAACCTACTAATTTCGAAATTCGGTACTCCATTGAAACGCGGTATGTAATTCATCGATAACGAATTCAGTCGCAACAAAAATTATTTTATAAAAATCAGTTTCCTCGCAAATTGGAAGTTTGAAAAATTAATAGAATACATTCGCGTTATTCTACGTAACGTTATATAGAACCTCGCACATTTATGTATAATAATATATGTATAATTCCAGTATTGTGTAATAATGTGCTGAAAGTAATTAAATAAGAAAAACATTAACGAATTCATAATTACATTACACAATTAATCATTTCATTTTAAGGATTTAAAAATTTTATATATATTTTACGTGTATATGTATATGTATACATATACGTAATACGTTCTACTCGTACAAATGTACGTATAGACAAGTATATACTTAAGTATAAAGAAGAGTTGGTTATAATAAGATTACTATACTTGTCACAATTAGTTTTTGATTTTACAATTGAGCATATCCTTTGAAAAATGAATCGTACAAACTTTCTTTGTTGTACATACCCGAACAAGCATTTTTAAGTGTATAAATGTTTGTTGTAATGTGTAGTAACTCGCAGAAAATAATTAAACATAATGAAGAAAAAAGAAGATCAAACTGCAATTTCTACCGAATCAATCGGTCAATTAAAATTGAAACCGAAGAAATTAAAATTGAGTAATAGAATTTTTTCCAAAGAATAATACACGATAAAACATAACAGGATTTTGAACTATCTGTTCGGAAATTTTCAATTAAATTTCGTACAGATATTCTCGAAGATGACGGGGTAATTGTGCATAAAAGGTCCCACGTCACCGATTTCGATGATTTTTTAATATGTTATTAGGATGAAGATTCTAAACAACTATTTCCTATACACGTAACCGCCGCTCAGCCTTAGTTTTTGAGATATTTGCGAGAAACTGCAGCTACCGCTACATTCAATTTTGCCTATACGCGCACGTCCGTGCTGTGCGTACGCGTTAGCATGATGCGACCGCTCTTCAACCGTTTCTACAGATATATCACGCTATCGTCGAACGATCCATATACCGCGTGAACTTTTTAAAACATACGATGATGAAGAACGAGTACATATTACGACGACACCGCGCACACCCACACAGTGTTTCGTACCTGAAATTTTAAGCTTTTCCGAATAGATGTTATCTATGGCTGATTGCACTTAGTACAATTGAATGTTCCATGAATTACATTTTTTGCAATTAAAAAATCCAATACCAAGTGCAATCAGCCCATGACATCGGAAAAAGTTTTAAGATTTCAGGTATGAAACACTTTGTGGGTGTGCGTGGTGTCGTTGTAATATGTACTCATTGAAAATTTCTCACGGTTTACTATTAAACTAACTCCACTTCCAAATTAACAACAACTTCAGTTATCTATCCAAACCTAACTCGGTCTAATGTCATTTCCGCTCCCTCTTAAAATAAACTTTTCGGGTTATCCACAGTCGTTGGCTGTTTTTTCTCAGAAATACTGTGTGGGTGTGTGTTAGTAATGTAAAATTCAACCCATAATGTTTTTTATTTTATTTTTGCATTACGCGAATCCGAAGACGAGAGTGGGTTGGAGTCAGTGAGGAAAAAACAGAATAATTATTAAACTTAATTATTCAATGAGCAGTAGCTGCAGTTTTTGGCAAATATCTCAAAAACTAAGGCTGAGCGACTGTTATGTGTATAGGAAAACGTTGTTCGGAATGCCGAGGTTTACAACATATTTAAATTTTATCAAAATCGGCGAGGTGGGACCTTTTACGCACAATTACCGACGACGGTAGAATTAATTATAGTTCAAAATGCGGAGAACTCGCTCACAATTCCAAACACAAGGAAACGATGGAGCAGACGAGGATGTCGATGGCACACCTATAAACGCAGGCTTGCTTAGGCTGCCGAGATTACGCTTGCTGGACAAGATTTTGAAATCGGTAAGTCTTATACAGAATGTACCACCAATTAACACCATTACATGTTAATAAATCACATGAAATGCACATTTTATTTATTCCACACGAAAAAACACAAGCAACGAATAGTACCTTGTTAGGCTTCTGTTTCTTAAAATTGGTGCACAAAATTTGGATTGTGCGTAACAATTCGCACAATTCGGACTTATTTTAGTTTAAAAGTGTTATGTTTTGTGAAAAGTAATTTTGTGGAATTATTTTCGGAAAAACTATACGCCACATTTCTTTAAACTTTTCAGATTACATTACAATTTCTTTCGTTACGAAATATGTTCTTTATCAAAGTCCACAGAAGAATTTCCATGCGTCTTATGCGTTTCAGTTGTCAACTGCCGTTCCGTATAACGCATATTATTGTATTTGCTCAAAATTAAAAAAATTCCAATGATTTTCTTTCTACCAAAATGATGCAGTCTCTGAACCTAATTTCACAAACAAAGATGTAAAACTGACTAATGTTTTCAATAAAACTGTCTGTTTTATCAGTGCAAAATATGTGCAAACAATGATTATATTTGACAATATCGTTACGAATTAAGGTTACGGTCTCGTCAGGGAGAGTATTTCAGGATAACAGAATCTCCGTGCTGAACCGGTCCGACGATTATTTACTACCGACCGCGTGAACATTATCGACGCGCGCTTTCATTGTAGTCCGCGCACCTGAGCGTTCCGAACTTTTCGCCCGGAAGCGGTACACATCGCGAAACCGAACTATGTATGTAGCACGCCCACGCGACGCTCGAGCGACAACGATCTCGTTGGCTCGGTGTTGCGCAAGCATTGTCGTCACGCGACGATCCCAGAGGTTCCTCGTGAAAACGGTTTCTTTTGTTCGATTTTTTTTCCCCCGCCAAGACTGTAGGCTGGTTACCCACGCGCGATCGATTTAAATCTCGATAGCCGAGCGTTTGTGCGTGCCGGCTAATGCTCGCACGCGAGCCTCAGCCGGGTTCACGCACGATTAAACGCCGATCGGATCTCGATCGGCGACCGGGGAAGTCCGGCCAGCGAATTCTGCGAGCCGCACAGTTTGATCTCCCGATGATTTATTTCCTTGTTAAACCTTTCGAGGATCGAGAAAAGTCCGGACCCGGGAATTCGTTTTGAGACACGCGAGCCTCGATGATAGTTTGTTTCTGCTCAGAGAACGAACGCCGCGCCGTGGGACGAAACTACTTAACGGCGATGAAAAATCTGGGTAATTATTTACATTAGGGGCTTCCTCACCGATTTTGATGACGTTGAAATATGTTGTCAAGGCCATCGTTTTGAACAACTTTTTCCTATACATGTTATCGCCGCTCAGCTTTAGTTTCCGAGATATTCGCAAAAAAGTTTCAACATCTCAAAAAGTGATCGGAGTAGGTCTGGGTTAGGTCTGTGTTATTTATATATTTATATATTTATATACTGGGTCATTTATATTTTCTTGCTCAATACTCTGTATGCTAACACAGCTGACAATGAAACGAGTTCGCGTTCGACACGATTCATTTCACGTTTCAGTTCGTAAACATAAACAGACAAGACAGTGGGTCTCAACTGATCGAAGTCGTTTTAAGTTGTGACCGTGACCGCGTTATCGGCGGCCATAATTTCAAATCTAACCCAGACCTACTCCGATCACTTTTTTGCGAATATCTAGGAAACTAAAGCTGAGCGGCGGTAACATGTATAGGAATAAGTTGTTCAGAATGGTGACCCTGACAACATATTTCAACGTCATCAAAATCAGTGAGGAAGCCCCTTATGTAAATATTTACCAAAATCTGTAACGTTGCTCCTGTTTTACGTGTTTTAACGCGAAAAGCCTACCACCGACGCGCCGGTAAAACAACCGCTTTTAGATTCTTTATTTTGCGATTATTGAAGTTATAAAGATGGTTCCACTGGAAAGAATTACGCATACTTTTGTTACGTACGGTTACCGCATGTCCGCACGGTTACCGCTTCTTCCCGAACGACCGTCAATTTTGACGCGGTTCAAATCGCGCGGATTCTGCGGTTCAACGGACCTTGTCTTAACTCTTGCCGTCGCAATAGATGAACCTTCATTTTATACGTGCGTATCAAATTTGAAAAAGACAGGTGAATTTATTACTCGGACAATATGGCAGCCTTGAAAAGTGGTACGCTGCGAAAATCATAGAATCATTTATATTTTATATAATAATAAGGATAACTGTATAAAAATTACACTATAGACTTTCTAAATATAGCCAAACGTATATATATAAAATGTTAAGAAACTTCATTTATAATAAGCGAACCGTTTTTTATCTTACAAATTTTCTAAAATTGATAAGTCTGAATGGGAATATCCCCTTAATTCCATTAAATGTTTTTACTGCTACCTATTTGGTTCACTGGTTTGTGCCAGAAATGCATAAAATCTGCAGTCTTGTTATCAGACGTTGGCTCCAGCTATAGCCAGGAAATGTATTAATTAAAAAACTCAGATTATAAACTTTCACTTTTTCTCAAGAATTAAATATCTTTGCAACTAGCGGAGTCGGAATTCACGAAATTAGGCAGAATAATAGTTAATTTCGCACAAGCTTCCTCCTGGAATCCAAACGTATCCAAACAGTTTGCTCACGAAACCGCGGCGTTCTAAATTAGCATCTTCGGTTAGAAGAACAGGTTGCAATTTCCTCCAGTTCGCCTCTCGCGTCCTTTTTAATTAGCCCCGCGTTTCGTTCGCTATATTAATTATACACTTCGCGCGTTATTACACGTGTTTCTGAACTACAGAACCGGCCAGGTAAATACATTTAATCGATCAATCAGCCGTTAACCAGGGAGATAGACCGTGAGAACGTTTCTTCTTGGCCGCGATCGACGGACGTCGAGATTTCCTTTTGTGACACGCGGCATTTTGGAGTGATGCAAGAAAGATTGTTTTTACACGTGACCATTCCGATAAGGAAGATTCGCGATAGTAAATAAATTGCCATCAAAATTAATTACAGATACATACAGATACAGCGAATGTACATGGAATTAAATGTAATTCAATTACTCTGTGGAACTTGGGGAAGAAGTTGATAACGCGGACATTGGACTTTGAAGGATATTTGCAATTTTTATATTTAGATATTTCTATGTTTATATGTTTCGACCAGATTTCTGGATTTGCGCTATATTTTTATTATGTTACTACCATAGTATTACCCTACTACTTTCCCCACTATATTCTCCCATTATTCCTACCGTATGATTACTTTTAGACGATACCTACGGCCGATTATATGTGTTTTTTTAAATCTCTACATATATATATATATATAAATATCCCTGCTATATCTCCATCGTACGTCAATTAATACACAAACGAGTTCCTACTTTGGGTGAAACTGTAGAACAGCTACTTCCTCTCCGATTTCGATGATTTTTGGATACGTTATAAAACTCACCATTTTGAATAACTTTTTCTTATACATATTAGTCATGCACTCGTTTAGTTTCTGAGATATTTGCGGAAAAACTGCAGGCACTAACACATTGCATTCTGCCTATACACGGTGGAAATTATAAAGCGATACAGACGAATATCTCCATAAATGTTTATTATACGCAAAAATATTTCAGATGAAAGTTGTTCAGTACCGAGGGAGACATCGTATGTTGGAACTTTTATTTTTCTCGGTGGACACTCAAGATGAGGCGAAGGTCAACTTTCTTTTATTAAATGGAAGAATATGATTTTTATCCACCATCGAATAGTGCATTTTAAGATGAGTTCGATTACCTATGACTCAAGGTTATTCAAGGTCAAACTTGCAGGGAAATGCAGAAAAGGTGTGATCACTGGAGTTGACTTTTACGAACGTGACACGACATGACTTTACGTGTAACTTTACGCGTGACTATACGTTTATGAACCAGCGAGGATGAAAATGAACAGGTTTATATACCCTCGACAATGGTTGGGAATGCATGTATGGACTACATAGGTCGCGTAGGGACACAGTCCTATTTTTTGTCAATTCCAGTGAATCCAGACTACTGCTGGGTATTTCATATTAAGGGTTACGCGGAGGTTATCCAGGGCATTTCCTGCCTCGGACGAACTCGAAATATTTCTGAGAGAAAGTCGAACGAAAATATTCTCCGAACGTAACAGGCTCTAACAAGGGACAATCTTGAAGCGACATCACCAAATCCTAATGAAACTTCGAGAAGACGTAGTTCTTGTAAAAATATAAAGCCCATATTTTTTGGCGGCCATCGTTCATATTTAATGAATGGAAACATCCCTTAAAGTTTGGGGAATATTTCGGGAACTATTAGAGCCAGAGGGGTGGTTCGAATGTCATAGTTGTGTATTTTTTTAACGAGGAATGGAGAATGAAGAAAATGAATAAAAAAGTCATTTTTTATCATATTTTTTAAACAAATGAAGATATCTAAAATCGGGTTAGGCGGCTGGATGCCATATTAGAAATTACGTAACTTTGCCATTTGAACTACCACTCTAGCTCTAACAGTTCGCGAGATATTCGAGCAATTATGGTTGCGACTTCAAACTTTAAGGGCTGTTTTTACCCCAAAAATATGAACGATGACCGCTAAAAATACATGTGTGTAATATTTTTGCAAGATCTACGTCCTCTCGAAGTTTCATTAAGATCCGATGATGTCACTTCGGAATCGTCCCTTGTAAGTTATAGATAGCCAGGCACATATTTTCTAGTTTTGCATCGCAATGTTTATCATACTACAGTTACAGGATATCCGACGGTTACACTTTCATCATGGAAATGAAGATGATGCGAAAATGTTTTCAATTTTGTCGAGGAAAAGCTGTTTTCCACGTCATAGTGTAGTTGCATCCGCTTCTCTGCATGGAGATGCGCTCACAGTTCGCAGGAACAGGATCCAAGCCCGCTTCTTTATGCCAGCCAAAGATGGCCGGGGCGTGTGCGAAATAGAAACGCGATAATTAACCGGTTACAGTCGAAGGGACGTTATTCGGCGGCCGTTTGCCTCGTAAACTTTTTTGGTTTGCAATTATTCCTAAAACGGTGGCCGGGGATAGTTTACGCGTTCGAGGAAGCAAAGCTAACAGGGCGCGACTCGCGTGATCAAAATGATTAAACGGGTGAGAGATCCTCGATTAAGGTTCTAGGCCCCTTTTTACCCCGCTCTCGATTGTCTTAACAGGTTCATTTATGCCGTTTCGTTTAATTAACGACAAACGGCCACTTAGAATTAAGGACGAGGCGGGGATTCTCGATTCACGGTGCATTTCTCTCGACGCCATTGTGCCCGAGACCCCGTAAAAAAACACCATTAAATCGGAACGATACTTTTAATCAATCGAGAAATAAATAATTCAAGTTTTATCGTATTTTCGATAATCATTAAGGGAGTATACTGGTATCCGAGGCCGTGCATGCACGAATTTTTCCCAGAAAAACTATTGAACCTTTTGCATTCGGATTTTGCATACATATTTATTGGTGTTTGGGGTATACATGTGATTTTTTTCAAGTCGAAATAATCAAAAATACACGAGTTATATATATTCTTCGTAGAGTATGTTTTAAAAAACATGGGTCAACGGTTGCCATGATTCCAGCCTTTCTATTGATCGGAAATAAAAAATTAAGTTGTTTATTAATCAGTCTGAATGTGATTATGGTCCGAATCAAAAGAAATTACAAATCTTGATTATTTACAAAATGGCGGAATTTTCAAGTGAAATTACCGATTTTTTAAATACTTTTGGCCTTGATGGTACAGCGAATTATACATAGTATGTAATATAACGCGAATTCCTACAACACATAATGTGATTCTTTGTACCAGAAAAATTCCCGTACGGCACGATTTGTAATGTAAAACAAGCATTTTTGTCTTGTCAATCGGACTACGTCCAGCTTGATCATTTTATAAAGAAAATGTGTGCCTTGTGGACATGAAATCGCGATATCATGCTACTGGATGCTATGTCACGTTGATTAGTATCGACGGCTAAATCGCGTGACAGAAATGAAAGTGATACAGCTTGTTAGCATGATTTTACGAAAGCTTATCAAGTACTAGGTTGGTGCAAAATTAATTGTAGTTTTTGTTCGTTAATTTTAAAGTTATACATGTACTGTGCTCTATTTGCCAATTTGAGCTAAATATCGAATAACTGTTATATGATGAATTTCTAGTTCTTTTACACGAATCCAGTATTTCTATTGATCGAGAAAAAAAATTAAGTTGTCAATTAATCAGTCGGATAATCAGTTATGGTCCGAACTAAGAGAAATTCAAAATCTTAACTATCTAAAAACTTAACACATTTTGAAGTCAAAATCATCGATTTTTTTATATATTTCAACGTTTGACACGATAATATTAACCTGGAAGCATAAAAATATGTATTTTTCATTAAAACTCAAATCAAATGTCCATCAGGGAAACAAATTAGTGTATCAGATTGAAAAACACATAATGTACTAATTTTACGTGTGTTATTACCTCATGTGGTTCTAATAAGCTCAAATTAATTCTCACTTAATTTATTTCAATTAGTTGTAGCGTTTAACAAGTGTTTAAAGTCGCTCTTAACGATCTCGTCCATTACGAATAACGTGGATAACTGTATGAATAATTATCGTGTCACGGCGTCGATAAGAATGATAATCGATCACTCGATACGTAATTGAACTGTCAGTAGTGCGAGGCTGACATATCCAGTTCAGTTACTTTTCAATTTCCCGCGTAAGTATTGTAAATGCCAGCGGTCGATTATGTACGGTTAATTAGAACGGATGTTGCTATTGAGAAACCAGAATTTGAACGACCATAAGTGTGACGACTCTAATGTTTCCAGAAACTTTTCTATGCATTAAAAAAGATATTCGTTATCTCAAGAAAAATCTACAAAGATAAACGTAAATATTATGAAAAGAAAAAATATTACATTTAACATGATCAATAGAATACTTTCGTTTAATATTCTAATTTCATTTCGTGTTCAATATGTAAGCATTAATATTTATATATTGTGGTATTTTAACATAATTATAAATTTAATCAACGTAAAAGGAGTTTTTATGTTAAACTCGTCTACAAAGACAAAGAACTATATTAATGATCGCTTAATTTAAAATTTAATTTAATACATAGATTTATAACGGAGAGTTTTTTGATATCTAATTATATTAGCGAATATAGCATAAAAATCATATCTTTATATTGCAAATATTTACGTGTTTTTTCTGTAAAAATCCGAGGACCGACCGGAAATTGACTTGCATTGGTGAAATGCATATTGCATCGTGCAGTTCGTAAAGGCTGTCTGCATGGTCGTGCCAGGGCTGCGGGAACCTCGCGTGAGCAGATTGATAGAAGTTCATTGCATCATTACGCGTGAAACCATGCATTAAGGCACAGGTAGTGCGATGCATCTGGCAGCACCATGCTCGATGCACATTCCTCCAGACTCGAATTTCCTTTTTCCTTTTCGCCAGCGCTTCCGGACGTCAGTGAAAAAAACTTGTAAGGGCTCCCGCGTCCTTAACGGGAAAATATCTCAATCCGATCCATCGAAATCATTATTTCCCAAGTCCTTGCCATATGCACGCTCTTCTTCTTCTCTGAGAATGCACTCGCAATCGATCGTCCAACATTAATAGCGTTGATTTCAACCTCATTTCGTTAGACGGTTCATTGGAACCGTTTTTCATTACTCAATATTTTTCAATACCAAGTCGTCGGAGAGATTCGATGAACTTTTCAGCATGCGTATACCTAACATAGTTCTACAAGGCAAGTAATTTAAATGTCATTACGGGCTCAAATAAAAAAGTTTTAAATAGTGCCCTTCTTTATTTTCATGTAATTCTTACCAATTGCAATTTTTTCACAATCTTATTTGCACGTCATCTGGTAAATCAATGCTTCTAATTGCTCAGAAAAGATCAAGTCGTTTCGTCCTATTTTAAAGAAGTTATTGTGATTGGAAGGGCGTTCGAATACTTTCATCGCTCACTGAACATCAATCATGTTTAGTACTCGCACGGAGAAGACTCGGTCATCCTGTCTTAGGTTTTGTCGCAACTTTGCATACTGGTAGATTTCGTTCTCCTGTTTATGAAAATATAGCATTATAGGCGTCGATACTCAATACTTTTTGAGATATTTACAATTTAAATTTCATTATACCCGTTAACCCGTTAAGCACAGTTTTGGTTGAAGTTTTTGTCAAGTGCCAAACGGCGCGATGGTAACGTACTAGATTCATTACCGGGAAGGTCAGTGTTCAAACACCTTGTTCCATTTTATTCTTTTCTTTCTGTTCAGTTTATCTATATTAATTAATTGTATTTTGCACTTGAAAAATACACTCGTAACGTCTATAGGAAATAAAATATAAAAGTTTTATTGAAAAGGAACATAATATGAAAGTAACACTAATTTCATCGATCTTAACGTATCTTAAAAGTTTTTGAGCATCGACGCCTATAATGCTACATTTTATAAACAGGAGAAAGAAGTCTACCAATATGCAAAGTTTCTCCTTGTCGGTAGTTTTAGTATTAAATGGACGGTGTCTCAATCAATTTCCCAAATATTTTGCCATGTTTGCTTCAGCTTGTTGGTCGAGTCACTTTCATGGTAACCCTCTGCTGGAATAGCGTGAAAAGATCGCGGCCTGGACCGATTCGCTATCGGATTTGATCGGTATGCCCAAGCTAGGGTATCATTGGTCACGTGATCGACGATCCGTCACGATGATCGATCGCCGAATACGGAGATACGCTCCACCCGACGGAATGCACCGATAGACAGGAACACCGAGCTCTTCGTGTTTCAGGCTGTGACGTATACACCATTCTCGATTTCCTATCACCGGCCAACTGTCGTCTGTCATCTATCTTCTAGCTGCCGGTGAACGGCGGAAATAAATAGCTTTTCTCTTTTAAGCAGAGCGTTATCTAAGCCAGTTAGCATCAATGTTTCTGCATCGATGTCTCGTTCCGGGTAAGCTTTCCTGAGCTGCACCTCTGGTTAGGTACTTTCATTCGTGACTTCATTTTTACAATAGCAGATTTGTCCATATCCGAAAACGCATTGTTTCTTGATCGAGGTACCCAAGAGACCGACCAATCAATAACCATTATTCAAAACTCGCTACTTTTCCGCCATGATTCGTCTCAAACGAAGAAATATTGTTCTATATTTTCGACTTACTTTTTTACGTGCAATCGTCCCCTTCTCGGGTGAACCATGCCATGGTTACATGCTATCCTGTATACAGGGTGAGTCACCTAAGATTTTCACCTAAAATATCTGCATTGTTTTTAGCGATACGGGCAAATATATATAAGGAAGAAAATGTTTGATTCAAAGGGACAATTATTCCGATAGAAGAGATTATTTTCTCATGGTTATATTCTCCAGAATTTCAAAGTCAATGTTGATTTTATAAATTCGACAATGTTCTTTGATTGGTATAATGTTCTAGTTAATGAAAAAACAAATTCAACCATATGTAATATGTTGACCTCCAAATGACCTTCGGATGAGTTTCAAGTGATTCAGAGTCTACAGCGATAGATCTTACATGAACATGGCAAGCTTGAATATCATGTTCATATTTGAAGTTACGCTTTATGAAAAATATCTCCTCCGAAGGTCATTCGAAGGTTAACATATTATATATGGTTGAATTTCTTTTTTCATTATCATAACGCTAAAGCGATCAGAGGATATCATCGTATTTAAAAAAACAAAGGTGACCTTGAAATTTTGGAAAATATAACCTTCGGAAAAGAATCCATTCATTTACAATAATTGTCATTTGAAGTCAAATATTTTCTTTTGTACACATTTTCTCGTACCACTGTAAACAATGGAGATACTTTTGGTGAAATTCTTCGGCGACTCACGCAATACATATACTAGAACTGTATTCACACATTTGTGGTGTAATAAAAAATCACAATCAAGATTGATGTTAATAACAAAACACATCTTTCAAAAAGAAGTCGTTGCACATCGTATTGTAGATTTGGGGATTTTTTCTCGTGAAACTGCGAAATAGTTTATTATGATTAGATTGCGGATTTTATGCATTTAAAACATAAATTAGTGGGAGCAATTTAAAGTAGTGAACAGATTAATAGAATTTAGGAAAAACATATTGGTTTCGGCTTATTAAAATCATTGGAAGAGGGAAGAAACTTCTATTTGGTTCCTGTTCCTTGCTATCGATGCAAACTATTTTGATTTTGCAGAAAGTTCCGCAATCTAATTATGTGTCTTTAGCGCAAAATTATAACTATGTTTCAACAAATTTTTGTAACGTAAAATCACAATTGCGATTGTTTAACCTGTTATGTCAATTATTGAAAAAGTTAGCCAAATGGGAGATTTTGTGATTTTTGTAAACATAAAATCGCAAAACGGGTTGCTATGTGATTTCCTTGTATGATGTTACAATAGGTTCAATTTTTCATACTCCGTACTGCACGTGTCCGTAACAAGCGATCGATGAGAAACGAGCACACTGACCGCTCCTAGCTCACGCGGCTATCATAATGATCCGTTCCGATGATCGGCCAGTCCAAGACCCTGGAGCAATGGCAACTATCAATTCTAATCAGTCACGATTGCTGATCCGCGTCAGTGTTAATCAATTTTTCACATATTTGTTACTGGACCACTGAAATGTTTTTTACGGATGCGCTGATATTAAAACGTACTTAAAAATTATTGATATTAGAATTACAAAAAGATTTTATATGAAAATTGAATGTAAGTCTGATATTAAAATGATTAAGGTTACAGTTCGAAATGTTGAACGCGCGCGTTTTCTTTGGTATGCTTTGGTTTCTTTCTGGTTGTCTAACAGCGACATCTATTAGTAGTTTAGACAGAAGTGTGTTCTAAAAGTTTCTCGCTACCGCGTGCGTGCTAAAAAGTTGTAACCGCCTCCTTTTATTTAAAATACATATTATTTAAAATACATATTAATTTATTCTTATTCTTTCATTGTAATATCTCTAACATAAACTACCAAAGCACCAAACCAGGCAAAAGTTTTTGTACACACATAGTGGAGAATCATACAACGTACAGTTCTCCTCATTACAACAAACCGCTTACAACGAACGAATATAAACCACTAAATGTTTGTTACTACTATTCAATTCAACCATATTTCTAACAATTTTGTCAAAATATTCCAAATATTTATTATTATTATAAAACTCCACTATGTTTTTAACAACCAAGTCAAAGCATTCTAAACATTTATTATTATTATTACATTCAGCTATATTTTTAATAATTCTATTAAATCCCTATACATTTTTTTAAACCACTAATTGCCACTACTACTAAAATCAACTATATCCCTATTAATTTAATGAAAATACAATAGTTTAACACGAAAAAAACAGAAAAAGTCATTGTTCATATTATATGAAGAAATAAGTGGAGTATTATCGTTTGATGATATTTTCAGAATATGTATAATTGACACAAATGTACAAAACGAATGTTTTAAATTTTAAATATAGGACCACATAAAAAAGTTCTAAAATACAACTTTTAGTATTTTTTCTGCAATTTCGACCAATTGCAATTTTTTCAAAACTTTTTGTACGTTTTGTGGTAAACAAATTGTTCTAACTTCTCAAAAGTGTCCGAGTCGCAGGGCCAATATAAAAGAAGTTATCGTCTTTTTAAGAGTGTCCGAATATTTATGGGAGTTACTGTATATCGGTATAAGTCAATTTTAATTAGATAATTCGCTTGTAAATTGTATAAGTTCCTGTTTCGTGCTTTAATTTTCACCCTACAGACATATTTTATAGTTTTCTAAACCCATCGTTGTGTTTTTGCAACCACAATGCATACACGAAGTTTCTTTTTTACAACAATAAACGCGTAACATTATTTTACATTACTATAATTCTCAGTTCGCCACATGAAGGTGACTCGTATTTTTAAATGAAATCACTTGTGTTGTTTATGCTCGATTTCGATAGAATGGCAAATTCTAAGGGTGTACTTCCGAAAAGACCATACCTCCGATTTTTTTAATACTCTGGATTACGTATTTTGACGTGCTGATTACGAATATGATAGTGAAAACTGATGCAAATGTAATTTTCATAGCGGAAACCATGAAAAAACCATAAAAATTATAGTTCTTTCCATTTATTTCCGTAAATAATAGGAATTTTGAAAAATACTCCAGATAAGAGTTGCAGACCTCATCAAAATACACATTTAATAACATTTGCACCAATTTTCACTATCATATTCGTAATCAGCACGTCGAAATACGTAAGAATCCAGAGTATAAAAAAAATCGGAGGTATGGTTTTTTCGGAAGTTTATCCAATTCTAAATAGAAAAGTTCTGAGGTACATTTGTCCCGTATGTTCAATTGATTATTCAAGTTTCATTAGTTCTTGCCGCACTTTAATGTATTACTTGAGGTCATTAAAATAAAATAGAAATTATTTTCACGTCATGTGGTAAACTGCCGATTAACTTCTCAAAAAAATCCAAATCACAGGATCCAATATTAAAGATGTCTTTTTAACAGTGTCCGAATATTTATGAGTCATTGTAGGCGACCTGTGAACGAAGGAACGTTGCAACGAAGAAGGTTTTCGAACAAATTACTTCTTTATGAAACAGCCCACCGTATTTCGAAATGAAAGAATAAATAAAGATAGGATACTTGTTTTCACTTGACCGGTGCAAACTGTTGTCTGAGAAAACAAGGTTTAGGAAAACGGGAAGGACCAAAGACAAACGAGGACGAAGGGACGCTTCAGGATGGGGGCTGGAACACTGGTAACGACCCAGACCCCAACGGTGCTCGTTATCACCGCGGCGCAGCCGCCAGAAAACTGCTATCGAGGCACAAAATTATTGCGTAGTTAAGTGGATAACCTAAGGTCTAAATTGCGACGGGAAGCAGATCTGCATTTGAATAGTGGAGCTAATGGATGGCCTGCACCGTCGAAACTGGCCCCCGCAGGACGTGCGGACAGAAAGAGAAAAAGAGACGGAGCATAAGAGAGATGAAGAGAGAGAGAGAGAGAGCGAGAGAGAGAGAGAGAGAGAGAGAGAGCGAGAGAGAGAGAGAGAGAGAGAGAGAGAGAGACAAGGAAGGAGATGGCGAAAGAAGCACTTCGATCAAGGAGCAGCTGCCCAAGAGGAAGAGGAGCACAGGTAGACACGGGAGAAAAGAGTTGTGAAACGAGTAAACAGTCTGAACATCCGCGGATGTTGTAGGATATTCTTATTAAGCGCTTCCTGTAGAAAAGTATCTGCCAGCGTTTCATTGGATGTGGCAAAATAAATTAGTAAAGTTCATGGGCATGAAGCCAGCAGAAACCTTAACGCATAATGGCTTAAAATCGTTTTTCTATGCTGCAGATAAACGAAATTATTGGAATCACTACTTAAAATGTACCTCCTGTTGTACACTGCTCAAATTGATTTATTATTCTACTTAGTCTTTCTTTATTTCTACTTTATTATTGTACTTAGTATTTCACTGAGAACAGTTTATTCGAACACATAATACTGCAAGCATACGAGTCCCATAATAAATAATAATTAACCCTCCGACAGCGGAGCCTGGGTCTATTTGACCCAAAATATTAAAATCGTCATTTATGATGACTGCTGTTAAATTAGAAAAAAAGGAAGATTATCGTGACCGCGAGAAACACCTGCAAACATATGTTTTTAGAAATTGATAAACAATTCGGTATGTAGTTATAAACATCGTCCATTGTATAGGTGTAAGCACGGTCCGCTGCCGGAGGATTAAGAATCGATTAATCTCGATGGAACACCGTCTGCGACGGCGATTTCTGGCATTGGCAACAGCAGCGCAAGGCGCAAAACCACTAAACCTCGCACCAATAAGAACTAAAATGCCGACCAGCAGATTGTCACACTTCAGGAATTAGTTAGGCCAAGGAAAGCGTATCAGCGACCTTGTCTCGTTCGATCGAAGTTTCGCCGATAACTTCATCGAGTCCCCCCGCTGCGAAAAACTGCTTAATAGACTGGAAATAATAAGGATAAACTTTAATTTCCTGTTCCACCCGAGACCAGATATTGACCTCGTGTTATTTGTCCGTAGTCTCTCGCGATGTTCCAACCTCGCTCGTTGATTACGAAAGAGAAAGAGAGATAGAGAGGAGAGAGGAGAGAGGAGAGAGAAGAGAGGAGAGAGGAGAGAGAAGAGAAGCGGAAGAGATCGAGGATAGAAAGAGTTTTTGCTAATCCGAAGATCTTGATGACGAAGGTTCAGCTGTTCGAGGGTATCATATTGAAAATAATCTAGAAAAGGACGCGCGTGGAATGCTGTATCATACTGGCGAGCGATTGATCAACAAAGATGACTCGTTACTACCGTCGACAGACCGATCCCGGAGGATGGGCCGCCATTTTTATCGAGATCTTATCGGCAGCCATTTATTCCGACGAACAGATACATATGCAAGGAAATTTCGCTTTGAGCCTCTGTCGACCACCAATGTGTATTGCATTCTCTGTACTGTTCTATTTGTTACATTTACACTTGCAACGAAGGTATCCAAACAGGGGATTTCTACAGTATTCTACAAGTTAATATAGACACCAGTTTTATTATACAAATTATTTCTAGATCGTACAATAAAATTCAACACTCTTTCACTGTTCCGTTTGTTGCTTCTACAAGGTATCCAACATGGAATTTCTTATTGTGCGAATTGGTATTGACACAAATTTTATCGTACGTACAGTGACTCCCGTAAATATTCGCATACTCTTGAAAACACGATAACTTTTGTAACTTTTGGCTGCCAAAGCAACAACCTGAATAAATGCTATAAAACCAAAGTAATTAAATTAATAAAACAAGACTGAAGAATTAAAATGTATGACACTGAGTAGTCCCTCAACCTTCTCGCATTTCCCAGCTCCTAACTAAATTTGGTACAACGACTATAGTAGCGTAATAATTCATTTTTAAATGTGAACAAATTATTCCAGTACCCATATACAGTGGCTCACGAAAGTATTCGAAAGCCCTTTAAATGAGAATGACATTTTTAAAATTGGGCCAAACAACTTGACTTTTTTCTCGCAATTAGAAACATTGATATACTACATAACGTGCAAAAAAGTTTTTGAAAAAATTGCAATCGGTAGGGATTACAAGAAAGAATAAAAAGGCACATTTTAAAACTTTCTTATTTCAAAACTATATTTTTGTAGATCTACGTTAGTTATGCATATTCTGAAAATTTCATCGAAATCAGTTGTCGGAGAACAAACGACACACATCCAAATATGTAAGAATGTGGGGATTTTAAGCAGAAACTGATCAAAAGTCGAGAAAAACTGTGATTTTCACCACTTTCAACAGCTTGTAGCTCGAGTGTACGTTAATCGATTTCCATGAACTTTCCAGCACGTGTATAACTAACATGGGTCTACAAGACGCGCAGTTTAATTTTCCACTACAGGCTGAAATAAAAAAGTTTTAGAAAATGCCATTTTTATTTTCTCATGTAATTCTTACCAACTGCATTTTTTTAAAATCTATTTTTACGCCAGTTGGTAAATCAATGCTTCTAATCGGTCAAGGAAAAGTCAAGGCGTTTGGTGCAATTTTAAACAAATTATTCTGATCTACAGGGCGTTTGAATACTTTCATGAAGCACTGTATGAGAGACAGTAAGCAGGCAACGTGTTAATATTGGAACGTACGGCTTGGAATTTTCGGAGAAGTTAGAACAATTAGTTTGCTACATGACGTGATAAAAATTTTGAAATAATTGCAATTGGTCGGAATTTCAGAGAATATGCTAAAACTTGTATTTTACAACTTTTTAATGTGGGTCTATATTGAAAATTTAAAAAATTTTATCAAAATCAGTCGATGTGGGGAAAAAACGACAGGCATGGAAAAATGTAAGAATCCTTAGATTTATTTTTATTATATTACAGTTAGAGGTCGAAAATTCTGATAATCTGCAATTTTTATATGTAAGTATAAATGACACGCACGTACGTAACGTATTTTTTAAATTTTCAATATAGGTCCCCATAAAGAATTTGGAAAATACAACTTTTAATATATTCTCTTCAGGTCCGACGAGTAGCTGTTCAAATAAATTCACACACGATTATTTCAAACGACATGTAGCTAGATAAGATAATATATATTATCTTAACAATTACTTTTCTCTAAATTTATTTCGATACTGTCCAAGTTGGTTATAATGACGTTGACTGACTTGTTTATACAAAAACAATCTTTGACTTTCGCAAATTCTATATTTTCAAATAATTTTAAATATATCTGGTATAAGCAATTATAGCAGTTATTTATAAACCATTGTAGCAGTTATGTTTATAGTTATAAAGCAAATATGATTACACGTTGTATTGTACAACATGAAATTACAATGTAATGAATATACAGTATGTATAAGTACATTTTTAGATAAAGCACACGAAAAGGTGATTTTAACCATACTCTCAATGTGTAAACTAATTTGACCCAAAAAATGAAATTACGTTACTATTCACCACTATCTCTACCGTCTTTTAAACCCATCTTTTGCACTATTTTATTGGTCAATATTCAATAATCTTTGAAATCCCAATCCTCGTGTCAAAACACCACACAATACATTTCAGAACCCCCCTACTTCTATATGAACCCTCATATTTTCATAAAAAAGCTAAATTCATTAACTTAATTTTAATCCTTCAACACCGAAGGAATAAATATGTTCCGTTTGTAAAACAACCAATAAAATAATATTAAAAATTCATTTCAACACATTTTTCGACATTTCGTACCACACGTATACGATCTATGCTGCAGCTAATACCCCTATCAACGAATAACCCTCAAATTTTTGATTATCCCTTTGCCATGTGATTGTTTTACGGCTACAAGAATTAGTACTCCTTTATCCTTCTGAATTCAAAGAAGAAAGTCGAAAGTTTATACTTATCGCGAGTCTGCAATTTATTTTAATAAATATGGACGTTTATACTGTATTTCCTCTTACAATCATTTTAGAAAGTCAAATGCAATATGACTCGTGTCTTCTTTGTATTCGACCAATCCTATTTTTGTGTTGTATAAATTCATCAAATTTATAATTTTCTCGAACAATGTTCCGTAAGAATTTAGAAACTATGTAATGCCCATGTAATAAAAGCTACATGTAACAATATTGTATTTGCTAAGTAAACCATTTGGTTTAAAGCAATAATAAATAAATACATAAAATCCGCAATCCAATCATAACTACTCGTACTAATGTTAAAACACAACAATTCATATCTAATAGATTCTGTTTGAAGTCTTCATCGCTTGCCTCGTTATCATACGGCAAGGGGTTAAACAGTCGCGTCGCGTTTAAAAATCAAAATAATCGCGTACAGTGGTGATTCACTGTCTATCTACAAATCCCTGCAAAAATCAATTTCAACGGCGAAAGCTTGAAACACTTACCAACAACGTCGAAAATCCTCGTCAAAATCTCTTTCTCCCGAAAGTCACCACTGTCAACAAAACACAGGCTAAAACTTGCTGAAAGTGCGACCATCGTCCAGAAAAATCGTCGTCCAGAGTCAGTGTCCGACGAATCGCGATCCGAAATTACGCGACGCGCGCACACGTAACCGCGGACACTCGCGCACACACTCGTACACTTGCTGATCCTTTCTCCCGAAAACGGGATGGAGAAATAAAAAGAAGAAAGGAAACCGTGGCTGTCCCTCGCCCACGTGCCGGTTTTTCGTAACCCGCGACGCGAATGACCCATGACAGACCCACGGCGTACCGGTTTGTTTATGAAACCCAACACCTCCGCCATTAAAACCGCATTACACGTTAGTCGGGTAACACTCGACTCCAACCGGAAGCCTGCACCTGTCGTTCGAAGGGATTCTGACTACTACCACTGCACGACAACTTTTCAGAATCTCTTTTTTACCGTGGATACTCATTGTTGCTTATGGTCATCTGGACGGAAGTATCAGGATATACTCTAATGTATAGGACAGGTGTGTTCGAAGACTCGTTGTCGGGCCCAGTTCGCTACAAACCAGCGACTCGACGAAAGCTTCGGAGAAGTACAAACCTAGCACAGCAGGTTTCTGTGTCTTCTTTCGATTCCTCCCCATTTTCTGCTCTTTTTCTTCTTACAACGAGTCCACTTCTAGGAACAGAAATGTTATCTCTGTTCCCTCTTTCCTCTTTTCTCAACTTTAACGCTTCTAGGAATAGCCATCTTCCGTAGACCTCGGATACACAGCTTCTTAAGACAGATAACTAGCTTTTATAGACTCGCGACAGCTAGCTCCTGTGGGCGGCCAGATTGCTACCATTCTGAGATCAGTGTAGTTGGGTGCTACAGATTACAGAAAAGCTACGTTCTATAGACTGTAGGATAAATAAGTTGTACGAGTTGCACGATAGCTACGTTGTACGTGGTATAGAATATGCGATTACTGTAGGTTGCAAGATAGCCAGCTTATACAGGCTACGGTATAGCTATCTTTGCACAACCAGCCCATTGTTAGGAGTAGCTAGCTTTTATAGTTCAGAATTAGAACATAACCAGAACATAAAATGCAGGATAGGTGTAGCTTCTTTCTATACTTCTAGAATAGCTAACTTCGATAGGTTGTAGGGTAGTTACCCTGTCTAGGCTGCAGGGTAGCTATTTGATCGCCTGCGCTACAGCATACTTGCACAATCGTTTGTTTTACAAGATATTTACATTATCTAAACTCTAGAATAGCTTGAAAATTTGTCCGCAGGACAGTAATCGAGTCGTCCACTTTGCAAAATAGGTGCCTAATTGTTCAATGCCCAGATTAACTTTTCTATGTTGTGCAGTATAGTTACTTCTCCTAGAATGTACAGAATTTTTTCTGGGTTGCAAGATAGCTACCTTATTGCTTACTTTGCAGGACAGTTCCCTAATCGTCCACTTTGTACGACAGCCATCTAACCGGATACTTTGCGGTATAGGTACTTCTTCTAAGTTGCAAGGTAGCTATCTAATCGTCCACATTGTAGGATAGCTATCTTATGTAGACTGCAGAATAGCTACCCAATAGTCCGCACTGTAAAACAGCAACTTAATCGTTCACACTGCAGATAACACAACTGATCAACAAACACCCTTTACTTATAGTCTCTGATCCCTGAGAGAAGCTGAAGTGTTTAGTCCCTGAACTCACTGTGAGCACCGATTGACACCGTAGACCTGCCAGTCTATGTTAGATCGATCAAATTCACGCTTGACCGAATACTACATTTGATCAAGATCACTTGCCTTATCAGCTCGCTGTCCAGAACCGTGCTAGGTTTAATCGAAACCAAATGACATTCATCGCGGACTATCCCGAGAGCCGCAATGTTTAGATAGATCAAAGACTACAGAAAGCAAATTGCCATCTCATTAACTGAAACGTCGGCTTACTGTATCCCCCTTCTTTGAAATTGTTCTGTCTGCCTCTATATCCCCTTTTTATTGGTGGATCGATCAACGGTAACATCGCCATTGAAACTGAAACGTCAAATTGCTACTCGATGCCAGCTCAATGTGCCCCGCTACAGCTATCCTAATGACTTTTCCAGGTACGTCGATCCTCTTGTCTAGTCCGATAGACTCTCGTTGCACTATACCCATTGTGTCCCTCTTAAAGTGTCCTATTTACCGATGTCTTTCAACTTCCAATTGTTTGATCACTGACTAGCTTCAAATTGCTACTTTATAGTTCGCCATGTCTCTCCGAAGGAATTTTGATGAACCTACATCCTTATTGGCAAGTGCTCTACGACCTTATTAGCATATTCGATGCCCTTTCTCTAGCTGAATAAGTCCTTGTATCTCACGGGATTCACCATATTCCTTCGAAAGTATCCAATTTACCGATCCCCTGCTAATTTGATATACCATAGTTCTACATCATGTTACTTACTACGCCCCTTTGGAGTTGCCCATATAATTCCCGTTTGCTATCTCAATTTACAATTGTTTGACCGATTGAAAACTAAGACCGTAGATTGCTAATTCTCCTTTACTTCGATGAAGCTCATTACGTTGTTTAAAGTTGTTCTATCTGCCTCTTTGCTATCTCAATACTCTCTCGTCGCACAGCTCCTTTGCTAGCTCGTTTATCACTATATGTTTCTCACAATGTCCCTCTGATCATGTCCTACCAGTCGATGCCCTTTCGCAAGCTTAAGACACTTTGCTCGTATCGTCATTGCTCTCTATACTTGGCGAAAATATTCCGGAGGATCTACGAATTCTCTTTTGCCAACTGATAGACAAGGTTAGCGTCAATGGCTCGCGATGTCCTCTCAAAGATCACCTATCCGTTGCTCCTCTTCGGCTATCTCGATACACGTATCACTTAACGCTCGTCGCGTTCTACCGTTCACTGATCCTCAGCTATCTCGATAGACCATAATTGCATTATTATCGCTCGCTATACCCCTGCCAAGGTATCCGGTGTAGCGGTGCGCTTCCTACCCGAGGGACCCTAGACTGGCAACCGACGTTGTTCCGATCATTGGACCTCTTGGCGATGTCGTATGATCGAACAAATGCGTTTTACAGAGTTGCGGGTAAGAGAAGCTGCATTATTGTCGCTCACTGTGCCGTTGCGATGGTATCCAGTCTGCCCTTCCAACATTAAGGACTCTATGGGCGACCGATTTTGTCCTGATCATTGATCCTCCCAATGATGTTGCATAATCGAACGAACGCGTTTTGGATGCACGGAAGAGAAGCTGAATTATTATCGCTCACTGTGCCCCTGCGAAGGTATCACTCTACCGGTTCCCTTCTAACCCGAAAGACCCTAGGGACAATCGGTTTTGTCCCGATCATCGATCCTCCCAATGATGTCGTGTAACCGAATTAATGGTTTTTGGGGAGTTGCACGGAAAAGAGTCCGGAAACGCGAGCCCGGAAGCGCGGGAGGGTCGCCAGGGTGAGACGACCTTGCCCTAGGACAACGTCGCTCCTCCTCGTCGGGGCCTCGGCGGACGACTGAGAGCTGGGACCGTGGGGCCCCGGAACCGGGGACCCGACACGCCACGATCCGCTCGAGAACTGCACCGTGTTCCAGGACCAGTTCGGCCGCTTCGCTTGGCTCTCCGGAGGAAGGATGCCGTGCGTGGATTGCTCCTCTAACCCGCTCCCCCCTACCGCCTCCCTCTCCTCCACTGGGTCACTCTTTCTCTCCCTTTTCTTGTCTCGGGCTCTCCCCGTTCTTCTTTCGGGTTCCCCGCCCTCCTTACCAGAGAACTGCTGCTAGCTACTCTCTCGCAACCCCCTCCTTACATCACTCGAAGAGATCGCCCCCCTTTCGATTGCGTTGCCCCCTTCGGCTGCGAATCGCTTCTGCTGACGTTGACTGTGGTCAGGATCTCGAGCGCACCGGAATTCGGACGGTTCATTTGGTTCGTGGGCTGTGAACCTTCGAGATGCGAGACGAAGGGATCTTGGTGGTCTTTCGAATATCGGTGATCGACACGGTGCGATGGAATGACAGTGCACAGTGGACCGAAAAGCCCATATTTCGTGGTCAAAATTAAATTCTTCAAGTTTCATTTTTTGAACAAATTGTTCTATATATCGATTGATAACCTTTCAAAGCTTCAAAATCCGAAATATTAGTCGGTATAGGTAATTTTGTTCGCGGGAACATCACTGTGAAGACTAAATTGAGAAATTCAAAGTGAAATCAATTATTCTAAGAACTCGTTATAAAGCATGAAATAACAAGTTTGAATTAATATTTTATGTATATTAATAAGCGTATTGTCATTATTTTATTGGTCCCCACGCAATACTTATAACAATTTAAACTTCGAGAAGGTTTCTTTAGACGTTTAAATGCGTTAGAGACGAGAGTTGTTTTTTCATGTGAAGATTTAGACAATTATGAAGAGCAACACGCAAATTTCAAGTGCAACTACCTTCAAATTTTAAAATTATACCAAGTACTACAGCTGTATGTTTACAATTTTCAGTTATTGTTTTATTTTTTTGTTTGATTTATGTCAGTTGTATTAATGGGATTTTTGTGCACAGGTAAATCGACACGAAGGTATTCTTACGTTTAGCCATAAAAAGTCATTTTCCAAATTATTTAGCACTGTTAGCACGATTTTTCAAACATTTTCATGCAAGTAAATGTGCCCGATATGTTGATGCTGATCAGTATTCACTTTTCTGCAAATTTCAATATAAGAGATTTCAAGGTAATTTTTTTTTTTTATAGAAACTAGATGTTACCTCGATTTTTTTAAATTTTAATATATATTTTTGATTTTGTAATATTCCAGCTGGTGTCGAGACGAATTAAACGACCAGCCATACCATAATCTTAAACCTTAATATAACGTTAAAACAATTTTAGCCACAAAAGCGGGTTTTCAGGCTACTATGCAGTGGCAGATAAAAGAAAATTTCAAAGTGGAATTTCTTACGCGAGTATCAATCATTTTAGCCCTGGATGGTTTTTCAAATAATAATAATAACTACACTGCGAATTATATACATTTTTGATAGAAATCAGAACATAAAATTTGAAACACTAGAAAGTTTACTAGAATTTCAGAATATGTATATGTATATTGCTTTCAATTCACTAAAATTTTAAAGGTAGAAAGACATTTTTATTTACTTCTTGCGCGTTGAAATTAACGATGACAATTTTTATTTTGCATAAAGATCTGTAGTCTAATGATAATATTCATCTATTTTCATAAATAGTTTTCTTAAATAGTGATGCTGCTACAATTCTGCATAAGAAAGTATTAACCTGTGTATGTCAAAAAATGATTAGCTCAGAAGAAACTTTCGCGTAATGCAATTATGTATTTTATATATTGTTGTAATTAGTATATTCAACGATAATTTGAATTGAGTAATCGTACGACGCGTCTGTTCATGACGTACCGGTATTACTTATTACCAATACTAAGCACACGAAGACAAAGCTTAATATGACACAATTTTATTCTGCATTATCGACTTATTTTTGAAATGTGGAATCACCCTCTCGTTTTTACCATCTGTTTCCAAGCACCCTGTATTGTCTTGTTTAGAATAACTTTTTAAAAAATACTAGAGTAGATAACCCGGACAGATTAGTGGGTCCGCGGGCTCGAAAATTAATAAAATACCGAACAAACAAAGAATAAATCTTTCCACGCATTACGAACCCCTAGAAGCGATATACATATAAATAAATTTGTTAATCTATTTTGATAAGTTAGCCGTCGCTGCGACATCATGTATGCCACATCGTGGCACAGCTAATGGAATTGCCCTTGGTTGTTTGCTCATTTTTCTGAAATATATAAAAGTGTAAAAATGGTATTTTTACGAATTAGGGACCTACGTGACTACCGATAGTGTAATAGTCATTAGACTCTAATAGTCATTAGATTGGTACCAATGGCGGACTATCTTTTTTATTATATGAAACAATTTTACACTGAAAATTACTTCGTTCATTAAGAAATATTTACTATGATCCGCATGCAAAGCACTCGTAAAATTACTTCATAACAACATACTGTTTATCTCAACTTATACATATACAGGCACGACTTCTTAGCACTGACACTTAGATTCTTCGAAGAATCCCAAGAAAATTTGCAGGTCCACATTAAATTACGAAATATAATAAGTAAACAAGTTTAAGGTACACATATTCTAATTCCTCCAAATAAAATAGAAAATGAATTTGATTAAAAAAGAATTATTTCTGGTGGTGTATAAGTAGTGTTTTTAATTCAGAAAAATAGAATTATTAATCCATAATAGGGACGTCATCCGTAATTGGTTCATGTATCCTAGATACGTTGTTACGCTATCGGATCGTTGGGTAAACCGATGAATGATTCGACGTTGACAGAAATCATTTCCTATCGGCGAATTCCCGACGACAGCACGACGAGCACAGCACGACTGCTAAGCTGCTTCTCAGCTGCCCCTTCCTCCTCTGCTTTCCCTGCTGCCAATCGCGTCCTGGAGCCCCCCCTGCGAACCCGATGACCCATCTTGGGCCCAACCTCTTCGCCTCCAACGGGAGCCAATCGTCGTGTCTAACGTACGATCTAATGTCTCGGGTGCAACCGGTGTCGAAAGTAGAGGGAGATCGATGTGTCGAACCACGGTCATTCTACACACACAAACGGATCCAGAAAATTATGCAATGCTCTCTGCAGGTAAAACAAATCATTCTGAAGGGGGTCTTCTCGTGTAATGGCAGTAAGAACAAGCGATTTTTAAGAATTTTTTTCGGAATAACTATTGTTGATATGGAAATAGGACATCTTGGGATGTAAACAGATTATCATGTTTCAAACAACTTCAGACGAAACTCATTTATTTCATCACATATTTCTTTAGGCATTGGACCTAAAACGTATATTTGATTTCTTATTTAGAATTTTTTTGAAGAATACAAATTTAACTAATCGGTCGAAGAAAGTAAACTTTGCTTGCGATTCCTAGAACTTTTCCAACTTGTCATACATATTTTTCTTTCAAAGTAGGTTCTATGCCTGTGTATATGTAGTATCTAACTTTAAGAAAATTTCTCAATGCGATAGTCGCTACATTGCACACCTATCATGCTTACAGTGCCGATGCTGTTGAGAAGTCTTGTATGTTATACAATAAATAATATGACGAATTAAACAAAAAGAAATCGCCGTCTATTTATACATATACATTATGATTTCCTCTATCTTTAAATCATAAAAGTTAATGGTTTGAATAATTATGTTCATCTAGATTAAAACGTTTTCCGTTAGAATCAAGATAATCGCTGATTTACAACACAGATCTACGAAACGAATTTTTCAAATTTTCGATATAGGCCCACATCAGAAAATTGTAAAATACAACTTTTAGTATTTTCTCTGCAATTCTGAACAATTGTAATTTTTTCAAAATATTTTTTCACCTTATTTAATAAACTAATCACCAAGTTCAAGTCCAATATCGAAAAAGTTATCATCTTCTGATGAATTTCCGAATATTTATGGGAATCACTGTATGTATATCGGTATAAGTCGATCTTATGTTTCGAACGTAGGCCGAGCGATAGCGCGCGTGGCCGAAGATCCGTTTATAGTTTAAAGAGGAACATGGTTTTCAATTGTTAGTAAGGTGCAAGGACGAACCTGATGCGGAATCAGGGAGCCGCTAATACGTTTAAGAGGGGTCCCATGAAAATCATCGTCACGGGTTTCACCGACACAGGTTTCACCGACAATATTTCACCGACTCCAGATTTGACCAACAACGACTTTGACTGACAATGATTTAGACCAGCACACGTACTTCCTCATTGATTATGTAATTTTTTCGTGATATACCCAGACGAATTTTATTATTTATTTTCTTAAGTATACCCAGACGTTACCCAAACCTAACTATTATGCCCTGACACTTTTACTTTTGTATAAAAATACAATTATTACACTATACAAAGTTAGAGGCAGTCGGCTAACGTTGTTGTTGTTGTTGTTCTTATCACACGATGTTACTACTGGATAATACTGTCGTCGACTAAAGTCGTTGTCGGTCAAAGTCGTTGTCGATCAAATCTGGAGTCGGTGAAATATTATCGGTCAAATCTGTATCGGTGAAACCTGTATCAGTGATTTTCATGGGACCCCTTTGAGAGACGTCGTGGTCGAACCCGATGCGAAATTGGGGAACCACTAGGAGGAACACGCGCAGACGACCCCGATGCGAAATCGGGGAGCTGTAGGATACGGACGAACCTGATGCGACGTCAGGGAGCTGCACAGGTTGCAAAACAGTTTTGGATTCCTGATACGAGATCAGGTAGTTTGTAGAATATGTTAGTAACGGCCTCGTAATATTATAAATTAATTGATACTACCCGAGTGGTAAGATTGTATCATATAAGAACGGTCAACTAAGAATCACTGGATCCGAATGGTGGGTTACAATCAATTGTCATTCAAATTTACCTTGAACTAAATTGTATATTACAAGAAACTGGCCCTGTTACAACTGTTATTGTCGCGGTAAGAGTTGAGTGGGAATGAACGATATTCGTGTAGTTACCTAGCTACTACTGTCTGTTGGATGACGCACTCGCGATGCGGAGAACACGGAGTGGTTGAATAATTATGCCAAAATAGATTAATACCGTACTCGCGGAATCTACATATAAGGTTACACGATTCGAAAGGGTGACTAGGCCCGATCTCACTAAATACAACCAGTTCGAAAACGAGATTCAGCGTAGCGACGCGTACAGCCCGTTTGCACTTTATGCACTGCCCGCGAGGGTTATAATTCGAGGGTTTATATGTATACTGTGAAATCCAAGTCGGGATGCTCTCAAGGTTTCCATTTTGGGAAATCTCGAGGATGTTCTTGAAATTTCTATGTTAGAAAATCTTATGGTACTGGCACTGTACCGAAACATGCTTTGTGCCGGCTGCATTCAGTTGGAGCACAGTTAGCATTTTCTGTTCTCAGGAAAGAGGTTCGAAAATTCTGTTCGATATACGCGCAGATGGAATTCTCTGTACGTAACACTTAATTAGATAATTCGTTTGAAGTGGCCGGCACGTTCAACCGATTTGACACCTTGCGACTTCTTTTTCTGGGGGCATTTGAAATCCCGTGTCTACACCAACCGCCCACAAACTCTGGACTACCTGAAAACAAACATTCGGGAAGAAACGACCAACATACCCATCGATATGCTGGAGAGAGTGACAATGGGGGGTGTCACTTGCCCGATATGATTTTTAAAACGATGTAAACCACAACTTTAATTGTTTAACTTTTTAATAAAAAGAATTGAAAATATATCTTTGCTACTTTTTGTTTTATTATTTATTTTTATTACAATATGAAGTAAGGAGTTATCTTTCCGCATCTTGTATAATGCATACAGAACGTTTTCAGTTCACATTTATAAATCCTTAAATATTACTATTTATTATTTTATTATTATCATTTAATATTTATTATCGTCTTGCCTTTCGGCTTTGGCGACGACCCCCTCTTCGCTCTTATACAATTTTGTATACCACCATACAGCATAACAGTACGTAATCCTGTACAACCTAACACAATGCAACACAACGTACACCCTACTATAAAAAATTGTGTTTTGAAAAAAAAATTCCTTTTTTATATTGTTTTATATACATATATAGTGTCTTATATAATCTTCGATTATGAACAAGAGGGTTTAGAGTTGTGAAAATGGCAGAAAGTAATCATTTTGATAAGAATGATCATTTTGAAGATAATTTTGATAGTTACTCTGGTAAATGGTTTGGAATGAAGAGCGAAAAAGGAGTAGAACAGGGAGCGAGGAGCAATAAATCTCAGCAGGGACGATTTAAATGGTCGATTATTCACCGTTATGGCTGCGAAAACGGCCTCAAGGCAACGCGCCGTCGTAACTCGGAATTAGGATACCACCTCCCTGCTTTTCCGTTTAAAGTATCGTCCCGGAAATCCTTTGCTGCCGTTCAAGGGGCAGAAAAAGGACCGCTTGCGTGCTATAGTAATCTCTCGGGATACCACTCGCAACGCCGCGACGTTCCGAGACCAATAAATTCAGACTTGTGCGGTTGAAAATGCAAGTTCGCTTGTAAGTTATGGTTCTCCTTATTTACCACGTCGTATTTAATTGTAGCATGCTTTCAGTGCACCACAATGTTCATAACAAAACTTATGTTAAATATAGAAGTAATAATTCCTTCTTTTAATTAACACATTTTCGAGAAAATAAATTTCTAAAGATTAAAAATGATGCGAATTTGTACAAGTCTGGTGGTAACCCTGAATCGAATGAATGTTTTGAACAAATTACCATATATTCTTCAAATATAGGCGAACGAACGGCAGGATTTCAGAAGCTGAATTTTAAAAGATAGCTGCAGTAGTTTCTTCTTTAATCATCGAATTTAACTATAATATATCAAGATTAATAATGTCAAGAATGTTGTATGTGGACATATTTTTACTTGAAGCCTTTATCATCTGTTCGTCAAATAAGTGTGATTAAACCAATCAAATTTCAGAATAAAATTTTCATTAGTTATTTTGTAATTACTGCATTCTGATACATCAAGTTTTACAAAATTAAACAGGCTGTAAATGCATGTGTGTAGCTTAACTATAACTTTGAATCGAATGAATTTTCTGAGATATAAAACTTATTCTGTATTCTCTAAACATAGATGAACATACTGGTAACCGCAACAATCCACAATCCTGAGCCCAAGTAATTGCTTCTTCTTTACTACTTGGCATGTCTCCAAAGTTCACATTTCTAATACTCGAACTAGCCATTTCAAAATCAACGATAAACTTGTTAATAATTAATTTGTGAAAAACACTTGAAATTGCTTATGTTTACAAAGTATGTGTAACCACTGAATTGCTACCTAGCGCATACGCTCGGTACTATTTAGCCGATCCCGCAAATATACCACACTATCTAACACTCGCGATCTATCCAGCTCATGCGCCGAACAGACCCATCTACCTCTACCACTCAACGAATATCCAATATGGCGACGCTCCAACCTGTCAAAAACGCTAAAAATCTTTACACGCGTATAACTTATAAACCAGTGAATTCCTAACAACCGTACACACATTTTCGGAATGTCTTCATCGATATCTACAGGATCACATAAAAAAACAGTTCAAAAAAAGTTAAGAACACGGAGTTCTCCAAAACGCAGTCAAGCCAAGAAAACTACTAGGATGCCCTGTCCAGTGAACGATGTCCGAATGAACATTATTCGTATTAACTGAATAAATAACATTCACGATGCGCTCTTCGTGTAGAAATTTATACTGTAATTATATTGTAATTTTACAGGTGTCTCGCTAAATAGATCTAATATTTTTTAGAACCTTCCGTCGCTACATTAATTTATTTAACAGTTGTTCGAACGACATCCACGTATTCAAGGTAAGTATTTTTATCGTAAGATTAGTGCAATTTGAGGTGGTTCAATGGTCCTATGATAAGTTTGTCTGGATAATTATCATTCACTGGGGTACCTCTTGTCACTCCTATGCCAGATTTGAAATACAAGCTACAGCCGTCAAATATTCTTAACATTGTGTTCTGTAATGTAAAAACTAAACAAAGATGTAGACTGGAACAATAACGATTTGTAAATACTAATGTCGATAGATGTGCAACTTAAGTGTTCATTCATTGGACAGGTCACCCTATATCTTTTTCAACTGTACCGACAACATTTCAGAATAATTTCTCAAACGTTTTTATTTTATGAATTACTTTTATAAGGATCTACCGATAACACAATTGACTGCGCAACCTATGTTTATCCTACAAAAATTGAACAATAAATCACGGAACCTCTTTGCTGAAACTGATCAACGTAAAAATACTTTCTGGCCTCGTATCAACCTTATGACAAGCTGTCCAGTTGCTCAATTCGCAGCGAAATGTATTGCCGCGTGTGCAAAATAACATGTTACGGTTTACGCGGTGCTCTAGTATCGAAGTAACCGGACGCGGCTATTCACGGCCATAAACGACACTACAGAAAAAGTTAACAGTCTAACTATAACCGGAGAACAAAACCTGCAGCCTAATTATCTGCGGAAGAATGATAGCAAACCGAATGAAAAAGGAAAAAGGAAAATAGACTAATTATACAGGGAAATGAAACATTTCGTCACGGACAACTTATGGATAATAGTAATAATTACACAGGACACTAAAGTTTGCGAAGCTGTATCATTCGAACAATTGCACTGACAACTTAGAGCTAAAAGCAATTCCATTAAAATATCAACAGAGATTACCCTGTTCCTGCTCTGCACCTCTGCAAAAATAATCTGCAAAATTATTATGTATCATTAAATTGCTTCCTAATTTCATTGACATAATCTTGCTACAACAAACTTCTAACCTTCGGTTAGATACATACAGGGTGGAAATTATAAAGCATTACCGACGAATATCTCCAAAAATATTGATTATTCGCAAAAATGTTTCAGATTAAAGTTATTCAGTACCGAGGATGACTTTTTCCCGGTGAACGCTCCAAGGTGAGGTAAAGGTAAACTTTCTTTTTTTAAATGGAATGATATCGTTTTTCATCCACCATCGTATAGTGCGTTTTAAGATAAGTTCAATTACCTACGACTCAAGGTTATTCAAAGTCAAACTTGCAGGAAAAAAGTTCGAGTTCCTGTATACGTATGTTTAATTGTAACGAGAGTACAAAGCTACATCGTTGTGAAACGTAAGATTTTATTCCAGTTGAAGTAAAAAAGGAATTCACTCGATGGCTTGAGATTTTGATTTCTGTTGTGTTCAAATGGGGATACTTTGTAGATTATTTAAAAAATATTGGAAAATCAAACAAAATCTATAAAACATGCATGTTATTCGCGTCTTTGAAGTTTGAAAATAAGCTTCTATTCTCCTGTTATCAAAATTGGAGCATCGAAGTAACTGTACATATATATATATATATATATATATATATATATATATATATAAATTTTCTTTTTTCTTCAATGCAATTATTCAGGACAAAGATACTTCACCCAGAAGAAAATCATGATTCAAGGGGTTAAAGTACAGTAACAATTTTCAGTTCCCTTTAATTTTCATTAATTTTGAAACGTTAGCGTAAGAGATGTACATGGTGATTCAGCTATGTGCTACTTTAAAAGTCACGCGAAGAAAATACTATTTTAAAAACTTCTTCTAACAAATAAAATATTTTATTTTTCAAAGTGCACGCGTGATATCAACTTTAATATAAATTAATATGAAATATTTTCTAACGAATAAAATATTTTATTTCTAAAAGTGCACATGTTATGTAAAAAATATAAATTAACATTAAATATTTCCTAACAAATAAAATATTTTATTTTCAAAAGTGTACGTAGGATGTCAACTAAAATAGACCATTTGGTATTTACTATTTGAAAGCGTATGTTACCCAGGTCTGGATAGTTAACGCATGTAAGGTTGCCAACGCCTCGGTATTGTTTGATCTCATGGCGCAACCCTGTCTCAAAAGAGACCCCCAGTGAAGTTGACCTACAGGAATGGTGCTGCAGGTGGTGCGGTGTATCTTGAACAGAAGGAAAGGTGGTTCGGCATGTTCGTGCATGCTTGTAGCATGGGTGCACAATTTCATCTGCCAACCGGTTTGAGGTGACATCACGTAAGACCGTGAGAAGCGAGAAATATTCGTGTCGACCGAAAGATCTCGGACCATTCTGTTGTCCGAATATTATGCTAAAATTCAAGAACATCTTTAGGTGACATAGGAATACCAAACTGCAGATAGTTGACGCTACTTTTATTAAAAATTATAATAGTTTCATGAGATAATGTTAGACGATCCCATATATCAGTTCGATTTGCAGGTTATAAGAGTTAGTATAAAGCAATAAACGAGCCCCCGGTATAACTTTGAAAAACTGCCAAAAAAATTGGTTCTTATATTCTTTAACTAGGGCGCACCAGAGCAAGAAATAGGAAAAAATCGTGATAGTGTCGGTAACAGTGTATTTTATTGCATTTCTTAGAATTTTTTCGTGGTTTTCATATTTTACAACTAAGGTTTGCAGCGGAGAAATCGTGAAAAATGCCCAAATACGTGGTCCGATACCCGAAACGAATCACATTCTTTTCAGAAATTTGAATCGTGATTAAATGTCGAAAATGGTGTAAAAACCGGTTTTGTGATTTTTCCCGGTAACCGCCCTTACAGATGAGGTATCGGGTTGATATTTGATATTTGACAAGAAGGTAGAAAGGCAGTTTTTTTCTTGGTAGGCTATGCAATTTCCGCAAAAATGACGGTCCTGCGAAACGAGAAATGAGAAAAAATTTATTACAAAGTGTACTAACTAGAAAATGACTGAAATGACGCTACTCTGTTATCTCAGTTTCTAATACTCGAGAGGCTTCCCAATGAAATGGAACGAATCTCGAATCGTGCAGACAGGAATGGCGGAAGCGCCATTAATTCTACAACTTAGACCAAAGAAAAAAAAAGAAGAAAGAAATTGAAAAAGCCATTAAACGGATGCGTGGCGCATTGGCAGGAACAGGTTCACGATACCGTGCTGTAATACAGATATTGAGCGCGCGCATAGCGGGCATGCTTTGAAAAATAGGCTGGAAAGAAACGGCAGCTAATGAATTAGTGCTGTCGGTATCGTAACGGTCGCGGCAGCGGGCGACAAATTATGCCGATCGTATCGTAAAATTCTAAGGGAAACGGCTAAACGCTTATTAGAGGCGCGTACGCGACCGTGGGCGCGATATATCACCAACCGAACCGTGACGACATTTATGTTTTCATACTTCCAACAATCGGAGTCGCCGTTTTTACAATGCGCCGTCCCGATGGCATTCTTATGGCAACTGGGTCGATCAGCAGCGATACAAAGTGTCACAGAGGTTTATCAATCGCTGCCGAGCCGCCCCGGGATCAATTAATGCTTCGGGTAATTACATGGTCGACAATTTTAACGAGGACTTGTCTCACCGAGCCGTTGATTGCGAGATAATCGACAGCTCGCGCATTTCGAACACAACCACAAATTAAACGCGCACCGTTCGAACGACTGTTGTGGATAATTTAAAATGCACTCCACCGACAATGAACAAATTTAATGTCGTTTGTTAATGCTTCTCTCAAGAGAATGCAGTGCGACCTGTCTCGGAGCTGTGCAAAATTCTATCTCAAATATTAAACAGTAAATAGTCCATTTTATTTGAAATTGCACGTGCACTTCAAAAATATCATATTTTCTTTATTAGAAAAAGTTTTTAGAATAGTATTTGAGATAGCATTTAAAATGGTGGACTCTAGTTGCAGGACTCTCAAAATAGTGAGAATTTTATTTGAAATATTTTAGTTATTTTAATTTACTTTTCCACTTATTCGTAACGATCAAATATTATTTCTAATAATATCAATCTCAGGTTGTACACCTCTAGCTCGGTCAAAATTTGTAAAAAAATAGTCCGTGCAAAAATGTCCTTGACTTTGTTATTCAAGATCAAGTTTTTTTTTCATTGCATCGTATACTACTCGTAACTAAGAACAAAAGTCTCAAAGGAACCTTTCGGTTGTTAAACATCTTGAAAGTTTTATAAACTATTATATTCCAAATGTCTACAGGGTGTCCCAATATTGGGTACAACCTTGGATTCTACACGAGAAAAGTCGAAAATATGGAATAAATTATAGTTTCTTAGATTTTGGTATTACCCGCCTCCTCAATGTCTTTTAATCATCAAGAAATATTTTAAATACCATTTAACGCAGAGTTCAAATATTGTATCTTATGTTTTAGATTATCAAAAGAAAAATATTTTATTTTATGTTTTACACTATCAAAATTAATATATTATATTTGCGGAAATTTTACCGTTTATTTAAGATTTTATTTGAATTGTAGAACAACGTTTATTTCAAATAGTATTTGAAATATTTTTTCTCCAAAATCTTATCCACTTCGGAACGAATATAACTCGTACTAAATAAGAAAATAACATTTATGATTCATGTTGAAAACAGTGCATAGATTAAAAGAGTTTAACCCTTCGTGGACACACTGGGTCGGTTATGTTTCGACGATAATATCACTTTTGAATCCTTCCAAAGGAAAACAAGGGGGCCCTCATTTTTTCGAATTTAATCTGGAAAATTTCTTAACGATAACAATATTAAAGTAGTGACACGTAGAAGTAGCCTAGAATTTTTCAGACCCTTTAAAAGCCGAAAACAGTAAAAATATGGACCTAGACATAAACTACCCAGTATGTCTACGGATGATGCAGAAAACAAGTGTGCCAATGGAGGCCTAAAATAAAGTTGTTATTTTCAATTTATTAATGCTGTTGAAAAAAGAATACAATTTCTATCTGCCTTCTGCTCGACCCCTTGCACCAAGAGTCGTTTTACGGTTGCAGTGATTAGAATTTCTTTAACGTTCATAATTTCTTAGACGAAAAGGGAAGTTTATATTTATAGAATGTCTATGTATTCTCCAATGGCTACTTGTACATCGGCAACAACAAAATAGAATTTTAATTGGGTTTCAAGGGAATTAATAATATAAATATTCGGTATTAGATTTTGTTCGAAATCTTCGTTACAAGTTTGACTCGTTGTTTAGCGCAAGAGATAAATTCAACTAATGCGAACAATTTTTATTTCGTATACATAGTGTAGAAACAATAAAGTGAAGAAACACAATAAAGTGGTGAGACACGAAATAATATGTACATCTAACCGAAGATTACAGTTGGAATTCGAGGTTGAGGAGACGTCTTGCAAGAAATGTTTATGCTTCTATAATATAAGCCCTGCACAACCTCTGCGATTCGAGGCAGATTTATGCAACCGGGTTGTACCTTCACGATGATTCCGCGGGTTCGCTGGGGGTCTTCTATGTTTTCGACACCTGTGGGAATCTCTATCTGAATTTTCTATCAAGCCGTGGCAGCTGTTTGAAACGTTTCTGTGCCGGCTTCATGCAAATTCGATGTTTTATTAACACTAGACTACCGAACCCCAAACTCGACCGACCTATATTCCTTTTATTCACAGGATTTTTATGATAACATGTAGGTACTTGAATATAGAAATATGTATACCAAAAAATTTCTCAAGAAAATATTTCTATAACTTCATGAATTGCAAAAGACATTTATATTGACGATGACACATTGTGAGACAAAAAATCAAAATGGCGATGCTTAATGCGAATTTAATCACAACGTATTAGAAAAACGGCCAATTTTACGTATAAGAAAAATGCGGGTTCCAAAATTCATCGTTTTAATTAATACAATAATGACAATAATGCCACAAGACTTTTTTTGTGAACACGGCTTTCTTCATCCCATATTTTGGAAGCATCGAAACGACCGCCATTTATAAATAACACCACAACAGGAACCACACAGCAAACAAAATTCTTTTGTATACCGAAAGAGTGTATAAACTACGGACAGAAAGTTCTGTTTTATAAAATGTTGTAAATTTTATGAAAAACGATTACTAAATATCATCTTTATTTTAAATGATTTGACGAGAAGGTCGTCTTAAACGAAAAATTAACATTATCGATGCTCTATTCGTGTAGAAATTTATACAGTAATTCTATTCTAATTTCACGGATGTCTCGCTAAAGAGATCTTCTTATTTTACAACCTATTCGTCATTACATAAATTTATTTAGCAGTTGTTCGAATAATTCTCCTCATATTTCAAGCAAGTATTTTTATCGCGAGGTCAACAATTTGTAGTGCAAGTTTGTTATTTCACTTCATTTTGGCAATTAAAAGCATTGATTTATTAAATGACTTGGACAAAATATTTTGAAAAAATTGCAGTTGGTCGGAATTAGATGACAAACTAAAAAAAGGTACTATTCAAAACTTCTTTATTTGAGCCCGTAATTAATGAAAAATGTGTTTTGTAGAACTACGTTAACTATACACATGCTGAAAATTTCATTGAAATCGGTTGACGTTGAATAAAACGACACGCATTCAAAAATGTCAGAATCTGTGGATTTTAAGTAAAGGCTCACCGAAAATGGTGAAAGACTGCAATTTTCATCACTTTTAACCGCTAGTAGCTCGTATCTGCGTTAATCAATTACGATGAAATTATCAGCGTGTGTATAACTACAAGTCTATAAGACTCATATTTTAAACATTCATTACGGGCTCGAATAAAAGTCTTTTAAAAAGTACCTTTCGTACTTTTTAACGTAATTTATATCAATTGCAGTTGCCTCAAAATCTTTTTTGCACGCGATTTAGTTAGCCAACGCTTCTAATTACTAAAAAACGTCATTCTGATTTAAAGTGCGTTCGAATACTTTCGTGGTCCACTATACATATGTCAAGGTGTGCTCGAGTCTATTTCTCGAAGTGAAACGTTACACCCTGAAACGTAACAATTTTACTTCCGGATCTCTAAGTTTGCAAATTTAAGCGAGCAGTACCGTATAACCATATTGTCCGAATCAACAGGAAAAATCATTTAATACGTTAAACGCTATTCGAGTGCCTGTGGACTGATCGGATTTACAAAACAATATATAATATTGTTGGGGTGGTCCTTTTAAGTAAGGCCAACTAAATATCTCTTCAGCATATTGTGATGCAAAAAATATTTTTACGTAATGCGCATAATGTCGAAGGACCAATATCTGGCAAGAATATTTTTTCCCCAAGGTCATTTTTCTCGGAGCTCTCAAGGCCATTAGTGTTTTTTGACGCGTAACTACATTTTTTTTTTAATATCGCATCATGTAGCTGATTGAAAAATACATTTAGATATGTATAATAGCATGACCTTGAAATGACCTTGATCTTCGAAAATTAAAGTTTAACGTAAAACTTATGTCCAATATCTTTGGCTAGGACTCCTGAACACGTGTGAATGCGAACAAATATTTTTTATCACACTAAAAATATGGATCATCGGATATGTTAAGACAACACTCACTTTCTCATAAGTTATCATCTTCAGAGATGTTCAAAAATGGTGTCCTTCTATTGTGATATATTTCCTGAAACGTGTAACGACCGACTATACAGATCTTTCAGTTATTTCGGAATTAATATCAGCGCAAGCTCTAATTATTCGGTTTTTCATGTCCTCTGGTGTAGTTGGTCGTTCACGATAAACTACTTGATTCTAGTCCTAGTTCGTTTCAAACAGTATGTCGATAGCAAACATGTTTATTTATGTACATCCACGCTCTCGATTGTCAAGTCTTGGTCGAAGCCTGCGATCTCGATAGAAATCAGTTTTACGTAAAACTTTAATTTTCGTAGATCAAGGTCATTTCAAGGTCATGTTATTACACATATCTGAACGTATCTTTCGATCGCCTACACGATGCAATAATAAACAAATTATAGTTATGTGTGAAAAAACATCGATGACCTTGATAACTCCGAAAAAAATGATCTTGGGGAAAAAATATTCTTGCCAGATATTGGTCCTTTGACGCCATGCACATTACGTAAAAAATATCTTTTGCATCACAATATATTGAAGAGGTATTTAGGTGGCCTTACTTAAAAGGACCACCCTGTATAATTCATATAATATTAAAAAGTGTGCACACTTTACTAAATAGATTTGATTCGTACAGATTAAAGTGGTATGGAGTAAGCAAGTTTTTTTTTTGTGCACAGTAGTGTTTTTGTATTTAAACTTAAATAAAACGTGGAATGGAAAGGGGGGCAAAATTGCTACGCGTTTAACCTGTTAAAGAAATCCGGTTCGATGTGACGCGATTTAAAAGTCACGTTTGATTGTAAGTCAAACATTATAATGAAATCATCTTGAAGAAGAGGAAACTCGTAATAATCGGACCTGAAACTGTTGACATGCTCGCTGACAGTCTAGCGTACACCGGAACAATTTTTTGGCCGTAGCTGTCCAGATAAAACCGTTTAGCAGAGGTGGAATCACCGCGTCGGCGTCTTTGATATTCAGATCGGTAGTTTCTGGTTTGCGTGTGCGGTTGCGATCCGTGCTGCTCGCAACGTCGATGCACATGCAGAGCGTTTGACGTCCCGGAGTGAGGAGTACAACGCGTGCAAGCCGCGTTTATGCCATTAATTTGTTTCTCCGGTATATGCGCTCCGCCTAACTGCATTATTCATAAATATGCAACGATCGCTTTCTGGCGGGGATCAAAGTAACCTTGTCGTGGCTTGTGTATTCGAATTGTGGGAAAATTCAAGGCTCCCCAAAGCACTTTTTAGAGTCTCGGTTGTCTTCGGAAACATTTTGTCTGGCTACCCGATATAACGATAAAGGGGGAATTCTGATTCAGATATCCTAAAAAAATACGGTCTTCGTATTTCTATCTTTTATAGGATATTTAAGCAATTGTAAAAAATGACAGAGATCTTAGTCTTTAAAACAAGCCAAGTATGATCGTATTCTGTTTTTTTTTCACTAAACTATAACAAACTTGTTCTAACTCGAACAGACAGTTGAGTCTGCACTATTTTCAACAGGAGAAACAATCTTCATTATTCGCGAAAGAAACAGTTTGGAGGTATGAAAAGTGAAGTTCTGTTATATAATATTATGTAATAATTCACATTATTATTTATATAATTTATATTATATTATAATTTATTGTACACAATTCCAGCCATTAACCAACTCAATAATATACTCTTTACAAAATTTTCAAGGAAAGAACCATATTTTGAAGACAACAAATGGAGGATATTAACACTTTATATACCGGAAGTCTGTTAATCGGCATTTTAATAGCTGTCCCGTGCTAAACGGAATCTTAAAATCTTCTTCTGCATAATAATCCCAAACGAAATAATTCGATTACGTTACTGAGAGTGACTTGTTGGTTCACTATTGCAATTGCTATTGTTGTTGAAGAATCCATTAAAAAATCCTTAGCCATGGATCATAGACGTTTGAAAGTTATGACATAATCGCCGGTGTTTACCGATTATTTAATGTGTTCAAAGTAGAGGCTTTACCATTTAAAATGAGTCCAAGCATAGCCTCGTCTAACTTTTGTCACGAATTTACAAAAGTTCAAACTCCGATAATATTTTTAATCGAAGATTTTGAGTTACTTGAACTTTTTGGAAGTTGTAACTACCAATTATTATCTCTATTCTTCCAGGAAGGTTATACGCATAGTTCAATCATCAACTCCCAATCGACGACGTTAACATTGCCTGCTGGAAACGTTCAAAAATACCCCCCATTCTTCCCAAAACGAATTTCAACAGCGGACAGATTCATAGTTTCAAGGAACAAGTATAATATAGAAGCAGCAAATTATCTTCTCTCAAGGCCAGCTAAAGTGGTGGATAAGACAGAAATCGACGTATTCAAAGAGGTTCGTGAGAACTTAATTTATATTTGAATAAACTCTGGTATGAAACATACATGCAAATGAATCTTCCTATCTTACTTTCTATTTATTCGAGTAATCCTAGCTATAGAGGTATAAATCTTTTTAACTTAATTTTATGCAATATTTCAACGTATCCCTAATGAATTTGATCTAGTCTATTCTAGTCTAGATAGATCTATTCATTGAAATTTTCTGTATTTTTGTAACATAAGTACAAGATTTTTAGAACAATTCATTATTGTGGGCCACATTTAGTTTTTAGAAGAATCTGTTTATTATAATATAAGAAATACAAAGTGAGTTATAATAGTGCTTAGTGCACTAACATTACGATATAAACGTAATTCTCGCATTCGGACAATCTCGCACATTTCCCTTATTCCGCACATCTATCCTCACACATACATCTTCATATCAGTGCGCCATCTATCCTCTGAACTCTTTAAAAATGAATATGAAGCTATCTTAATTTCCACAATTATTTCTTCATAATACTGTTTTATTACTGTAATATTGTATTATTTCTGGCTTAATTAAAAAATTAAAAAGAGAATGCATTTCGGTTAAACTGTACTTTGGAGGACCAATTATGTTTAACTTCTTTTTATGCGGTCTTATAGATTTCGACGAGAAAACGCCGAAAATGAAAGTCTTATTGCCAGGAGTTCACTCGTTCAGAAGTTATGCGCGTATGAAGTTGAGCACTTTTAAGCCTTTTTGACGGGTTCAAGCGCCGCCACATTGATATGTAAGCTGGGTGGTACACGTAAGATCGGCTAAGTAGTACCGAGTAGTAAGTAGTGCCTAACCGCAGACCAACTTGGACTAATTTACACGCGTATAACTTCTAAACCAGTGAATTGCCATCTAGCGTACGCGCTGGTACTACTTAGCCGATGCGCTGAACACCCACCATCTATCCAGTGCATGCGCTCAACAGTCCTACCTCTACCACCCAGCGAATATCCAATATGGCGACGCTCTAACCTGTCAGAAACGCTTGGAATTGCTCATGTTCACGTGTATAACTGTTCAACCGGTGATCTCCTGTAACCAAAACTTGAATTCCGTGTGCTAACACTTTCGATTTCATCGAAATCGATTAATGTGTACACGAGCTACAAGCGGTTCAAACTGATCAAAATCGCAGTCTTTCACGACTTTTGGCCAGATTTTGCTTAAAATCCACAGATTCTTACACCTTTCAGATTTCGATGAAATTTTCGGCATCTGCATAATTAACATAGATCTATAAAACGCACATTTTAACTTTTTATTGTGAACTGGAATAAAAAAGTTTTAAAAAGTGCTATTTTTACATTTCCATGTAATTCAAACCAACTGTAAGTTTTTCAAAATTTTTTCCATTCCACTTAGTAAATCAATGCTTGTAGTTACTAAAGGAAAAGTCAAATTATTTGGTCCAATTTTAAAAAAAGTTATTCCAACTTAACGCGCGTTCGAATACTTTCGTGAGCCAGTGTACATCTTCGGTCTAGTAATAATGAATTCTATTGCATGTCAAGTCGTTTGTAGGTAGTTTTGGGCGAGTATTACCGACGAGATTTGCCTTGTCAAAAATCAGTGCAAATTGTGAATGATAGATCGATGCCATGTTAGGGGCGTGGAACGAGGAAATTCTTTCTTCTTATGAAACACGATCGATTTCCTGGACGCCTAACAACAGTAATCTCTGCGTAGTAAGCCACTTCACCGCTGCGATTTCGATCTTATCTCAATCGATTATCGAAGATTACATGTTTTCATCTATAAACGCGAACAAGATACCTCGCGCCCACATCCGGACGGCCTTTATGCTAATTCGATACCCCGACTCATGCGCGTGTTGTTGCAACTACTGTTCAAGTACTCGGGACGTTAACTGCAATTAAAAATCCTGTTTTGTTGCTTTCATTGCTTGAAAAGAATAAAAAGTTTAACGCTGGGATCGCCGGTAGGAACAGTTGAATCAACTTTTTCACGTAGTTATCGGAGTATTATACGTTGTGTCAATAATATTCGCAAATCTACAGTAAAAATGACAGGGGAGACCGGGGCTAGTTGACTAATTTTTAACATGTCTGATTCTTATAAACAAACTACATATTGCTATTTGGTTGAGTTGTTGAATACCGCAAGTTGTCAGATTTACCTAAGTATAAAAGCTTAATTTTATGTTATGTGTTATGTCGCGACGTCCCGTCGATACTGTTTGTGTAAGGTCAGAGACGAGACATCTCGCAACACAATGCCGTTTAGGCTGCGATCACAGTGGATCCGACGTCGGACGAATCTGGTGACGTCAGAGGCATCGGCCCGACATTTCAAATGCGTGGGTAGTCCCGTCTGCGAGACCCTTCTAGTTTCGGCCGACGGCGTAATTTCGCGTCTCTTTCTTTTCCATACGCTGTCCTTCTTTGCGTCCGAAATCTTCATCGTTCATTATACAAGTAAATATCATCGGAATTACGTCATATTTAGTATCGTTTTAATCAGAAAAATGCCGCAAATATGTTTGTGAAAGTACCATAAAAAAGTAATGAAAAATAAAGACGTTTTGCTACTGAATTAGTAGTGGTCTCGCGTCGATCTACCCGACTCGTATAATGACACTCCTCGGCGACCGAGGCTCTCGAACTTCATTATCCTTTCCTCGGTTCGACAGGATATCACAGAATGTAGATGGATATTAACCAGTGCGATGAGTACATTACTCTACATTATAAAAAATACGAATTTGGACGCTAATTATTAACTTTTTTTTCTTTATTATTATGTACCTTTGAGTCCCACCGATTTTTTTTTTTTTTTGGTTTAGAACTAGACGTAAATATGAACGTTATAATCCAAAAAAGTTTGCCACTTTCTGCGAGTTTCCTAAAAGCACGAGACAAACGATTTCTTCAGATCCATATTTATTAAACATAAGATTTCTAAAACTAAGAAAATTAAAACAATTTCCGAATGATGTCTTTCAGTTTTTTCAAGAATCAGAGATGACCAATGAAATAATAATTAAAATAAACGACAATTAAAAATCATGTTATCTTGTTTATCCCTTCTCCATTAATTAATATTTCCATGTATATTTTATGTTACATTACAAATCACAAAATATCATAATTTCTACTACAGAAACATGTACGCGTCCGACGAGTCGGACAAAATACAAAATGATTTGGTCTTCCTCCGACCATCGTCCGACATCGGGGCCTTATGGGGTTTGTCCCATTGAAACTCCTCTCGAAGCACTTGAAAAGGTTCGGCTGCCGCGGACCTCGACCGATTCGTCCAATATCGGGTCCACCGTGAGCACATTTTATGACGAAATCGGCCGAACCGACGCCAGCGCATGCCTCCCGAGGCGCTCGAAACGATCGTGCGTGTGCGCCGAAGTCGGACGTCGGACGAAGTCGGATCCACTGTGATCGCGGCCTATGCGATCCCACGGACGTTTTATCCCGCGACGCGATACTATTCGTCCGATGACGAACCTCAAGAGGTGTATGTTGCGGTAGTAGGGATGAATTTTTCACAAATATTGTGCACATTTCAGTCACATATATCTAGACATTAAGTACTGTATCTATATTATTGAACGTCAAAAGGATTTAAACGTTTACACTAAACGCTGTTAAATTAAACTAAACTATTTAAACGTTGTTTAGACATGTTTAAATAATTATAATATTACAAAAATATGTATTGTCGCATTTTTAAGAGTATGTAAAATTGTTTCCTACAAGATTTACTTGTACAACATTTATGGTTGAAGCACAAAAATTGCCACTGCTAACAAGTCAAATTTTCCCGAAACATAAAGTCTCTCAAAAACTAAAAATGATAGGGACGAATAGTGCCGAAATATTTATGCGCTATCTCTACGAATCATGTAGGTAGACATGCTGCACATAAAATGGCGAAAAGACCTCATGCATAGTGCAATGGTGAAGGAAACCGTGATACCAGGACTGGGGCAAAAAGAAGTGCTGCATCAGAGCCGCTTATCATTGGAGAACAAGCTACCTGGGATTTCAGTAACACAACCTAGAGAGATGTGGAACGAGGATCATTGTAAAGATGGAATGTGGAAATCGAAGCCTCGGAAAAAGCCTTTGATTCGCAACGCAGGAATGGTATTAGATATGCCTACTGCCAACACAAGCTCACGTAATCTAACTTTGATAATGACGGGAATGTTTAATAGTGTTTTTACTATCAATATTTCCTTACAATTACATCCATATTTTTACAATGTACAAAATACTTTTAGTTTTATTTTAATACTTAATAATTTAATTTCAATATTATTTGAAAAATTCACAAACTTTTTACAATTTTCCTTGAACTTTTCCACTGTTTGACTTCGAGATTTTAAAGCAGAAAATTTGCTTGGTACTTGCATTGCTTTTCTATTAAATTATATTCACAATTTTAGACTGCTATTTAATTTAAATGATTATTAGTATGCAATTGCTGTTAAATTTATATTAGTATTATATATATATATATATATATATATATATATATATATATATACTTAACACGAATGTAACGACGGATAAAATATAATTTCATTATGAAGGTAACAATTTTGATATTGATTAAATGAAATATAAATGCAATAAATAAAATACAAATTGAATGGATTAAATTGAAATTTAATAAATTACACATAAATTGAATACATTTGGTAAATGAATACTATTAAATATAGATTTTAATTAAATATCTTAAGTATCTATATGTATATGTATAGATACTATTATAAATACAAATTTAATAAATTTTATAGATAAACACTATTAAATATAAATTCAATAAATGTAATAAATGAATGTGATTAAACTAATGTTCAATACTATAAAATGTAAATTGTATGTCATTATATACACAGTTCTTATTCAATTTTAATTGTGTATATGAATTGCATTAACATTATATTAAAGGGAAATTGTTGTTATTTGTCACAGGATATCGTAACCGCAACCTAATCGACTGGAGCTCCGAAAACATGATTGCGGAGGGGATCAACAACAAACTGACCATTTTCGAAGTCAGCCAGCCTCAACTGGCTCAAGAGTTAAAACAACTGAACACTGATAAGATTTGCGCACTAAAATGGAACAATGCAGGTCGGAATCTGCATCAAATACTATAATTAAACACTAATCAAAATACTATAATCTTGACTACAGAATATGAATATTATGATGTATTAATGCCGAGTCACATAAATCTCATTCGAGAAATAATAACACGGAACGTTAGCATTCAAGCACAAAACATTTTCAAACTTTCATAATATGCACTTTTTTTGAAATTGATTTTCTTAAAACATTATGTATGAAAATTAATAAGCCGAGATCAAATTTATCTCCCGTATGCTTTCTTATGATATCGGTATGATTAACTGAAATCTATTTCTAATTTATGGGTGTTTATTAATATTTGTTACTATTAATTAATATTAATATTATAACAATACACTTATGAAGAGCAACAATGCAATTCATGAAATACTGAAAGTTCTTATTAAATTGTTAACACAGGTGATCTGTTAGTCATTTGTACATCGGTGTCTGCAATCAAATTATACGACTTTCAATTTAACAAAATCATCTGGATCACCACATGCAACAAGCCGAGCAATGTCACTCTGCCCTGTTATGCTCGTTGCTTATGTTGGTCACACGACAACAAATTCATCGCCGTGTAAGTATCTATGATTGGGAGCTCGGTAAAAGATACAGTCCGAATTGATCCGAAATATTAGGACGTTTAACGCTACGCATATTTTACTTGCCTTTCGTTTGAAAGTCTCAGAGGAACTATGGGTCTCGAGTAGGGTTGAATTAAAGTTGCTGTACAAAATCCCGGTTGTTCAACATTGTTCTTTCTATTGCACATGACTACGCGTCCGTCCATTGTCAAATTACATACATATGTTTCAGTTCTGGGCAATATGTCCCGGAATTGTATAAAAAAAAGTTGGTAACCCTAGTCTCAAATCAGCCGTTCTCTTAAATCAGGCAGTTCCAACCAGCACTTAGCTCCAGAGATATTCGAGGTACCTTCCCCGCTTAGGATCTTCCCCCACTCTTAGGCTTCATCGTTATAATGTATAGTAGTGGGAAGCTCCCACCACGAGAGCCGCGCGGCGCACGCAGCGCTCCCTAACTCTACGGTTGTACGTAATAGTGGGAAGATGTTCGATGGTAGGGACCTTGCAGTTCTCGGAGGGGAATACGTTGGAACTCCCTGTCTTAAATCACAACTCCAAAGTTTCGTAAACTATTTTATTCCATATATCCACAAGTTGTATCGAAATGGTATAAACGGGGAGAAGGGAATTCAACATAAGGAAATAAGTCGAAAATATAGAATACATTTTTTTCATCCGACGCCTCGTTTTCGAGATAATCGACGTTGAAAATCAGCCAAGTTCGCGTCTCTAGCGTTTGTAAGAAGTAGAACCGGTAGGTCATGAATAGACTGCGAATGTTTATGAAAATCCATATTTTTGTAGAAGGTAGATACATAGATTAATGGGACCTGGACAGCAATTTTTGCCCATTTTGGCGAAAGTGGGCCTCGCTTGCGAATTTTTATCCGAGGAATTGTTCGTCCGATTGCGATAATTTCTTGATTGTTTTATTTGGAAGGGATTGGTCTGTTATAAAATAATATAAAACAAATTCTTCTTTTACGATTTTTTCGATAAGAGGCCAGAGTAATTTAAATTTTCGACAAAATGTGGTTATATTCTTTGAAGTTCCCCTTTAAATTGAGTCCTTGAAAAGGATGCTGATATGAAAATTGGCGTCGCTATGAGCTGGTACAGGACGCCGTGTACACCGGTTTCATGTAGAGGCGAATCGAGCGCACCGCTATTTTATAGTCCGTTGTCTATACCGCTGGTCTCGAAAAAATACCAGCAGGCTGTATACGACTAAATAACCCTATTTATACCTCGAGAACAATATTACTGACCACCATTTCCGATAATTCACTCACTCTTATATAATACGAAGTGTACGATACGAAAACTTCACGTAAACTGAACATTGGGAAATGGATACAACAGAATTATAGAAAGAGGTTTCCTTCCTTCTTTCCATACCTTCTATTTACCGTTCAGATCCTGCCAGAGTCGGCATGACGATCAAATAAACTTAAAAATGTAAAAGCAACCAAAATAGACGCCTAACGTCTGCTGATTTACTTAGAAAGGGTTTTTTTTACTAATGACCTTTTGTCGCTATGTAATAAATAAATAGTCTGTTTTTAGTAGTGTCTAAACTTTTGGCATGTTTTCTAGAACCTAACAAGATTCATGATTTTATTCCATCCAAACCGATAAGGGTTTTAGGGTTTTTACCTTCTAATTTAAAAGGTGACAACGGCATAGATGGACAACGGACCATAATAGCGGTGCGCTCGACTCGCCTCTACCTGAAACGGCGGTACACGGCGTCCTGTACCAGCTGATTGTTACGCCAATTTTCACCACTCTCCTCCTCTTCCACTCTTCCACCAACACCTAATTTCAGCGAGATCTACTGTTTACGACGGTGGGTTCCGAATCACCTTGAATGTTCTCACTACAAACTACCAAAAACTCATTTCCATCGATTTGTAAAGTCAACAATTCTTAAGATATCCAAAAATCCCTCTCGCGTCCGGCGATTTCGGCGTTCTGTTTTTTCAAGACGTGAAAAAGTTGCAATTATACTACGCGATAAAAGTGAAAAATTTTGACCTTGAATAAAAGGGTCAAGGTCAATTTAGCGGCAAGTTTTTGGAACAGATGTCAACCGATCCAGAGGTATAGAATTTCGCTATGGTAGTCTTGACATATCATTTTGATACACCCTGTATAGACATATTTATTGGCCAAAAGGTCGCACGTACAATTGTCTCTATTCTCATTCCTAAATATTTTTATATTTACTTTTAATTATTTGATTACGAAACTTGTACCGGCACGTTTTTGACATTTTTCTGATTTAAATGAAACCAAACATGATATAATTCACAGTATAATTGCATATTGAAATGACAGATTGTATCAATGAAAGATTCAGATACGTGTTTCGCGTATAAACAGTTCATCTATCCATCCACATACAACGCGATTCATTATAAAACTCGGAAAAAGTTTAATGCGACTTAGGTAACTGCGAAATTAGGTAACTGTTCTATTATCAAAACTTTCACGTTGCATCGATGAATACGGATGTAACTTTCAATAGCAAAAGTATCATCGAAGAAAATACAATTTAAGAACTTCAAAATTAGAAGTTACAATTTAAATTCCTCGGTTCGGATAATCGAGGTTCTCCCGTATCGTGAATTCAATAAGTAAATATAACCCGAATAGAGTCGTGTTTGGTGTTATTTCGATCAGAAAAGTGTCACGAACATTTTGATAACGAATATGTTTCAAAACGTTGATTATGTAAGTTTACTTCTCTTTGAAAATGATCTAGCAAGAAATTGATTTTTTATGATATTCACAGGGGCTGTACACAGATGATCACGATCTACTCTACTAAAACAGGTGCCATAATTAACTCGGTCGTCGCACATAGTGAAAAAGTGTTGGTAATCGCCATATCACTCAATTCTCGTTATATCGTCTCGTCCTCGACGGATAAACACGTACGCATCTTCACATGGCCGTCGTTGCAACCCGTATTCGACATTATGTACCATTTTCCTGCTAGTGTGAGTTTCCTTTGTAATTCAACTGTCTTGCGAGATTTTTCAGTGAGCTACAAATGCAGAATAATCTGCAGTATAATTATTACAATCTGTGATTATCCATTACAGCGTACACAAAGTATTGTACATTCATTTGAGATACAATATTGGACCCTATGATTTGGATTTTTTTTAGAAGTTAGAACAATTAGTTTGTTGGAAATGAAATAAATCCACAAAAGTGTTTCCACGTATTCTATATTTAATGTTCAATTTATAATATGATATTACTATAGTTTGACCGTATAACTGTACGTGGAAAAACTACTTTATAAGATACGCTCAGGCTAGCTGCTATTATGGGACTGACGACGCGACGGTCCCAACTTTACGCCTTCGCCTGGGCCCCTCCCCTAGTAGCATTTACGGTTGGCATTTCGTTGGGCCTATGTTGCAGTATCGGTTGGCTAACCGTTAGAAATGTCGCTATTTTTTTTCGTTGGGCCAACGATGGCGGCCAACGTAGGGCCAACGATCATACCCAACGTGGAGCCTAGGCCGCTATCGGGAGCTGACATGGGGGCGTGGACAATATATATATATATACAGGGTGTCCCAAAAATGTCTGAGTTCCTTTAAAGGGGAGGTTCCTGAGGCCATTTGAAGCGACATTTTCCTTTGCAAAAATGGCCGTTTCGGCTTTGTTAAGGAGTTATTAACGAAAAACACGGACCAATCAGAGCGCGACCTAGAGGCGTGTTGGCAGAGACGGCCGCGCGCGACAGAAGTCGAGCGATGGTGATACACCGCGGTCGAAAGCAAGGAACAAACAAGAGAAGAAAATTTTTCGAGTCCTATGTCGGATAGTTCAAATTTGAATATGTTGTAGTCTTTAGTAGCCTATGAAGGAATCTCGAAGGATGTTTCGAAATATTAAAAAATGTTGGTTTTACAGACGTGTAAAGAATTTGTTTTCATTAAATTATAACACTAGAACTAACGTACCGAGGAAAATGAGTTTTCAGGAGCTTGTAGTGAACACGTAAGAGTATCTATTGAAAATATTTCGATTTGGAATAAATGGTTTTTTCACCATTTATTTTGCAAATGTTTTAAACAAATCCAATTTTCCTATAGCCGGGACTGTTTTAAAAATTCGAAAAAAACGTGATGACAGCTTCAAGTCTCCTCTTTACGGACCTATTTTTTAAAAAGGCAGGCGCTTTAAAATTGACTGAATTAGAATTATTTAAAGCGAACGCTGCACCGCGATATTACGGAGGCGCGCGGCACGAACAGCTGTTAGATACGCGACAAGCAAGAGAAGAAAATTTTTCGAGTCCTATGTCGGATAGTTCAAATTTGAATATGTTGTAGTCTTTAGTAGCCTATGAACGAATCTCGAAGGATTTTTCGAAATCTTGAAAAATGTTGGTTTTCGCAGACGTGTAAAGAAAAGTGGCAACTTTTCTTCAATAAATTATAACACTAGAACTAACGTACCGAGGAAAATGAGATTTTAGGAGCTTATAGTGAACACAGAAGAATATCTATTGAAAATATTTCGATTTGGAAAAAATGATTTTTTCACCATTTACTTTGAAAAAGTTTTAAACAAATGCAATTTTCCTATAGCCGGGACTGTTTTAAAAATTCGAAAGAAAACGTGGTAACAGCTCCAAGTCTCCTCTTTACGGACCTATTTTTTAAAAGGCAGTCGCTTTAAAATTGACGGAATTAGAATTATTTTAAAACCTTGCTTACCTTGGTACTCCTGTAGAGCCCCAGCGAGGTGAAAATGATTCCTGTATTCACAAATTATTCTGCGTGAAACACTGAACCTGCCCACTCGTTAAATTCACAAGAGCATTTTAATTATTCGCTCTATGAAATTATCGAGCAGAAGGGGTCAATGTCCTTTCACTGCACGATCCGGCCCACATTGTTGATTTATTCACGATCACAATAAAACTATTCACATATATCCATTGGGTCCACAAACGTTGAAAGAAATCCACACAAATGATTCACAGAAATCCACATATCACGCACAACTAGTTCACATTTGATGCACGTAAATCGATCATTTCGACTAGCCGGTCCGCGAAAAACTGTCCATGAAATCTGTCTGTCTATGCTGACGATCGTAGGAAGACTAGTTCAGAACAGCTGACGAGGTTAACGGCCTTTCAACAGCACACTGCCGATTTTCATTTCAGCAACTGTTCGATGGAACCGTGTTTTCAAATGGAATGGGAAGAGTAAATGACCGCCCCTCTTCAAATCGGGGGTCATTCAGGTATGCTTCTACCACCGAGCGTGGCCATAAACCAGCGCCTTGTGTCGAAGCTCAACCTTGACGATGGCTCGACTTCTGGTTACCAAATGTGTACAATAGGTCAATAAAATGCTAAAAGTTTTAACGAAGAGTAACGGCTTTTTGGGAATATTGCTACTAGCCTCCCCGAGTGACGCACGCGGGGGATCCGCGTGTCCCAGAGAGGTGTTGTCGTAATGTAATAAACGAAGAAAGCGCCTTGACTTCTTCGTGAAAACGTTTAGCATTTTATTGACCTACTGCACACATTTGGTAAACATAAGTCGAGCCATCGCCGAGTTCTTTATTTCCGCATCCTTCGTTCAAGTCAAGGGGATACAAGCGTACCTGCCACCGTACCTGGGACGGTTCCATGAAAATTCCATCGATGGCCATAAACGATGGCATATTTTGGAAAACGTGCAGAGCACGTGGGGCATCGAATGAGCCCAATCGCCTTGCTTACGGTTCGCAAATACTGTCTAACCGCCCGGAAATTTTTTTATATGCAGCTAATTGTAATTTCTTCTCGAGAGACAATTCTTTTTCGATATTAACATCAACATCATCTTCAACGAATTCTTCTGGATAGGTTTGTGTTTGCTTTTTATAAATGTTTTTGCGGAAATTGACGACGAACTTAATTAAATTTGACCTTGTTATTTTCTTTTCTTCCTTTTCGTTTTCTTTATTAAAGTCGTTATATACAGAAAAATTAATTTGTAAATTTCAAATAATAGTAGATGCCCTAAAAAATATTTATTATTTATAGCTAATACCGAAAATACCAGTATTTTACCTTAGCAAATACCGGTTTCACGAAATTGCAAATTAGCACAAAATACCGGTATTCCGTATACCGGTGTAAGAAAGGCTAGTAGCAATATTCCCAAAAAGCCGTTACTCTTCGTTAAAACTTTTAGCATTTTATTGACCTATTGTACACATTTGGTAACCAGAAGTCGAGCCATCGTCAAGGTTGAGCTTCGACACAAGGCGCTGGTTTATGGCCACGCTCGGTGGTAGAAGCATACCTGAATGACCCCCGATTTGAAGAGGGGCGGTCATTTACTCTTCCCATTCCATTTGAAAACACGGTTCCATCGAACAGTTGCTGAAATGAAAATCGGCAGTGTGCTGTTGAAAGGCCGTTAACCTCGTCAGCTGTTCTGAACTAGTCTTCCTACGATCGTCAGCATAGACAGACAGATTTCATGGACAGTTTTTCGCGGACCGGCTAGTCGAAATGATCGATTTACGTGCATCAAATGTGAACTAGTTGTGCGTGATATGTGGATTTCTGTGAATCATTTGTGTGGATTTCTTTCAACGTTTGTGGACCCAATGGATATATGTGAATAGTTTTATTGTGATCGTGAATAAATCAACAATGTGGGCCGAATCGTGCAGTGAAAGGACATTGACTCCTTCTGCTCGATAATTTCATAGAGCGAATAATTAAAATGCTCTTGTGAATTTAACGAGTGGGCAGGTTCAGTGTTTCACGCAGAATAATTTGTGAATACAGGAATCATTTTCACCTCGCTGGGGCTCTACAGGAGTACCAAGGTAAGCAAGGTTTTAAAATAATTCTAATTCCGTCAATTTTAAAGCGACTGCCTTTTAAAAAATGGGTCCGTAAAGAGGAGACTTGAAGCTGTCATCACGTTTTTTTCGAATTTTTAAAACTGTCCCGGCTATAGGAAAATTGGATTTGTTTAAAACATTTGCAAAATAAATGGTGAAAAAACCATTTATTCCAAATCGAAATATTTTCAATAGATACTCTTACGTGTTCACTACAAGCTCCTCAAAACTCATTTTCCTCGGTACGTTAGTTCTAGTGTTATAATTTAATGAAAACAAATTCTTTACACGTCTGTAAAACCAACATTTTTTAAGATTTCGAAAAATCCTTCGAGATTCCTTCATAGGCTACTAAAGACTACAACATATTCAAATTTGAACTATCCGACATGGGACTCGAAAAATTTTCTTCTCTTGTTTGTTTCTTGCTTTCGACCGCGGTGTATCACCATCGCTCGACTTCTGTCGCGCGCGGCCGTCTCTGCCAACACGCCTCTAGCTCGCGCTCTGATTGGTCCATGTTTTTCGATAATAACTCTTTAACAAAGCCGAAACGGCCATTTTTGCAAAGGAAAATGTCGCTTCAAACGGCCTCAGGAACCACCCCTTTAAAGGAACTCAGACATTTTTGGGACACTGTATATATATATATAGCTATCCAATATGGCGACGAAGAGCTTGGTCTTAACATTGTATTGAAACCTTTTTTTTTGTTTTTACTTAAAATGTTTGAAACGAAGGAGAAAAGTTTGCTTTGAGAGAAAAGCATCGGTATTATGGGCAAATCCAGCCGAGGATAGCAGTGTTAAATTTAGAACTAACATATTTTGTTATATATTCTAAGTTTGATAAAAAATATTTAGCTTTAAAAGTTACAAGAAATGACAGTTTTATTTCTTCAATGTTGACTAAATTAAAAAATATTTATTATACGAATATGTTACATAAAATTTGTTTATTGGAAAAAATATGTGATCAGAGTAAATAGACTTAAGAAATAATAACAAGTGACGAGAGTACAGACTTAATAAATATTGACGAGTTTAAAGTTACTAAAAATCAATAAAGTATGTTTTGTCAAATAATTCATTTCACACTAAAAATTCGTTTTTTAATGTAACTTCTAAATTTACAATTATAATTTCATAAATTTCGAATCGCTTAGAATTGGTGGGGACATATTAATTGCTCCACAAATAATTGTAAAAAAAACTTCTATTAGAGGCACCAATGCCACAGGCATCGCTGAACCAAAAATTTTGAAAGTCTTTATACGCTGGTTAGGTCTTTCAATATGCACTCTAGCTTTAGCTATTTTATCCGTTAAAATAGACTGTTCTTTGCTAAATTGTTTCTTATATTTTAAAAATGGAGGTCTTATAAATTTCAAGCACTTCACTTCCCATACTTCGTTTCAAAGTGTGGAAACGGTGCAATCAATTTTTGCTCGCTCTACTATCACAATCTTTCACTGCACAGTAATCAAAATTTTTTTTGCTACGCGGTGGAAAGATTGGAACTTCCATAACGTTATTTTTAATTAACACCTGTTTTAACACTGTAAGTTTATACTGTAATTAACACCTGTTAACACTGTAAGCTGCTGTAAGCCAAGCCAAGCCAAGCTTAGAGTATTTCTACTTTCCGGCAGCAAACGGCGCCACTCAAAATGTCACATCCCAATAAAACGCTTGTTCCGATCTTCTCTTTTACGGTTGTTTTCACAGAATATTATAAATAATATTTAAACAATGTATCTCCACGGTAAAAATTGGAACAAAGAAAAATTGGCCAACCGTAAATGCTACTCGGGTCTGTCCCTGAGAAAAACATCCCCTCGAGCCTACGTACTTATACTAAGGCACATGGTATCGTTGCATTCCAACATAATTTACTACATGACGTGCACAGAAATTTTGAAAAAATTGCAATCGGTTGGAATTGCAGAGCAAATACTAAAAGTTGGATTTTACAACTTTCTCGTGTGGACCAATATTGAAAATTTTAAAAAATACGTTTTGAAAATTTCATCAAAATCGGTCAACGTTGCAATGAGCTACAATGTTCAAACATGGTAAAAATTGCAGTTTCCACGATTTTCGGTCGTTAACTGCAATAAATTTAAGGATTCTTACATCTTTCAATGCTCGTCGTTTTTTTTTTCGTATCAACTGATTATACGCGAATAAATTCAATTTTCAAGTCATACTGATTTTTGTCCCACTTATTTGAAAACTCGACCACTGTGCGACGTGGTTAATTAAGCGAAAAACTTACGAATCAATAAAACATTAACGAAAATATGATTGCAGCGTCCGACTATCTTCACGTTGAAACATTACGAAAAGAATTTTTCGGACAACCTTATGTAAATAACAGTGAATATCGTAAAGTGTCCTGATAATAGAAGTTCAACTATACTTGTACCAATTTCAGGAATTGGCGTGGAATCCCTTGGACAGCAACGTACTGTGCATAGGCGGTGGCTTATCCGATGCCTCGCTATCTTTATGGGACATGACCACCATGGACGTACTAAGCTATCGTCTCGTTGACTTTTTCGGAGCTGTAGAGAACCTGGCTTGGAACAAACGGAGTGGAGAGTTGGTCGTACACTGGTACCATATGGACGAGGAGAATGAGTACACTATTATACCAATTTTCGCGAATATCGATCATATCGTCGATCAGATCCCAGTGGCGAAGGAGTTACAGGCACATGCACTCTTGTGGAACGCTGATCACTCGCAATTAGGTACGTAAAAAGCATGGATCGACACATTTTATTTGAAATTAGATAAAAAATGACAATTTCAGGTAATGAACTATTTCAAATACTTTATTATTTTTAATTTACAAATAGCATAAAAAGAGTATTTTTGTTTTGTGTTTAAATCAAATAATGTTTTTATTTCAAATACTTATCTCAAATGAACTAACAAATCATTTTACACAAAATATTCAATGATATTAATTAGTTAATCGAGTTGTATAATAGTAGCTTCAGTTGTGTTACATGCGTGAGATACTATTATGTGTGCAGAGAAATCTGTATTTCAGACGCAGTTGACATGGCAGAACTAGAGAGACTTTATTTGAATAACTATTTGATAAAATAAAAAGTAAAATTTACAATTATTTCAATTAAATTCCAAACAACGAAATAATTTAACAAAGCATTATATGTCTGTTGAAATAAAATGCTACGCGATTATTTAGTAATGTTTAGCCCAATAAGATAATAATTATCTTTATCTTTCAAATAGTTCATTTGGATAATACTCGAGTCTGGTAAAGTGTACCTTTCGTGATCGTATAGTGACTCACATGTTTTTCCACGGAAAGCTGTTATATTTGTTCAAATTATAATATTTACAAAATTCTGAATTCTACATTCAAATTTAGAAAAATACGTCGTAAAAGAATGTTACATTAAATAATCCCCGAGATGTGGAAATATTTGTCACATCACAATTTTTAATCTTCATTTTTATCTGAAAATATAGGTTTTACCAAAAATGTATACAAATTTTATATGTGACTGTTTGCCCTATTAGTCTTGAAAGGAGTGAAACACGTGAGTGGACAGCAGTTAAAGTGTGTATACATTTTTCAGGACACCCTGTATATGAACGAATGTACGAGTCACTGCATATAATTTCTATAGTCTTATTTTATTAGCATTAAGTTAACTTATGTTGTTAATTCCTTACCAATTCAATTTTATAATAATTTTATAAATATTAGAAGGTTACAATCGAGAAGCTCCGAGTACATTTTTTCACAGCGACAATAATTTTATTCGTAAATTAACAGGTAGACTGCGAATCTTTATGCAAAATAACAATTGTTCGAGTCAATTGTAAGACATTAAAATTAAATAAAAATGTATTTACACATACAATAATGTTCGAAAGTCCCAAATAATAGAACAATATACTTAAATTGTTCCAACGTATTTTCAGTTTTTACTAGACCTATTCATTTTTGTCATAAACGCGTAATGTCCGTAGTCCAATCATAAATAACATAATTCAATAACTTTTCATAACATTGATATTTAAAAGGGAACTACAACTAATCTTGAGTTTACATTCTAATTCGCAATAGTTTTATTTATTTTTTAAAATTATTGATTTTATTAATCCTTTATCGTCATACATTTAAATAATACTTCGCAATTACTTTTTTTGTTTTTCTTTTGTGTTGTAAAAATATTAATAATTTTAGGTGTCTACACTGACGGGTGTCTATCGGTGTGGAATTTTTTCGGCGACGAGTATCAGTATCGTCAGACTTGTAAAAAGCAACAGGAACCCAGAAAGAACACGAGACACAAATATTTTAGCAGCATCCACCATGTTATTCGATAGAACCGTCACAATTACCACCAATATAGTCAATCTTAATTCTATCTTTACGATTGCATTTAAATATTTAACACATTTCATATCTTAATTTTTCAAACGTTATATTCTTCAATTTATATTCACACATGTTATATTTAAAACATTTTACATATTTTATTTTTTAAATATTTTGCATATTTTATGTATCAAATCAATATATATATTTTATTTTTTAATTCATGCTCTTCGATAGAACATTTTATTTATTTACTTATATTAGTTCTTAGCATTTTGTTACTGCATGCAGTTAATGCAGTGCCGTGGATATTAAAATGCAAAAATAAAAAAAAACATTTCATCTACTAGAAAAATGTTGATAATGAAAATAATTTAAAAATTAGTAAATTTTTAAAATATATGATCTTTGTAAAGATAATAAATTATTACATATTTATGAATTTTTATGGCTTTAATAAAATTTTTTTGAACTATTAAGTGTTGTTTTTGTATTAGTAATTTATGTTGTAACTTGTAACAAATTTAATAATGCTCATGTAATTTTAACAGTTTCTATACTTGTATGTAGTAATATATATTATATATATTTAATATATATATATATATATATATATATTTAAATAGTTTTAAAATAATTGTAATATTTCCGCTACTCTTTTGTCATGCATTACAATTTTGTATATAATTTTAATTACCAATCTCTTGGTTCGTATCTTGCTGGCTAGATGATTAGAAATCTCAAGGTAAACTAAACTAAAAGAATCAAGATGATTCTTAATCAGTATTTATTTCATTATCATCCCTACCAAAATAAATGATTTATCTTGAAAATTGGCAAAATTTTCGAATGCATAAACGATTGCTTAAGTTGCATATTCCGATATTTCATTCGTTTTCGGTAATTTTGTAATTAAAAAAGGATGATAAATTAACGTAAAAATACAATTTTGGTACTGACTAAAGTTAATAAGACCAGTGCTGTCGCAATGAGAGCAGCGACCTCAGGTGCGAAACAGTGCAGTCATCGAGACAAACACGATTTGTCAAGATTCATTAGAGTCGAGCGGTCGAGCATTTCGGTACCTCGAGGGATATACTCTGCAGTAGTGGGGAAAACTTTATAGCACTTATCGTGTACAACCTTGTAGCTTTCGTCGCGACTGTACTGTACACGGTGTAGCTTGCCAATATTTTTGAGCAATCGGCCATGTAGTTTTCGAGATTGTATCCACGCCAAGTGAAAAAAGGGTTTAAAGGTTTAAAGATTTGCACCGACACCGCTACTCTGAATTATAGTACTCCTAGGACCGTCAAAAGTGGCCAGCGGATTTTTATGCAAAATTAAAATGGTCCAAGTCAATTGTATGAAACAGAAGTTGGGTGAAAATGTATTTCCTATTTTAATAATTCGAATAAGTTGCGAATAATGCGTACAACAACGTTATTCGATTCATCTAATGTCTTTACAGTCTTCTATTAGATCATAAATGCATAAAATCCGCAGACTAGTCATAACTTTGTCATTGCAATGAATTTAAGCACCTCATTTTTGAAGGTTCTACACTTTTAAAAAATACAATAACAAGAAAATCTCTGTTTTGTCTATACGAGACTGCTACCTTGAACAAAAAAAGCGATTTCGGTCAGGTGTTTGTCAAATAATGACGACGATTAGGGTAATTATGGTCGAATCGTGCGCAATTGAAATTTTCCCGAGTAGCTCTCGCAGCAGGTTTATCGATCGTCGCGAAGATAAGCCACGCTCGACTTCGGTTGGAACTGTTAACGACTAGATCGACTATCGTCGCGAAGATTTTCACGTCTCGCCACCTTTGGTTATTGCTAATTACGCGAGGGAACGCGATGGTAAGCGCTATTTGCTGGCGTCTGCTCTAATCATATGGCGTAATTATCATTCTGTATCAGCTTCTAACTGTAATGCTGCCCGGGGAACGGCGATTCCAGCTAAACTGCCCACAAACTTATAGGAAATGCAATCTAAATGCTTCCATTAACTTCGCTTTAAATTGACTAAACTTTTGGCGCGAAACACGAAACTTGAGCTATCTTTGCCATTACAGCGGATCCCAAAAGTATTTAAACATTGCATTTCCGGTTCCCGAAATATTTTCGACATTTCAATTACGATCATTTTGTAAAATTAATAACATAAAACAACAGTTGACATAACACTGACGTCACCAACAAAAAATCCAAAGACACGCATCGCATATTTTTATCCATAGGTCACAGATGCGAGTTCGTATGAAAATCTATTAACAATTAATAAGAAATATTGCAAAAATTTGCATAAAATTCAAAGGTTCCTTATAAAAAATATACACAACTCTGCCGTTTACACCAATTCTCTAGCTCCAATAGTTTCCATGGTGTTCAACAAAATATGCTTTTGACCTCCAACTTTGAGGGCTGTTTTCAACCCTTCAATGCGGATAATGGCCAAAGAAGAAAGACACCTGTTGAATATTTTTCTGAGAACCATCTCCCACAAGAGTTTCATTAAAATCGGCTTATGTAACATGTATATTATGATATTTTTACATGATGTAGCAGGTGGGAAATTGAACACCTAATTGTTCTTAAAAAATGCGGCAAATTCAAACGTCACAAAAAACGTTCAAAAACAACAACTCTTTAAAAATTAATGTCTACGAAACTCCTGTTTCTTGCAATTGATGCACACAAATTTTTATTTCGCATAAAGATCCGCAGTCTAGTAATGAGAATTGGAATACCTGTAGCAAAAGATATTCGATACATTTTTCATAGCTGTACAGGTTCTGGAATGTGAAAATAGTCCTCAAAGCTGTTAGTTTATAATATATCTTGATAATCTATGGAGACAGAAACAACATTCTATGCACGAAAATTGCTTCTCTTTCAACAAAAAATGAAATAACATAACTAAACTTATTGAAAATGCATTGGCGGTGCTATTACAGCTCAAGAGGTCCCCCATTTTGTTTTATTAATATTTTCTAAACTATTACTTTATTTATACTTTTTGTTAAAGATCTGTTAATATAGACTACCCATCGATATAACAAATACACTATGCTTCCACTTATAAGTTTGTATAGTGAAAGACGGTACCGAATATCAGGTGAGAGAATACTAGTGAGTTATATCTTTTTCAGTTATAAATAATCAAAAAATATGAAAGTATAATGTATTTGTTATTCTGATAAATGAACTATATGAATAAATTTTTGATAGAATATATTCAATAGTTTAGAAAATCTTAACGAAACAGGAAATATTATGAGCTATATGTATTAGCAAAATCTCTGAATTTTCATAGAGTTTGGTTACGTTATTTCATTTTTACAAAAATGAAAGCTCTTTGGCATTGTGAATTTCTTTCCATCTCCATTAGTCAATAAAGTATTTCATAAAATATCCCATGATTAGATTTGAAAGCACCTACCAGATATTGGAACATTGAAAGGGATTATCTAAACAGTCTGTTGGCAAATAACACAATATATAAATTAAAAAAATGAAAAAATATTATAATATTATAGAAATCTTTGTATTCAGGAGAGTTTGTAGAATCAATTGATGCATGGTGTTGTAGCCCCAAAAAATTACACAGTCAAATTGTTGAATATCTCAAAAACTAGAAGCGATAACAAAAAACGATTTTTAGATTCGTCTTCGGTGTATAAATGAAACATTTATTTCATTGATTACTAAAATATTGCATTAAATATTGCCTAAACTAAAAAATTTAAATATTTTTCACTGTAATACGACAGGCTCTGTATAACCGTTTTACATAAGAATCATTTGCTTAACTTTTACAGTAAATATACGAAAAAATACTCAATCTCGAAAAGTCGATTTCTTTCAAACTGGAATTTCTTAATATTTTTAAAGGATACGGTAAAACGATTTTAAAATTCCTCCTTAGTTACAAAATATTGAAAGTCTTGTCCGTGATGTTCAGCACATTTCTATGAAAAATCAATAAGATATCGCTTGGAACTGGTCAAGACCAGAAAAGTACGGGGAATCATGGTCACCGTACAGGTTTAACGGTTGCGGGGACCGTGTTAATATTAATCGGCCCACGGCCCTTAAGTAGCTTAATGAAATATTAGCAGATGACACGAACATGTCCTCGGTGTTTCCAAAATGACTTTCGTTTAACGAGGAGTCAACGTCGTTTGTTAAACAAATTTGCAATATTCTATTTCCTTGTGCCGCCTGTCTCCGCGCAGAATCCTGTCGCGTCGTATCCGACGGTTATGGAGATCAAGATTTCGTCCGGATTAAACAGATTCACGAGGATGCGTCTAATGGTCTCAAATTACCGTCCTCATCTCTCATCCCCCTTCCTCTCCGCATCGAACATAAAATAACTAGAACAGGCGTGGTATTATGGCTGACGCTAATGCCACGGTTGCCAGTAATAACGCGTGGCCTGCTCAATGAAAAACCGTGTGACGGGCCTCGTTATGCCGGATCCACACTTGCCGGAATTACTCGCGTACCACTGGCGGCTACATTTAAATCGTAACATCATAGAAAATTCCTCTTAACGAGTACACTCCCGCTGAAAAGTTGAGAGAATTCGAAGGTTCGCTAATTATTTCTAACAGGGACCTTACGATTATTTTTCCAACTAAAATATTTGTGAGAACAAATAATAATTAGGCTAAGCCCGGGAGAGACCGGGCAGTGTTAATATCTTAAAAATAAAAGAACGGTCTCTGTTCCGCATAGAAACAAAACAAGTAAATTAGTTTCTTGTTGATCCATCAACGAGAATTGTCGCATAACCGTATTTAACGCTATAAATTGTACTTAAAACTTTGTGAAAGTTTTTGACGGAGTTATAGCGTTGGTGATATTTGAAAGGTAGGTATGTTTATTTAAACTATTTCGATTATTGGCGATACACATAAAACTGTAATGTAACGGTCAATGATACGTCCTTTCTTCGTTTTCACTTAATGGTGAGAAGTTGGTCGATCGCTTCCGTAATTCTAGTATAGTTCGGCAATATTAATTCTAGACCGTTCGACCACATAAATAAATATAATATATCAATGAATTCATCATGGAATTCAACAGGCTACATGCCTATTTGATCAACAACATACAGTGCCTTATAAAAAATGCAACGTTCACCTTGAAATGTCAAGGAATCTCAATCAAAGACCTTGCCAACTTATCGAGAAAAAAAGGTGTGTCGAAACATTTTTTCAGCAAATACGCGGTTCATAATTAATTGCATCGAATAATTTACACAATAACTAGTTACGTAATGACTATCGTAAAAATCCGAGCGGAATATTTAATCCGGATCTCAAATCACGAGCATCCGATTACAAAATGAAAGAGTGGAGGAAATAGCAGCCAGTGCAGCGGTTGACACTGCGGCTTCCCTCCCCCTCCAAGAGCAAAAAGATAAATAACTATCAGAGTCTGGTTGGAATCTCCCGTGGTGCAGTGGCAATAATAAATTTCATTCGAGTCAAGGCGAACCGTGATATCGTCGGATCTAAGCGTGATCATATCTAATAATAATCAGCAATCGTTTTACGACGGCCTCTACACCATAAACACAGCATCCAGCCGGCCAATTAACGTTCTGTAACTAACGAAACGTACGTACTCGCGTGTCACGCACTCTTCGCGGGAAACGGCTCTGTCTTTTGTCGTTTCTGGTTTACCGAAGGAGCACGATATAAGGCGATAACGATCATTGACAGCGGTCATCGAGAGACCGATCATTCGGACTTACGATCCGGTCACGTTGCCCGAACGATGATCAATGACCAGTCCACAAGGGATCGAAATTACGCGGTCGTTAATTAATTTGATCGCTTCCTTCGTTAATGGAGGCTTCGCACTTTTATTATTTCAAATGATTTATTTGAACGACACGAATGTTTTCATTCATATACAGACGTTTCATTGGAAATATTGCACTTGTATAGTGAATCCAAAAAGTGTTTGAACACTAGCCGTACTCGAGAAATTGTAAAAATAGTACAACAATATAATTCCACTCATTCTACAGCTTGAAGCCCCTACTTTTCCCATTCATCGTTCATTTTTGTCTAAAATATAAAATTGAAAAACTTTTCTTGTGACTTGAACCACCGTCAATCTGAAACCACCATCTACAATTTCTTACATTCGATTTAGTAAGCTTCGAATGAAATATGTATTGTCCGCGCAACGAGAGTTGGCACAAAATCTCGTCAGTGGGGTGCAGGGGGAACGGCGAATCCCCACTCTTGACGCAAGACTGCGGTCCCATCACTGATCAGTGGATCCCACTCTTACGCTTACATTTTGCCGGGAACGGTCGACATAGGCGCTCAGCGTCACCACCATCTTAGTTCATGGTCACCGCATCTCTCTGTTACAGTCACGCTCGATACGCTCGTTTGCTGTCTTCCTCGAGCGATTCGGCCAATCGCGGAAGACGCGTAGCGCGTAGTGGGAGCATCGCGTGGTACCCACAAGTTTCTCTGTGCCAACTCTCGTTGCGCGGGCTATACTGCAATTTTTGCAATAATATAAAATACACGAAGGCCTTACGTAACTAAACTTACCTCTCATTTTTGTTTTATAAAAAAACCCCAACGGAAAGATTCAATCTTCAAATCTGTAAGAGATTAATCCAGAAAAAAATTCTAATGCTTTCACAGATGGAAAAATTAGAGAAAAATGACCGTCTTCCAAAACCGATCACTGGAAATATTTAAAAAAAGCATAAAATGATATTAAACGAGAAACAATTGAAATATTAATGTCCAGAATACCGAAATTATGTGAAGCAGTCATCAAGGAAAGAGGAAAATGTCGATGAAGCTACGTCTTCTTCGATAAAAAGATCAGCAGAAAAGTTCCTCTTGTGCACGAAGCATGCCATGTAGGCAGATGACCGACATGAAAAATAAAAAATATTCCCACCATTAACTCTGCGCAACACGTGGGCGGGGTCATATGCTAATTGTGGCAAATCGCAGCGGGCGATGATTTGTTCGTCTAGGATCGCATAAACGGAACTTTTTTGCGAATAACGGTGCTCGGGCATGCGAGCATAAGTATAGAGTACAGTGTACAGTGTTGGACACAAATGGGGCATAGTCACAAAAGGGTCCTGACCTTGAAGGATAATGTCCGATCCCAGACTATGAGAAAAGTTTCGTATTTTCTATATAGGGTGAGTCAGAACATGCGAGGAGTACAACAAGGATTGTTTCAGCATACGAAAATAAGAAAAAGGGTTCGCATAAACATGTCCGATATGACCTTGTCTTTAAGTTACAGCTTATTTTGTGTTGCAAACAATATTTCATAAATCCGACCGAATTCAATGTTAGTATATTGTTTTTCCGCATGGTTAAGTAAATATGATGAAGTTATTGCAATAACAATATTGATCTATGAAATATTGTTGCAACACAAAATAAGCTATAACTTAAAATAAGGTCATATCGGACATATGTATGTTTATGCGAACCTTTTTTCTTACTTTAGTATGGTGCAAAAATTTAATTTTTGTGAAATATTACTAAACAGGTTGGTAAAATTCAATTTGATTTGATTTATATATGTTATTAAACATCTTCTAAAATATTGTATAGAAACGAATTTCAGCTACAATGTAAAACGAGATTAAATTTCTCAAAGGCTAATTATTGACTCTAATTATATGGATATGTATATCTCTATATATTTTCGGTTATATCAGAAACTCTTTTATTATACAATTAGTACTGCAATCGTGTTTGTATTCTGTAATATTAATGAGACTTTAAGTGACGTTATTTAAGATTTCTTTAGAAGCAACTTATACACATAAATGGAGTAACAATTTGATTATAATGTCTTCGTGCACGCATGCAACCAATACTATTAAAATTCATTCGCTACTCTCGAATAAATTGATTTTATTGTTTATTTAAAATAAATCTTGCCCAACTCCGAGATACAGAAACTTTTGACAAAATTGTTTGATCTCGTTATACGGGGTTCTGGCATAGTTTCTATATTGTAGTAGGTTGTCGTTCTCGAATTTCCTTCCGGGAATGATCGTCCCATAAAACGACGAATGTTGTTGCGGGATATGGTGAATTCGGAGCAGATATTCGATTCTAACGCGGGGCCCGTTCGTATTTCCGCAGGCTGGAATCCGGATACTCGGGCAAAGGACGGCGTGCAGCTGCGCGCACGGAATTCTTCGCATAAATTGTGCATGTACGCGTCTATAAAGGAGCGTGGGCGGTTGGGAGCCGACTTGGTGGGGTTGCAGACCCCTGTTGCGGGCCCGTGGCCGCGTGTCCGTTGCGCCGCGGATAAATAATCGCGGGAATCTCGGCGCAGATATTACCCGGACGGTGTGGTGAGTGAGACGTAAATGGAGATTCAGCCAGATTCCGCATTGATTTCGATCTGATGCGGGTATCCGTTTGCCACGTGATCCTCAAGCTGCGAGCTGCGAATACGAGCCTGATCGCGCGCGTTCACGTTAGGGCTCTCGCGGTGGACGTAACACGGCCCGACGTAACAAAACGCTAATACAGTAGTGCTCGCTTAAATTTGCAAAGGTTGCGATCCGGAAGTAAAATTCTTGCATTACAGTGTAATGTTTCGCTTCGAGAAATCCGCTCGAGCACAGCTCTACAAAGTAAGAGAGTAGACACAGTTAGCGAAAGCGAAAAAGACGCGGTCCGTCCAGCATCGGTGCACGGTAGTCCAAATGGCCGATTTATTTAGACGAGTAATTTAGACTTTTGTACTCGTGCACTCGTTAAATGTTACGTTATTCCTCAAATTTGAAGAATTAACTCGGGAAAAACTCAAGAATTACCTGAATTTTTGATATTGTCTAAAATAATTCTTATGTTTTAAAGAAATCGCATATGTTATTTTCATTACGAAACAAATATTTTCTATATTGTCTATATTTTAAAAGGTCTTTGCCTTTTCATCGTGTATCGTTTCGTCATTATTCACATGTAAAAGCGACGAATGTGAAAACAAGGTGAGACCTCGTATTCAGAAAATTAAAGGAACCTAAGAACGATACTTTTTTTGAAGATTATCGAAGACAGAAAGAATCTGTTGCACGTTTACTTTCTCTTACGAATGATGTAGACAATTTTTATTCCGCGTAACAACCCCCAGTCGAGGTACGTTCTTTCCACCAAGTTGCAGCACTATGCGTACCTCGACTGCGAGGGTAGTTACGGTGGCAGGTTCGAAAGAAACTGGAAAGAGAATGCGAAAAGCGGTTCAATTGTTCGCGAACGGCTCGTTTACGTAAACAGTCGTCGACGAAACTCGATTTCCATTCGAATTGGCGCGGCGTGTCCCACGCAGGTCGCGTTCGTCACAGCAATGTTTTCTCGTGTAAATCATTCGCGGATTAACATAGCACGCCGGTAACACGAATATGCGAGCCGGCCCTAAAGAGGCGTGCGCGCTTTGCATACGCCGCTGAATCACGTCCCGTTCCATGGTAGCCGTTAAAAGCGCCGTAAATCATGTCACCGGGGGACATGAGTTGTAGGTGGATCTGATTTGGAAGGGAGCACTGTGACAAAACTAAAGAGTGCACTATGCTAAACTGGACGAGCCTAACGAGCACGGGTTTCAATTGCGCGGATCGCAGCTGCGTGCCCGTTGCTCTTGCGCAATCGCCGTTCTATCCAAGAGGATACAATGCCTTGGCTCGCGAACAAAAGCATTTAAATGCAATTTATCGAGCGATCAACCCGGCCCGAGGAGTTTCACGGCAATCGGCCGACTGGGCTCGGTCCGGTAATTATAAAACACTCGGCTTTATGGCAATTCGTGATAGGCGATTCGCGATTTGAAACGCGCGCCGATAATCGCCCAGACTCATTCCGGTTAATCGTGCTTGTGGTTGCACCTAGTCCGGATGAAATTTGTCACAGGATATTTGGAGGCCTACGATTTTGCGGAACGCCGGTGAAACGCGACAAATGGACTCGCCTCGACGATACCCTGATAAGATTTAATGCCGTCCGCGTCTGGAAATGCGACATCACAGCGATTTCTCTTTGAGACAGTCAGAAATCATGCGATAGACCTTCCTGTCTGGAGGCCGTCAAGTTTTACATTGTTTTTTCATATATCGAAGTGGAACAATTTATCAGGAGTAGTTAGAGATAATAATATGTACTTTAGAACATTAGATCGTTTGTTTGCTCCGTTTACATCGAAAAAAGAATTAAATCTTTTTTATTATAGGGAAGACCGGGGTCAAAAGTAATAGGAGAGTAAGTACTATTCGACAAATACATTGTTATTTTAATCATATAGCTATACAATTAACTTATACAGGGTGTCCCACGCAACTGGGACAGGCTGTACCTTCTAAACGGTTGGGGATACAGGAAAATGTAATAAGAAAAAGTTGAATGGCATCGGACGGTGCATAATACGAAACTAATTTTATGCACTTTTGTGCATCGGTGCATCAGAAAAATGCAACTGTACTTTTTTTAAACATGGAAACCTACATATTTCACTGCACCAATCGATGCAGTTTGTTGTGCTCTACATGAAAGTAGTAACATACTTGTGCCCTAAACTTATTCGCTAGGACGTTATCGTGACTAAATGTTACAAACATTATAATAGAGCACTACGCGATACTCCAGATCACTTGCCGACAGAGCGAAATCATTCACAAATCTACAACAATCTTAGCTACGATAACTTCCGAACGAATAAGTTTAGAACACAAGTATGTTCGTACTTTTATGTAGAGCACAGCAAATTGCATCGACCGGTGTAGTCAAATATTTAGGTTTCCATTTTTAAAAAAATGCAGTTGCATTTTTCTGATGCACCGATGCACAAAAGTGCATAAAATTAGTTGCGTATTATGCACCGTCCGATGCCATTCAACTTGTTCTCATGACATTTTCCTCTATTGCCAACCGTTTGGGAAGTACAGCCTGTTCCAGTTGCGTGGGACACCCAGGTTGTATACTGACCAAAATGACTTTCGGATACCCTAAAATAACTTTTTCTTAATGGCTTAAAATTGCGATTACTTATTCCATGTGCAAATAAGAGTGCATTTCTTTCTGGTAATCTTTACTTTATCTTTTTAAATGTAAAACTGATCGTCGCTTAACGCTTCGAAGCATTTAGTTAGCGAAGATTTATAATCTTCGCTCGCAACCATGGTCGGGGAGTAATTGTAATCACAAGCGACAGCAGAAAATGAATATGAAGAAAAGCGGAAGAAAAATAGGATAAAAAACCACGAAAGAAAGGAAAAGACAAGTATTATTGCATCGTGTGTGTCTATTGATACAGTTCTAGCAAGCCGAATGAAACATAGATGCAACGTATAGAGTTTAACGATTGGACACACGAAGAATGCACTAAACAACACGATTTATCCATTTGCCGCAATTGCATATTTCAAGGAATATAAACAACCTGTAATCACGAAGGTTTATGATTTATGTTTATTTTTATTGCATCAACATAATCATTCCATTTTCTATTGCAATTCAATGTAATATATAAATTGATTTAAGAAAAAATTGTGTTACTATTGACCCCATGCCGTGTTACAACTGCCCAGGGATACGGAACGGTTGTAACAGTTTCTCCGGTCTCCACTTTTTGTTAATACGTTAAACATCACTTTTTACAAATCAAAAATACCGAGGTTAAAGAATGTCAGATAAATAGGTAACATTTAGGCATACAAATTTTGATCGTAAATTAAATAGTTTTTGCGTAATTGTAGTAGTAAGTGTCATAAAATGTAGAAAATATAATACTCGCCCAGCTCGGTTGTTCAAGAAGGATTGCCATAATCCAGGGCACAGTCACAATCCAGGTCACACGACTCGCCGTACTTCCTTTTTCCTTCTCAGAGACGTTTCAATTACTCCTTTGATCGTTTCAGATGAGACAGTTGCACACGAGCGAATAATTTTTTCTCGCATGGTTTCAGGCGTTGTGGCTTGTTTCTCTGTAAGATGATTCTCCAATAAAGATGGAGATTATCTTCCACCAGCTGCCCAGGAATTCCAATTTTAAACGTTGGGACTTTCTGCAATGGAACTTTGATTTTTTAACTCAGGATCATTTCAAGGTCACAGCGTCCTAGGTCAGCGAACTCGTCTCGGCTTTAGCCAACACATAAAGAGATTAAAAATACATAGTGTCATTTAAAAAAGCATCGATCACCTAAAAATGACGTTGAAACAAACGTTAATCGCAAGATCTGTCGATGTCATCGCATCGGCCCTTCTGAACGGTTTCATTTCACTTTTGAAAGTTTCCTTTATCATTCGTACCAACAAAGAAATTCAAGTGTTCTGTTTTTTGAGTTTAACCCGGTACACTAATCATGCTAACGGGCTGAAACATGCCTTTTTCATAAGTGGACATCGGATTTTACGTATTTATGGCAGAAATAAGTAGGTGAATCTTAAAAGAGTAAAAATATTATAAAAATGTAGGAACATCGATGCATTACTTTCAGGTAAATCAAATTACTTACAGGAGAAATAAATTTCGATTTAGCTCCTTCTCCTTGCAAATAATATACAAACGTTTTGTTTCGCACAAAGATCTGCAGTCTATTCGTATGACAGATTTGTAGGGCTTTGCGTACACTGTGTCCAGTGTTGAGCAAAATTACATAATTTTTTATTGAAATAGTTATGTAAATAGAAATTTATTCGATTTGCGAGTTCAAATAACAAACAGAAATAATTTCTTTGTTAATTGAACAAATCTAAATACATTATTTTAATAACGAACTTAATTATTATTTACCAATAATTATTTAATTATTACTTGCCACTTTGTATGTACCATATGTTGCTTATTAAATAAATTTATGTTGCATTATTGTCAGTGATGGATCGTTATTTATTACTTATGATGTGGATAGAAATAAAATAAAAAGTAGTAGATAAAACGAAAAATATTTATTAGTTACTGCTCCATTGCATCCAAATGAAAAATAAAATTTCACTTAGAAATAAGGAATAACGAATAATTTATTCCTGGTATCGTTTAAATGGATTTTATTTAAATAAAACAATTCATTCTTATTTACAAATGAAATATTATTTCTTTTTATTATTTTGTATTTATTAAACATATAAAATTCTCCCCAATACCGACTACGTCTTACATTATTGTTCTGGAGCGTATTTCCCTCGCAGTCGATCGGTTTCTTAAAGCGCGTGCTCGATTATTAAGATGTTAGAGCTGAAATATTGCATCGGAAGAAACTAATTGCTCGCTGTTTCAGCTAGTGACTAATTTATGGCCCAACTATCTCGAATTGTAAGTAGTACGTGGTCTGCACCTCTTCTTAAGCTAGCCACTGCCTCAATGGCAGCACTGTTACACACCTGTATTTATCGTCCTCCACCTTTTCGCGTCGACCTTTTTCACAGCGGGCGAACGATTTCGAAGGAAAATTGCAGATAGACGAGATTTGAAGCGTGCAGCTTCAGATCCAGCCGGGAAATCTCGATGGATCGATGCAGAGCCGGCGAGAGGAAGCGAGTTTCAGTTAATTAACTCATCCCGGATCGGTATATCATTGCTGCTTTAAAAGTCGGTACGTGGCAATGTAATTCCTCGAGTAATCTCGGGTTGCAAACGACCGGGGAAATGTAACGCTAGAACCTACCTTGCAAGTTAATGCACCGAAAGGAATTAATGTAATTAACAAAGCAACACATTCAATTATACCTGTGAAATTGCCGCAGGCCGATGTTTCTTTAATTTCACATTGGTAGCGAATATTTTTTTAATTCATCGACGACATAATTTTATAAGGATTACGAAAAACTTTGGTTTTTCTGTTTCAGACGAAAATTGTAGACATAAATTGTAGATATAATTGTAGAATACGTCAAATTTGCATTTTTGTCAGTAAATTGTATTTAAAAGCATGGATCCAAGCTCCAATTGCTGCAGAAGCTCCAAGATAAGACCATGATTTTGACCAAGAAAAGACTACGGAAATTTTGTAATCATTTGTGGTATCTGACACCCGAAACTGTACCGCTAGCTTTTTTTACCCCAATATTCCGCATCGTATAAAACAAAAAATGGTTGTAGCTTTAAATATTGTTAGTGATAACGATATAAGAATATTGACAGTTAATTCAACTAATGTAAATCAGTACGTTAGTAGCAACATTGCAGCCTTTATGTATAAAAAACATTTTAATTTTTTAAAAATATTTTCGAATTCCCTAGATTTTCTAAATAAGGAACCCTCAGAATGGAAAAGTGATCCCATTTATAACGTAGGCTTAAATATAGTAAATAATCTACTTGTACTTATGATTTGGCAGAAAATAATGCAAACTGTATCGGACTACAGAGAGCGTTATCCAGACGCATAAAAGACTACATTAATGAAATCTTTGTAAAATGTCTTTAGTTGTAATTGTTGTACTAAATGTATTTGTTGCCTTGTATATATTAAACAGTATTTAAACTCAATACCTCTAGTTTCTTCTCTTCCACTTTATATGGTGTAATATTCACCACATCCGGTTAAAAATATTATGGTCTGATTAAATATAACACATTTATGTCGAACGTTAATTTCTCTACTTTTTAAATCAGTATAAGAATACAAGTAAAAGAATTAGTATTTTCAATCAAATCCGTAAGATTTGACATATATATGTTAGATATTCTTCTTTAAGAAAGGGCAATTGTTCTCCTCTACGGTTCTGGGGTAAGTCCTGAGCTGCCAATCACTCGTCGCTATCTCTTCTCTCTCTCTCTCTCTCTCTCTTTCTTTCTTTCTTTCCCCCTCATAATGTCATTCCAAACTTGCACCCATCTGTTTCTCATAAACATCCCCGTGACGGCCGATAGCCGGAGGGCCCAGCGCGGTCGCCTGCCATCGTCCATCGACGGTTCCGTTTAGTCTCAAGCATCCCTCTTTAACGCCTCACGCAGGCCAAGATCCTGCCATAAATCCTTCCAGGCCTAAAAGTCGCCTCGATACAAACCCTTGACCTGGCTTAAAACACGTTAACGCTAACATATATTTACAAAAATATGATAATTAGTTAATTGTTATATTGAAAATATTACATTTTGGTACTATTATAATCAATGTTTTGACACAAGAAAAACGTTTAGTCATAATCAAAAGTCTTTCTTTCAAATATTCCCATTCCTATGAAGTTTCATGTTTTTCGCAACTTCAACGTCAAAGTGGCACGTCTTCCTCTTATCCGATCAACTTTATCTTTTGCAGGAATTATTTACTTACTCAATGGCATAATTTTAGGGGGAGGCGTGAAAAGAATCTCACAGAAAAAATTTTACCAGGTATAGCTAAGGTCCATCCTAGTGACCACTCACTTTCGAGAACACGAAGTTTGCGTCTAACTTCTTGATGTGCTAAGGAACTACTGCTGTTGATATTTTTGCAAATCAAGAATGATTTACAATGCTGAGCTTTTTCAGCCAACAAATAACAATGCATCCCCTAGTAGCATTTATGGTTGGCCAACGGTGGGCAACGGTTGGGAGTTAGTTGGGATATGGTTAGTAGTTTTGCCTACAAATCTCCGACGTAGGGCCAACGACGAAAAATTATGTCAATTTGCCAACGTTGGGCCTACAGATATTATGGTCGGTTGAATAACGTGAAATTTACGACGATAATACTACATTGGCCGAACGAAAATCTGCCAACATTTAAATATATCGTGTAACAGACACCAGAAATGTTGCTGCAACCAAAAACATGTTATATTCCAAATTGATTTTTCTTTCATATTTCTAAATATACTCACAATTTATTATTTTTGCGCGATAGTTGATGTACCAAAGTTTTATTATGCGCAGCCTTCGAATTTATTTATTTCTTTAAGTTTCTCCATTTGACAAGGGGAAGGGTCGGGTGTTGCGTTCGCAGTTGGAACGACAGTATGCGGAGGTCTTAGTGCTCGTATAGCGTAACGAATTTATGTATTATGATTTACATTTGTCGACGTATCCAGTACCTCAGATCGTAGCATCTACAACCAAGAAATGTCAATAGGTACGGCAGTAGCGTATCACCTTACTACGCAGAGGATCCGCGTTCAACTCCGACGAGGGTACGAAATTTTGTTTCTTTGTTCCAATTTTTATCGTGGAGATAGACTGTTTAAATATTATTTGTAATATTTTGTGAAAACAACCGTAAAAGAGAAGATCAGAACAAGCGTCTATAGCGGCGTAGGCTCCACGTAGAATATTGTGGCGGGCACTTCCTATGCTCGTCAACAGAGGGACATTACGACAACACCTTTCCCGCTACTATCTGAATCTTCCTCTGTTTGTATATATACCGTCCTAAACTGTCCTTACGACATCCCGCGTCTAAGGCATAAAACAAATGGATCTTACATGTTGAATTTTATTTATTCTATTTTTCTGAGTTGAAGGTCATTTGTAGGTCATATTGTGTTACATGGATGAATTCGTTCTTTTGTCAGATACAACTTTATGTTAACGAAGATATATCATTCCATTAAAAAAGAACATCGATGACCTTGAAATCTCATAAAAAAAATGACTTTGAAAATTTTTCCCTTACACCGTTACACGTGGCCCTTCAAGCAGTGTAACTTCGTCCTTAGAAGTTTTTTTGTACAACGAAAAGTAACGGAGATATTTAGGTGTTCTGTTTCTCCGGACTCACCCTGTATAGGAAATTTCAGAGGTTTATATTTTATAACCAAATACAATGCCATGAAAATGGTAAGTTATACTCAGTCTAATTTACCATTTATCACACGATATAATGCTTCGTTTTCATCAAAATCCTTGATATCAAATGCAAAAAGCTCGATTTTGAACAACCTATTGTTTGGCTATTCCATTTAGAGGAATCAAAGTGACCCAAATGAAAAATATTTTCATCGCAATATTTCTCCCCCCTGTACCACGGAAGTTTTGTATATTTAATTTCTCCATATTATTACTGATAACGGAAATATCAAAGTGGCCAATGTTATTAGAGCACCCTATATATGCGTTTGGCATTCAACGAGTTAAAACAATAAAAAGCATTTAAAGGAATTCTGTAAATAACTAAATCTACGATTTTACTAGACTATGTACATCGCTGAATTGAGTCGAAGCGCAGTGTTGCGCATGTAAAACGTCTTGCAGCTGCAATTCTAGCGTAAGTTGCGTACAAGTTTCAGATGCTGGTCGCATAAACATCGTCCGGCCTTTTTCAAGACCATTTAAATGCATTGGCCGATTCATTAAAATACTGAACGGGTAATCTAGAGACGATCGTTCATCATAATTTTTCGCGTGCGCCCCCTGTATCCTCGAGTACGCGGCGTGCTCGCATAACCGGTGGCTTCTTGCGAGCATGGTCCCCGTAATTGAATCACTGTGGAACATTCTGCAAGTGCATGCGCTGCAAAATACACGGAACGGGATTCTAATCGATCTCCGGGGCGATGTCCAACGAAACCCTAACTCACCTGGGCGTCTGTGTAAATCGTTAGAGTTGCAAATACTCAATTATGTTTCGCCAAATTAATTACTTCGAAGGCAACAGCAAAACTGAGAATTCTTTTTCTCATGGGATTATCGTCGGGGAATACCCGACGTACCCCCGTCATTATGGCGTTTAGGAGATTTAAAGGTCAACAATTTTTTAAATGTAACCATACATTTTTTGATGTACCAATTGGTGCAGCTTTTTAATCTCTATAAAATAGTATTAACCCATGCATGTCGAAAAATGATTTGTTTGCCAGATATTCGAGTATAAATATTGATAAGAAAACGTTTTTGTTGCGGTAGAATATTAGTATACAAAAGTAGTAATAACATTGGTCAGCCAGTGAATTTTCTTAGAATCCTTTTTTTATAGAGAATAAAAAAACTACATTAATTGGTGCCTAAAAAAATATACGGTTTCACTTGAAAAATCAAAGTTAACCTCTAAATCTCCTAGACTGCACCACTTATAAAGTAATGTCTACCATATCGTGTCCTCCTTGGTACCACGCAACATCTGTGGACATTACCTTTTTTTACAACGCATAATTTAGAAATTATTCGAGGTAATCAAGTTAGGTACCTCACCCTGTATATTTCTATCTCAAAAAGCATAATTAACTTTTTGAAAAAGCGCGTTGTTGGCAAAAGGTGGTTCGGAACCCACCTTAATAAACAGCAGGTCCCGCTGAAAAGTAGGCTGAAATAGATCTAAAAATTGGGCGATAACGAGCGTGGAAGAATGGAAGAAGGGGAGAGTTGTAAAAATGGATTTGAAATCCTGAGGGGACTAAATATCATTACCTAACCTAACCTAACCTAACTTTCTGAAAAAACTACTTGTACCAAATCATACACATTCCGAATCCATTCACCTTTTAAACATCTTTCAAAGTGACCAGCAGTCTCTAAAATAATTTTGTGTCTTTCAAATGGATTGATTCAGTTGGCACACCGAGTATATACATTATACACTGCTGGAAGAGCAGCTATGTACTCGGTTTTGAGCCGAGTTCGTCTCATTTGTTTACGACAACTGCAGTATTTGATTAAATATAATACTAGTTCACCGGTAGCAAGATTCAGCGGAGCGCGTAATATTTCTCCTAACAAGCTCGACTCATTAACGACACGTTCTTTTTTCTCGGGATATTTTAATTCACGATTATACATGTGTCGCCTCGTAATTTGTTGGCCTCTGTAATTGGCCGAGGCAGGCCCGGGGCCAGTTAGCGTCATTGCTACCCGCAATGAGTTTACTTTGAGGCCGTGTAACGGGTAATTAAGAAACGTCAAACCACAAAAATCTCCGCGATTTATGCTGGGGCTAGGCCCGGTGGCTGCGCCGATATATCCACGCTCAGCGCTCGAACAAATATCATAATTAAAACTAACAAATTAATGCTAAATTATTAATGAAAACGCGGGGAAGGTTATGGGGCCAATCTGTCATGCTTAATGAGCCGACGCGCGGCGCGAACGTTTTTTTTCCCCAAGCTGATCTTTTTCACAATCACTGGTACGGCATGCAGTCAACGTTCATCCAGTAATTTACTCACGTGGTGCAACTAGAAAGGAATGCGTGTCTGCGTTTGATCCTTACTGCTCGTGGACACGTCGTTCCTCTTTTACTGTAACTTAGTGCGTGGGTTTGGATAATTATCCGAGTGAGTACACTAGTGGACAAAATTAAAAGACAGCCCACTTTATTCTCGTGATCGCATGTACATTATATACAGTTGCTCACCAAAATCTTCGAACGCCCTTTAAAACAGTATGATACCTCTTAAAAGTCGGTCCAAACAACCTGACCTTTTTCTAGCAATTAGAAGCGTTGGTTTATTGAATGACGTGCAAAAAATATTCTGAAAAAATTTCTATTGGTTGGAAGTACATGAAAAAATAAACGAGGCACCTTTTAAAACTTTGTATTCGAGTCCGTGATGAAAATGTAATATATGTGAGGTTATTTTTATTGTATGCGCGAGGTTGTATGAGGTTGGGCAGGAGGGGGAGCAGAGCGCGGGGAAGCGACGCGATGCGAGCGCCAAGAACATCGTTCGAGTTGTTCGTAATCGATTCGGTAAGAGAGAGTAAAGCGCGAATGAGACCGTAAGAGTGTAATTTCGAATTCTATTCAAATATATTATTGTTATTATATCCAACCGTTTTATCCAAGCCACAATATATGGGTTCTGTATGATTCTCTCGGTTATCAAGTATTAGTAACTAAAGCCATGCGTGCGCTCAAAATTTTAAAACACGCACGACCCATGGTAATCTCACCATTTTAATCTCGTAAATTTTTTTAAATTGTCGGCTCCGAGTAGGAATACCCCGTTAAGGGGAAAACAGAAAAATGTAGAATATCTGCATAAAGTTGAACAAGTTCAACTTCTTGATTTGTGAAAAGGAGTACTTTTAACCTCTTCATGCCATTTCTGTACGAGAATATTAATCCCCGATAATATAAACAAGCCGAGCAATCTCTTCAGAAAATTAGTCTTCGTTTGTTCGCACGACTGAAACCACCGCGGATGCAAAGAATAAAGTCTTCTTTGCTCGGCGAGCTTATAAAAGTCGTCGTAGAATCGTTCATTTGTGGTTCGCGTTGTCGCTTTATCGTATTGTAAAGGAAAAGTGTACCGCCAGGATCACGGAAACCCAACAGCAGGAAGGGACGACCGTTTCTAGCGTTCAACTGAAATGGCCATTATCGCTCGCGAGCATAATAAAGTAATACTGAAAGGCGCACGAACGGTTTTTCCGGCCACCGTGCGACGGACGAAGGAAGAAAGGATGAATTCCTCTTTTGCGGGCGAAAACCACTGGAATTGCTTTCTTATGGCTTTCCTGCGAACAGTTGCTATTACTTTCGCGTTATTAGTTATTCTGTTAGTGGGAGGAGCGAGTGAGTTTCGAAAGCACCTCGCGTGCATCGATTTAACTTGGATACCGGTATCCCGTAACGACTTCCTGCCATAACCACTACCAGTTTCTATCCGTAACCACCTGTGTATCATAGCTGTACATAGTATGCTGTACTCTAGACATCAGCAACGCCCGAAATCCACTGATTTTTCCATCATTTTATTTTGTCCGACTAATATTGGGAGCGCAACATAGAAAACACAATTTTACATATAACGACCAAACACCGTATCTCATACATGTCCGATGTACGTCCGTGATGGACGTTTTGGTGACATCCCGATAAGGTACATGTGTCCCGTATACGTCCTTGTTACGTGCTGTAAATTTCGTAGGAAGGTCGCATTTACAAAGTGCAACGTTCTGAGGACGTCCTGTGTTGACATTCTAAGAACGCTCCCCGAACATCCAAAAGTAACGTTCTTTGGACATGTACAGAACGTTCACAGAACTTTCAGAAACTCTTCAAAGACGTGTAGGAAAAGTTCCTCGAACGATTAAAATTACTAAACAATGGGTTATCGTTTGCTAAAGGGTACTCCTCTCTGACTTTGATGACCTTGAAATATATCCCACATACAGGCTGCGGCCGAATAACATGTACCAGCTGGCAGAAGTTGATTCTGCATGTAAAAATAAATCGAAAGAAAAGAACAACGTTGTCTTGTTCGCAGCGCCTGGTTTTAGAGAAAATCTAGTTTGAAAGTGCAGCGAATACGCGTGCTACAAGATACGAACCATGCGACGCGTCTGATCACGACCAACCAAATATACTTCCTGCATATACCAGCGTTTTTCAACCTGGAAGGCGCTGACTATTGCCAGGAGAGTCGCTTTCGACTAAGGTCGAAAAATAGTGAAAAAATCGGAAATTTTTTCAATTAATCAAGATTTTTAATTTCTTTTGTTTTGAGCCATATCTACATTCATACTGATCATTAAACAACTTAATGTTTCGGTCCGATCAGTAGAAACACCGGAATCATGTAATAAAACTAAGAGTAGATCATTAAACTGCGGATTTGATGCATTTCTAACAAAAATGATTAGGTCAAACATGAAACGGTAGAAGAATAAAAAGGATTTAATAGTATCAGTATAATCAACTAATTAGAATTGTTAAACAAAAAAATCAAGCTTTATTTCCGTTCAATATCTTGTAATCGATACAGACAATTTTTATTTTACATAAATACTTGCAGTTTATAGATCATACAACAGCCATTCGACGTTTAGCTCAAATTGGCAAATAAAGCAAAATCTATAAACTTAACATTCAAACACAAAAACCACAATTATTTTTGTACCAACTTAAGACTTGATAACCTTTCGTAAAAACGTACCAACAAGCTGTATCACTTTCATTTCTGGCATGTAATTTAGCCATCGATAGTAATCGACCTGACGGGAATCCAGTAGCAAGTTATTGCGGTTTTATTACCGCTTGTAGAAATCGTTTGTAGCTCTTGCTTATCTTACATTATACATAATAAAACTGCAGACCCTTATGCATATATAGTATTTTCTCGTTTTTTCTAATATAAGAACATATGTATAGTAACAAATACTAATGGCATCTGTACTCTACGGTTACTATAAAAAGTTGTTATGTTTACCGTTAGATACAGAGAATTTTGTTAAAAATAAATAATTGCACGTCGTAATGTATAGAAAATTGGGGGACATTTAAGCCGTTGTTTTGCTCTTTTCGAATTTGCTTATAAATATAAACCTTTGAATTTTTCTCATTTTCAGTATTTTGAGTAAGTCGTATCTTTCCTAATGGATCATCTGAATTCGAGCTTTTGCGGCCGATGCAAATGACTTCGATCAAAATCAAGTCGAGCATTTATTATACAGGGTGATTCAGGGTGAACAGGTTTTTCTCGGAGTTTTCAAGATGTAGGAAAAAAATAACTATAGTCTTTATTCGCATACGTCAACAAAATAACTTATATTCTTTATTATAATTATTTTCCGCAGCCAGAAACACTTTTCTCTGTTCTCGAGGACACACATTCGTGCAAGCACACTTCTAATCCTCTCAACGCTCACCAGAGGCCGACACATTCACAGGAACCAACACATACCGCCAAATACAAATGTACCTACTTCCCAACGCAAGGTCACTCAGAACTTTTTCTAACTGAACTTATAATTTATTCACACCTATCTTTTGATGGATATTAAGACGAATTCGGTAAGCATCATAAGAAAATCCTTTTTTTCATCCGAAGCACGTGACAACAATTTCGCCATAATCAATGTAACTATTATGTAGTTTATACTTGCATGAACCAGGGATGGGTACATTTTATTTCAAATAAGAGAAGAAATAATCATTTCGAACAATAAATAATTTTAAATACTTTATTATATGTATTTTCCACTTAAAATAAACGAAATCAAATAAATTGCTTTCAAATAATTTTTTATTTAAATTATATTCTTCAAATAAAATAATAAGTAATTTTACCTGAAAAAGGTGTTATTGAGGTAAATAAATAAATTATTGAAATAGAGATGCTAATTTTTGTAGTTACACGAAATAAATAGAATTTTGGAGAATATAAATTATTTGATCAAATAAAAGATGAAATGAAAACTTCGTTTGAAAGTCAAATATAATGAAATTTGCCGAATTAGGGTGAAAGTAACAAATTTTTGACACGCGATAACGAACACTAGTGACGAATAGGCTGGGGATCTTGATGTAAAATAAAACGTGTTCGTATTGATTGCAAGACACAGATGCCAAATAACAAATTTTATTTTCTTCTAATTTCCTTGTTAATTTGAAACTAATACACCGATCACCAAAAATCTTTTTAACATGACCACCAAATCCAGGAAGGTCAAACTAACATTTTGACCGAGCCGCGCATTCGAAAATGGCCGGCGAGGTTCGAAGTAAGAAAAAAGAGAGTGTAGCACAGTGACGAATTCGGTCGATTTTCTGGAAAAAATTAATATCTTCAAATCTATGATGATTTATTGAAATAAATTACAATGATACGACTTTAGAATAATAATACTGTACTTTTTAAATTAAAATGATATTTATTAAATATATTTAATTAATTAAAATAATCTGAAATTTAGACATATCTCGTATTCTTAATTGCCACAACTTTAATAAATAACATAGAACAATAACAACAAGATAAATATTACTTTAAAATATAATTACGTAATATCGGTAATGCCAAACAAACTCGCACATAACTGATAATAAATCGCACAATTATTTTGATTGATCGTTGGAAAACCTGATATTACAGAAACCTCAACTTCGGATTTGCATATCTTTGTCAGTATTGAACTTTATGTATTGTAATTTGTGTAAGGGAAAATGTGCCCTGTTATTTTGTAAATAAAGTATATAAATTTTTGAGAAAAAGGTTTTTCCGCTTTTGTACACGAATTCGGTCGTATTCGCCACTGTGAGTCGGTTGAATATTTTAGTTTCTCGATTTCGCTTCACGCGGCAGAATAAAAACGTTACCGGTACGATACCGGTGGCGAGATACGATATCCGAAGCGCAGTTTGATCCAGAAGGAGGCGAGACAACCTCCTGATTCAAAGTGGATATTCCGCTCGGTGCGATTAATCCGAGAATTTATCGCGATCCTCGCCCGTTGCTCCGGGCTGAAATAAAGTTTCACCGCGATCGTGGAGGAGCATGCGATATCTTTCTAGCGGTAATGAGAAACCGCCTTAGGTGCGGCATCGACACCGGATTACTTGCACGTGTATCCGAACGAGTCAGTTCAAACGTTAATCGCCAACAATGTTTTACAATTCCGAATATTTCAATCGGCCAGCCAGATGGCGAGAGGATATATGTGACCGCGAGTAGCATAGAACCATAGTTGATGTTTCACGCATTGCTTGTTCTACCCTAAGCTTCGGTGCATGCATAATTTCGATTTTTCTTGCTCGAAACTTCGACGCCCCTTTTCGCAATAGCAATGTTTCTAGGATTTTTAAAGATTATCCATTCCGATGATTTTTCTGCCGTGGTCGAGAATAGGTTTTCCAAAGTCATTTGTTCAATGGGATTTTTAAGCATTTGGTCTCTCGACATCTTGCCAAATGCGTATACCAAAATGGCAGACAATTTCAAAATATTAACAAATGTAAAACAGCCAAAGATATTAGCCAAAAACGTATTAAGAAATTTTATAAATCTTTATCAAATAGAATGGTTCAAGTTTTTCGTTGAGCGTGCTATCATTTTGTCCCCCTATATTTCGTTGATAATTCTATTTCTGTAAATAAAACTATATTTAAAGAAAGACACTCTGAAAATATGTGTGTAAAAAATTGAATTTGTAATGTTCGATAAACAGAAATTACATTCATTCGGGAGTGTGCTATCTTTTTATCCCGGAGTGTACAACCTGTTTTTTGTGGAAATGGATAAAAATTGCAAAACTCAAAGGTACATTACAGTAATTGATGTATAAGTTTTAATGTGAAAAAATAATTGTCAAAACAGTTTTTCTACTTTGCTAAATCCTGTAGATTGAAATATTAACAGTTCCATTCAGTCTAATTTAGTTTCCCAGAGAAACATCTATAAATACAACCTTGCTCGCAAACTCACCTTCTCGTAGAAATGGACAATAATTTCATACGTCGGAGCTTTATATTTTATGATTCATTTCGAAACGAACAATACGATGACTTAAACCCATTCTACCGTATCGTCTATTACGCCATGCAATACATCACTTCGATCGAGGTACCCGATATCGATTATAAAAACCACAATTTTGATAGATTGTTATTCTCTCAAAATGATTGAGCTATCCATCATCCCAGCAACTATTTCAAATTCCGTCCAATTTCTCTGCTCCAGTAAGCAACGCCGGTTAAATATGGTTGATATTCCAAGTGGGAGCAGCAGTGATGCATAGAACTGGTATCGCAGAAACCGGGTAGTTCCAGTGTGCATTTACACACGAGGAATTTCGATTTTATCATTTCATGCGTGGTTACACTTGTCGCTGAAGTCTCTTCGATATTCACAAAATTTATTAGAGTCAAAGTAGCAAACGAGATCATGGAGACGTGAACAAGTCACCTACATCCGGTCTGCAGCTTTGCTGAACCAACACGAATGTAACTGCGATTCCTACCGTCGTCGTCGTCGTCGTCGTCGTCGTCGTCGTCGTCGTCGTGACATGCGATATCCGGAAAAAAGGCTTCCATTAACCGGATACAGCGATATTAAACCTTCAGAAATCGATTTTGTAATTACTGATCTCGATAATCTCACTTTTGCGAACATTTCAGAAATATAGTTCATGTAAATATTCGCATAATTACGGAGGTTATAAAACTGGTTGTAAACGCAATTGTAGACTGTGGAAACTATCGTTTCGAGCTTTAAACGGATGGCAGGTGTCTGTTAATAGAATTATGAATTATATTCAGAAGTCAAAATGCTCATATTTATTTTATACAGGGTGAGTCACCTAACGTTTGTACCTCAAATATCTTTGTTGTTTCTAAAGATACGTAAAATATGGTAAGGACAAAGTTGAATGGTACAACGGGGCTGACACGATACCAAACAAAAATTTTGTTTTTGTGTCATTTTTTTTAGAGATATCAAGGTCACCTTGACTTTTTTAAATGGAACCACTCTTTTTTAAACACCTACAATGATAGTCCCTTTCATTACGAATTCAGTGACTATAATTATTTCAAGGTCATTCAAGGTCGCGGACAGAGATAACGTATAAGATTTAATATCGATGCATGCCTGTAAACGGGCTTTGAAGGAATGTTGAACTCTGTCCGTGACCTTGAATAACCTTGAGTAATTATAGTCACTGAATTCGTAATGAAAGGTACTATCATGGCAGATGTTTAAAAAAGGGTGGTTCCATTTAAAAAAGTCAAGGTGACCTTGAAACTCTCTAAAAAAGTGACATGAAAACAAAAATTTTCTTGGTATCGTGTGAGCCCCTCTGAACCATTCAACTTTGTCCTTCAGACATTTGACGTATCTTTAAAGACAGCTAAGATATATGAGGTGGCAATGGTTAGTGCCTCACCCTACAATGGTAGTCCCTTTCATTACGAATTCAGTGACTGCAATTACTCAAGGTCATACAAGGTCGTTGGCAGAGATAACCTATAAGATTTAACACCGATACATGCCTGTAAACGGGCTTTGAAGGAATGTTTTGAACTCTGTCCGTAACCTTGAACGACCTTGAGTAATTATAGTCACTGAATTCGTAATGAAAGGTACTATCATTGTAGGTGTTTAAAAAAGGCTGGTTCCATTTAAAAAAGTCAAGGTGACCTTGATATCTCTAAAAAAAATGGCATAAAAACAAAATTATTTTCTGGCATCGTGTCAGCCCCGTTGTACCATTCAACTTTGTCCTTACCATATTTTACGTATCTTTAGAAACAACAAAGATATTTGAGGTACAAACGTTAGGTGACTCACCCTGTATATTGATGCAGAGTTCGGTAATTATTTACAAGTTGGTCCTCCTCACCGATTTTGATGACCTTGAAATGTGTTGTCAAGGTCATCATTCTGAACAACTTTTCCCTATACATGTTACCACCGCTCGGTTTTAGTTTTCGAGATATTCGCAAAAAACTATTGCTAATACTGTATTGAATTTTCCGTATTCTTGCACGCTCCGTGGCAACGTAAGCCTGTTCCGTCTGTTTACTTTTTTTTTTTTTGTAAATACGCTGTGGAGATGAGAGAGAAAACGGGGTCTCGCTCTGGTCATACATATACGAGGTGAGCTTTCAACTTTGAAATACTACTCTTCGAATGTCGTATGCGTGGTCGCTCTGCCCCCTCCACGACCTAACCACAACTCATTCTGTTTACATAATATTTGCATCGTAGCTGTCATCCAGAATTTGATCTAGTAATGGAAAAATCATGTGAATAGAATGAGTTGTGGTTAGGTCGTGGAGGGGGCGGAGAACGTCGTTAAGCGAACGCCAAATGTTGATATACGAAAACCCAAAAGAGAAAATTCAATACAGTATTAGCAATAGTTTTTTGCGAATATCTCGAAAACTAAAACCGAACGGCGGTAACATGTATAGGGAAAAGGTGTTCAGAATGATAACCTTGACAACATATTTCAAGGTCATCAAAATCGGTGAGGAAGACCAACTTGTAAATAATTACCCAGAGTTCCTTTTAGAGGAAACATTAACCTTTGAGAACTCTGGGTAAAAAGACATAATTATTAAAATTTAATTAGTACGAGGATGGAATGATTTACTACGACTGCGTTGAGCAAGATTTGTGCTACACATAGTGACGAACTGAGAAATATCCGAGACAATATCAACATTTTTCAAACATATTTACGTGTTTACAATAATATGGTGAAAAATACAGAGTGTCCTATTGGAAGTTTCGCACACAATTATTTCCCAAACTATAACTCGTTGTAAAAGATATTTCGAATAAAACGTACTCTGTTTCGGGAAAGGGTAGATACGCCATTTTAAAGAAATTTGAATTTGAGAAAAATTTCCTTCGTCATCTAAAATCTTTCTCATGCATGGCATCTGGCATTTTACAAATCTGCGCATGTCATGGATACATAAATTATTGAAGTATTACGTCATATGTCATCAATACATAAAGTATAAAAGTATTATACTAGATCCACAGTCTAGTGATATATAGCAGGGTGTCCTATTTGAAGTTTCCTTGTAAAGTATATTTTAAATTAAACTTTCGGGGGATACATCGTATGATGGTAACAAACCTTCTCTAGGTGGGCGTGCTTCAGAGATTTCAAGGCGACCTCTGTTTATTTTTTATGTACGGAACCAAGTGCTTTTATTTGGGTAAGCATGTAGCCTATACCAAGAAGAATGCACTGGCCTACAACACTTTCGGTTTCCAAGGTCATTCAAGGTCATTTAGTGCCGTTCAAAAGTTAACTTAGGTAGACGAAAGCACGTCCACCTAGAGAAGATTTGTTACCATCGTACGATGTATCCCCCGAAAGTTTAATTTAAAATATACTTTACAAGGAAACTTCAAATAGGACACCCTGCTGTATATCACTGCGTTCATTCTAGTGTACACGGTCGCGTTATGTGAAAAATATTTATATAACGTTCGCAGATAAAACAGAAAAAAATGTATCGATAATTTGACAATGTTATAAACATAAGTATCACTGTGTCTATATAATAATAAAAGAGTCTATAAAATCGTTTAATTCAAGAACTATTTTTATATCTGTTACAGTTAAGGCACAAAAGATTGTAAAAGTTCAAAATTCGACTTTTCTTTAATTTTAAGTTTAGAATTAAGTATAGTAAAAACTGATGATGACGTAGAAAAATAATTTTTAAATTTACAGTCTTTACATCAAAACCTGTGAGAATCGCGCGTTAGTTATTAGAAAATTGAAACAGCATTATAGTATTACCTAAATATTAAGTAAGCAATTTATAATTCTATCAAAATGTATTTAAACACTTTTCTAACTTGCGAAAAATCCTCTATATTTAAACAGTGATCATTTCGATAAAAATAATGGAACAACAATAAACATGGTCTCATTTTAAAAGCTTGGAACTTCTACGTTCGTAAACTATTGTTCTTCGTTACCTAAGACAACCTTACACGGTGTAACGGGAGGAAAACTGAAGAGATGTTTCCCCTCGAAAATGTTAACGATTGAAGGTTCTTCAAAAACATGAAACATTTTTTGTGAATGAATCGATGCTAGATTTGAAGATTGTAGCCTCCCTTATGCAACGGTGTAAAAAAACTTAATGTACAATTTTTTGGGGCTGTCTTATTGCGTCTGAATGAAAGATGCGCTGCCTTTGTACATATAGTAATATAAGATACCTACACTATGATGGCTTTGCACGACTGTTCCTCATTTTTGTTCTATTAAACAGTGACAAAATCATAGAACAATTTTGAAGAGGTCATTGCAAAGAAGAGGCATGAATCTCGAAGAGTGTGGTAGATCGAGCCACGAAACGAATTTGTCCATGTTTGTACAGATAGGTTTTGAATTTACAAAATTTTTTAGAAAAAATGGCCTTCAACTTAGATGAAAATGAGTCCAAATTTTTGTTACTGTACTATTGTTTCTTACGAAAAGACCATATGTTAAATGTCGACAATATTTCCAGAATCGGAAATTTATAATATTAATATTTTTGAGAATTTGAAATACTTTCGGTTGCGTTGAAATATTAGCGGGTTACGTTGCATAAGCTACAATTATAAATATTTATGAAGGTGGGCGGCGGATGGAATGCTTCGCGACGTCTACTTTGATTGTAGCAATCAATCATAAGCTTTGCAACCGTGTAATCTTAGAAACAGTATACGAAATATTATCTGTCTCGTTTGTTTACTGTAAAAAATGTCACGGAGAATGTATTATAATCTCTTGCAAGAATCAATCGTGCCAATCGCTGAATGTCTTAACCGACAGTACGACAGCTCAAAAAATACAAAAGACGATTAGCTTCTGTTCACGTATGTTCTGTGTAATATCAACACGAACAATCCCTGTGACCATTACACTGCCCAAAAAATTTTAGTCGCTTCTCTATCACCTTCAGTTTTTGGAAAATTGAATGTAAAAAATAAACATTTTCTTGGTTTTCGACGTAGTATCGTAGTTTTTCCAGAATCTAAATGAATTTGTCATAAACCGCGTCCCTTAACGCTTACGCTTTCAAAAGTAAAAAAAGATTCACGGAAAAAGATTGAAAAGTCAATTTGAAATAATTACATTCGCCCTAATCGTGTCCCTCTGAGCTATCACTCGACATTTTTCGATTTCAGAGGTCACGTGGCAATTTTTTTCAAAATCAAAATGAATCCATGATAAAGTGCGTTCCTCTAGCTTTCATATTGTATATCTTCAAAAATTATATTCGATAATTATATAGTTATATTCGATTGAATCGTATTTTCTCGAGCTATCATTCAAGATTTACGGTTTTCCGATGGAACATCGTAATTTTTTCCAAATCTAAATGGACGTGTAATATTATAAAGTATGTTTATCTAGCTTTCATTTACGCTCCTCGAAAGTTACAAAATTTCCACGGAAAATCATTGAAGCATCAACTTGAAGCAATTATATTCGCTTGATTCGTGTTCCTTTGACTTATCACTCGAAATTTCTAGATTCCCGGCATAACATAGTCTATCCGCAATGTACATTCTTGTAACTTCTATGTACAGGGTGTAAAGAAATGTTTGGTCTTGGCTGCCACAGGCGTATTCTACATCTTTGGATCGATGAAGATCTGTAGAAGAAAGTTGCCGCAAAATTGTCCTTGATCTTGAATTTCAAGGTTAATTTTTTTTATTGCATTGTATTCTACGCGTCACGGAAATAAAAAGTGTCAAAGGAACCATGTGTAAAAACTCGATAGTTCTCATAAAAAATAATAGGAAAGTATCATTATTAGTACCGCTTATTATATTAAAAATTGTTTACATTTCTAATAAAACAAGCGTTTAGTGTTGATGTTTATATGCTGTTTGTCAGGAGTCTAACATAATCGATCATAATCAATATTACCTTGTAATTGTAAGTCTTGAAAGAATATCATCTTCTATTACGAAATATTAGGAAAAATGATGAACATTTTTCAAGACTGAGAAGGTAATCTTGATTATGATCGTTTATGTAAGACTTCTGATAAACAGCACGTAAACAACAACACTAACTACTCGCTTTATTAGAAATATAAACCACTTTTATGATAATAAGTAGTTCTAATAATATTATGAGACTTTGCTATTATTTTTTTTATGAGAACTATTGAGTTTTGACACCTGGTTCCCTTGACATTTTTTATTCCCATGGCGTAGAATAGAATGCAATAAAAAAGAGTTGACCTTGAAATTCAAGGTCAAGGACAATTTTCCGGCAACTTTCTTTCACAGATCCTCATCGATCCGAAGATGTAGAATACGCCTATGGCAGCCAAGACCAAACATTTCTTTACACCCTGTACACTCACAAATGTTTAAGAAAAAGTCCGCGGAAAGCGTTGAGAGAATTAATGGAAAATAACTACATTCGGTCGAATCGTTTTCCTGCGAGCTATCACTCGAGATTTCTCGATTTCCAACGTAATATCGTAATCTAATCAAAATATAAGGGAATCAATTGTAAAGCGCGTTCCTTTGACTTCGATTTAGGATCCCAAATGTTCAAAAATCTGCGTAGGAAAGCATTGAAAAATCAATTTGTATCGGAACGAACATTTTTGAACACGTCCGAAAGTCTGGCTAAGGGGATCGATAGATCTGGCAGGCGATTCCGCGTGACATAAATCCCGGTCGGCACGCGATCCAGCATTTATCAACCGGGGCAACGAAAGTGCGGGACAGTGTTGTACGTCTGAATACAAAATCGCGCAAGGTGGCTGCAAACGAGGCGGCCGTGCCGGGGCGCCGGAATGTGGATACCATCTGCTCGTGTGTTCTTTATCGCGCGCATATTATGTGCCACTCGAGCAACTAATCTTCCCGTCGACCCTTCGGTACCGGCAACGAGCTTCGGGATTAGGATTCGAGTCACGGTGATCACGATATACCACCGAGACTCGCATTATTGTCCGCTGATCGATCGGTCGCGAGCAACCCCGCGCTCTGGAACGCGTGTCGCGAGGATCCTCCTCCGAATCGTGCTGTTTTTTTTTACCAGGCTTGGGCATTATCGAAATAAATTACATATGTGAAAAATAATCGTTAACACATTATGTACCGGCGATTAATCCAAAATTTTCGAATATCTATGGTCCATGGCCATGGATTTCCTAATGGATCTTCCAACAGCAATGCAGCAAACTCAATGATGAAGCAACAACTCTCTCTCTCTCTCTCTCTCTCTCTCTCTCTCAGTAACTTGACCTAATTATTTCCTTTTTGGACAACCCAACTACTGTTAAGCCTATTAATAATAGGCTTCCAGTAGAGAAAATGTTAAGATATTTTCCTATTTGGCTACATGTCACTCGAAATTATTATATTTTAGTTATTTCTGAACAGCCAAATCATTTTTTCATACTTCGCTGTTACAGATGAAATTGAAATTTTTTATTTTATCTTTCATTCGATGAAATAATTTGTACTCTCCAAAATTCTATTTATTTCGTGTAATAAAGAACAATATTAAAAGCGAGTTCAGCTAAACTTTAATCATTAAACTACAAAAATTAGCATATCTAATTTAAAAATAAAACGAATACAGTTATTTCGATGACCTCTCCTTGAGGTAGAATTATTTATTGTTTTATTTGAACAATGTAACCGAAACTCAAAATTATTGGAACAAAGTATTATTTGAAAATAGTTTATTCGATTTAAGCGACAAACGAAATTTTTTATATTATTTACAAAATACAAATAACAAAGTATTTGAAGCAACGCATTGTCTGAAATGATTATTTGTCATCTTATTTCAAATGAAATGTGCCCAACGCTGTTTTTCACTTCATGCGCGGGCATTTTCTTCGCTTCTCATCGCTGCTGCAACGAGAGGGTCTGCAACACATTGTCAACGAGAGGGTCTGTAGTATCGATAACAGATCGTTTACAGTCAGCCACATAATTGATGGGACGTACTTAAAATCAGAATAACTTTTTATAAATTGCTACAGGTGTTAGTTTACTAGACGACGTGAAATGAAAATTTTGGAAAAATTGCGTTTGGTCGGAGTCGTAAAAGAAATAGTAACAATAGCTTTTTACAACATGTTTCTCTGGGCCAGTAACGAAAATCTAAAAAGCGGTGTTTTGAAAATCTCATCGAAATTGGTTAATTGGTTTACGAATTATAGACGAGTCAAAATTATGAAAATTATAGGTCTTTGCGATTTTCCGCCTTTTATCCTAATATTCGGCGATTTTCACGAATCCGTTGATTCGATATTTTAAACATTTAGCATACGGCCCACCAAAAGATCGTAAACTTACAAACTTTATATTATTGTGTCTAAAAATACCATTAATAATACCACGTTTTTTTTGCTTATCAGCTACAATTAGCGTTAATGTATTTTATGCGTGGTCCGAAATAAGTCGTCCGCTTCCGATGTGGCCCAGGGATGCTAAATAATGGTTCGACAACCATGATTTAGATTATTGTATAAATAGTAACCAAGAAAGTGTTCGGATAAAAGAGAGCCTGTACGCGTCTAATCCTACCCCAGTGACCCCAAGGTCACCGGCTTGGTCCAATCAAGCCGCGGTGCTTGGGGTGAATCGTCGAACAACAGGACTACAACTAGTGGCCGAGGTCCTGATCGCTATCTTAAGATCAAGGACGTCCACCTTCGCCGTCCTGTGTACCGCTACCATCAAATTCGTGACTTCCAGCGCAGATATCTCGCGAGTCTTGACCGTGGAAGCTACTTTTGCCTTCCTAATTAATTCCTTTTTAATTACATACGTCAAGGAAAAAAGTGTCGAGACGTAACTCTTGTTAGCGATATGCCAAACACTGCCTGCGGACGGTTTTCAGTGATCGCGAACCTCAAATGGCAACAACAAACAAATCTAATTGGAAAACTTACGCTAACGTCGACCAGTATGTAACGATTTTGCAAATCAATTTAACACGGAGCTTGATGCAAATTATTTCATCAAAATTAACGCAATGTTTCCAATCAGGGACATTCTTTTAATAAAAATGAAATAAATGTGACACTAATTGAGGTTAATGCACACGTCGTCTTGTACTTTAAATGTTCATCCATGCTACTTTTCGTCCATCATTCAACGTTTATGTCTACGCGAAAATTTCACTTTTGAGGATCTTCATTTTTCCGAATTTAATCTGCAACATTTTTATTTCTTATTATTAACAGTGTTAAAGTAGAGACTCGAATAAGTAACCTAGAATTTTTTCAGATTTATTGAAAGTCGAAAACAGTGAAATAAAATAGTCCTGGACATAAACGATCGAATTTGTTTACGAAATGTGCGAAAAATACGTGTGTCCAAAAAAGGGTTAAGATTTCAAGAAAATCTAGAAAAAAGTTTATTTTCCAAGGTTCCAAATCAGAATACCCCATAACACAAAACATCCTCACAGAGGTACTTTTCCATTTCAATATAACAATTATACCAGACACAGCTTGTGTGTTTTATAAAATGCGTCGGTAAACGTGTTACCGATGGCTATGAATAAAAAATGTTTGCATCGATTGCAGGATACAGGAATCAAATGCAAAATTGTTTCTTCTCTTAAATATCTTATCAAGCTAAAACCAATACACTCGAGTTCTTAAATCTTTTTAATTTATTGATGACAAATTTGAACAGTTTACGATTGCATCGATCCTGTTCACATTACGACAGTTCGGACTATGCGGTAACTACCGTGGAGCATGGTTATTTGAATTTCTCGCGTGAAATTGCTGAAGAACCAATTCAGTTGAGCCCAGTGGGCATCCGAGAGGGATTGGACATTTCGCAGGATCGGCTCGCATTCCATTGCCGATTTTTCCGGCGGTCGGAGAAGCAACGGGTCGGTCGCTGGCATAATTAATTCTTCCGGGGCATGAGAGGGGTAGGGGGGTTGTCGAGGGCTCCCAGGTGGCCTGTGCCGACACGGCTCTTCCGGCGACCTGGCAGACGCGGGTCTCTCTGAAAAACTCGAATCCACCCGTGGTCCGGCGCGCCAACAGAGAGCAGAGGTTGTGCCATCTACGGGGCCCCTTTGTGGATCCCGCGCCGCCACACCTGCGCCAATGTACTCAGCAACCATTGCCACCATCCACGGGACGTGGACATCGGTCCGAGGATATAGGGCCCCATATAGGTACACAGGAATGCCTCCAGGAAGTCGATTCCTCGGACGGCTGACATCGCGAAAAACCAGAGCGAATACGCGATGCTAGCGGTCCGAGATGCGGGAGGCTGATCCAGGGAGCCGCTCTTTCAATTGTCCAGAGATTTTGAAGCTAACGAGTGACAGCCTGATCCACAAAACGCTCTACAGCCTCTACAGCCTGAATTATCTTTCTTCGAAGTTGTTAGGTCGATACATGCGAGATGTCCGATTTTAAAATGCAAATATTACGAAGCGTTCTGATCAAAAAATGCAACATTGTCGATAAAAGCTACAAGGCTGCGCACGATAAGTGCAAAATTATCCCCACCACCTGCGTGGTACACCCCTCGAGGGGCCGAGAAGCTCGACGATGCACAAGGTATATCAGTGAGCGTTGCTAATGCAATGACAAAACCTTTTTGTGTTTAATTATTTTTCCATGAAACTTTTACCAACACATTCGTGACAACTTTCTTTATTAAAATGATGTCAAACACGGTATAATTTGGAACATACATATTTACATGTTTAATTGGCGATAATAAGTTTCGGCCGTGACGAAAACAGCTAATTAAAAAGAAACACAGATTACAACTCGAAAAGTCGGCATACATTAAAAGCATCGATCGTTGAAACAAATAAACGCAATTATAAAACTTTTTTATTTTTCATTATTTCCTTGTGAAACTTTTACCAACATAATTGTAATATTTTTCTGATTAAAATAAGACCAAATATGTCGTAATTCGCTGCATATTTTCCTACGTACATTTGTACTTTAAAAACTTATTATCGTCCATTAAATAAGTAAATATGATCCATATTACATCATGTTTGGGGTCATATTAATCCAAAAAATGTCACGGATGTGTTGATAAAAGTTTTATGAAAAAATAATTAAACACAAAAAGGTATTGTCGTTGCATTAGTAATGTCTAACAGACGTGCTGCTACCGACTGTTTTGGTTGCTCGGCTCGACGCTGACAACAAAAGGTAGAGAAATCTCTAGGAATCGTGTCTGTTGCGTTGAATGCAATGTTTCGGACCCAAGGTCGCTGCTTTCATCGCAACATTGTACTACTAGTACAGGGTATAGGTTTATTGTGCATCACTTTCAGGTACAAAGTTGTTCCTTAAGGACCTATCATCAATTTTAATTGAAATACATACATATTTTTATATGAATGGAAAAGCAACGTATCGACGAAAGTATTATGTCACAGATCCGATGAAAATGTGGTGACTAACCAATGTACTATTCGTTGATAGTAAAATATACTACACAGTAGAGACGACAATCTTGTAAATGAAGCACACGAATGACAAAAATATTCCGTATCTACCGTAGTACAGTCAAGAAAGTGTAAATCATTGAGAGTATACGATACATATATTAAACAAATGAACTGATTTGCTAGTAATTAGGTTTTAACGTATACTCAATTTTTACTAATCCTCCATCGATTTTTGTCGGAAATTCATGTTTACATTTACACAGTTTAGTTAACGACTCATGATATCATCGAACAATTAGATCAAAAGCGAAAAAACAATAAATTCGATTTTTGTCCACAGCATACCGCACTTTACGTCGTTTCAATTTCCAAGATTCTGTCGTTTTCCATAATTGAAATTTGAGGCAACTATTAACTGATTTCGTTCGAAGCAAGATCAAATCTTGTCTGCAGAACAATGTGGTTATAAAATTACAAAGTTTCTCGTTTATTACCCTTTCGGTGATCTTTATCGAGGGTCGGCTTGTAAAAAAGAAAATGTCCTCGTTCTGCTACATACACGTATAATGTCTTGAACGTATGATAATATCGCTGCCGGGTATCCACCATCTTCGTGTACGATGCGACAAACGGGATGGCCAGGAAATGTCAACGAATGACTGTGCACTTGTCGCAAAGATCAGATGTATCCTGTTTTACAACGTATGGAGACGCGCGCGTGCAACAATGTGCCGATACGAAGAACGAGAGTTCTTCAGCCTACGTCACGTCACGTGAAAGTTCTTAGAAAGACCTTTTATTACTTTGCAAAATGAAAATCGTATTGCAACATCATTATACGCGCTTGTACTATTAATATCTCAGAATTAATTGAAAGTAACGGTGATTGTAAAAAAATGTGTAAGGCTCACAGCTCACTCAGTTTGGTGTAAAATAGGAGGAAATATCCTGCGATAACTTTCTCTGCTGAATTATTAACGCGAATATCACTTGCGACCATTAGTTTTAAGTTATTGTATAAACTTCGCATAAAGAAAACATTTCTTTTGGCCAACTGGACAATTTTTAAGAATACGATTAATGGAGAAATCTCATTGAAATATTTTGTGCGCGTAACAGAATGTTTAAAATGTTCTATAAAAAAACTTTGAACGAAACTAAACAATACAAAGATGTAAAACAATGCTTAAATAATGAATCAAATGAAGAACCAATCGATGGTGTAAGTCATTGAGTGTAAGACCCTGAGCATGAAAACTGAGATAATTAATCCTTTTAAAATCTACTCGTAAGAACTAACAAAGTATATAGAGGTACAAAAGAATATATTTATAAACAGATCACATACAAATAAACTTAATTACAATCAAAAATACATTTAAATCGCAATGGTTTAAAATAATCAAACATAATAAAATTAGACTTAGGGTAACTGCACCTAATGTGGAACACCTTAATATTTCGGCGATATTTCGTTAAAGGCAAAAACCATCATATTCACATTTCGGTTTCAGTTGGAAGTTCGTTGATGCGGTGATACCGATATTTGAAAGCGTATAAAAGTTTTTGTTAGGACAGTTACACAGTGAACATTTTTACCGAAGGCAAATTAGAAAAGTTTCATAAGTGTAAAAGTCTAAAAAGTGTTTGAGTGTTTAAAAAAGATTTACCGTTAGATTTATTTCCTTCGTAGTATAATTTTTATCTATTTGTCGAAATACGTATGTCCCCATATGGAACACATTGAGTGTACGTAATATGACACATGTTTCATATTGGTTGCACGCCTACCTTGTGGCAGTGATGCCAGAAACAACCAGAACTGGTTGTTTTTTCCTCTCCTACATTTCCCCTTCCACTATCCCATTCCACTACCATGAGCACACTCGTGCCGCGCCGCGCAACGTATTACATATTACTCTGGTCATCAGGGAGGTGGTAAACTGTATTCCCCTCGTTTTAGCCGATCTGGCACAGTGTCGCCAGATCCACCCAAAACTGGGCGAATTTTCCTCTCCTCCTTTTCCCCATCCACTATCCCATTCCACTACACGAGCACACTCCAACGTCCCCCACTAAAACCGTAGACTGGTCACGTGACGTGCCGCGCAACGTATCGCATATTACTCTGGTCATCGGAGAGGTCGTAAACTGTATTTCCCTCGATTTAACCGATCCGACATCACTGCCTTGTGGTGATAATTACATTTATTATTTATGATTTTCTTAGGTGTTCGATATTAGGTACCGTATTTCTAGTTTTCGCTTTTGCCTTCTTTACATTTTTTACAACAACTCCGAGATACTTAAATTTTCGCATAATTAACCAACACACGAATATCTATCACTTTTGTCATGTTTTCACGTTTGTTTCATTGAAAACGCCTGTCTCTACTTTCGGCAAGCGTTTAAAATCAGATTATAATATATTGGCGTCTGAGCCTTTCAATGATCTCTATTTTTTTGTTAATACACGCGTCTCTTGTACTTTAGAATTTTGCTCGAATTACAAGTGCATAAGGATCTATTAACACGCCGCAAATGCAGTCTATTACCGAGTATAAAAAAATGACGACAGCAAAAGAGCCAAGTCATCGTGAAAGGGATTAACGTCCGCGCAAATTTCGCATTAAAACAACCAATTGAAGGCGAACGATAATAATCTAGGGTAATGACTAAGTCAGTAGCTAGAGTGGCTAAAAGGTTGGCGACCAGGAAATCTTTTTTGATGTTCGCCGATGGTTTCGCGAGCACGCTCCAATGACATGCCGGCGATTAATGCTTATCATATTTCAATCAAAGCATGCGGTCCCGCTTAACGCAGTCGCTGATAATTGCCCAACCGAGTGACTGTGCAAGCTTGCCTTCGTTTCAATTGGCAGATTACTTTTGCGCTCGGTTTTTTTCTCCGATATGGATCACGGCGAATGTAACGCGGCGAAGTATTAGTCGATTAACGGAAGAACGAGGAAGCAATCAGCTGAGCGAGCGAAATGAGCAATTACCTATCATTAGATAATTAACGACGTCGCTTCGCGATCAAATCGGAGGGGGCTGTATGATTCCGGAAGGTCGGTTTACCGATCCCTTGTTCCGATCGAGCCGGGCAAACCTTCCAAACGATTCCGCGCTCTCACTGTCGCTGACATATCAACGATTTCCAATCGGTTGTCATCGTACGTTCTCTGCCATCGAGATTAGCTAGGAATGTCTGCACGAACACCGACAATTTTTTTATAAATAACTACCGACAACTAATTTTTATAAATAAACTACTGTTATTTGGTTAAGTCGTTGAATACCGAAAGTTGTCAAATTCACCCAAGTATACAAACATAATCTTAAAAGTGATCAGGACCAACTTCTATACCTAACCCAGACGTTTGGCTATTTAATAAGTCTAAATAACCGATTTAATAAGTCTAAATAACCGATTTCATTATTAACGAGGATCTCGGTTTGTACGAACTAAATTTTAACAGCGTCTGGTTAACAGAACTCTAGCTGAGCGAAATCCTCTTATATAAACGTGAACTCCTAGTAAATGAACGAAGAGTCATAGTCAGTAGTGGGAGAAAGGTGGACTCCTATTGTATGAACCACGCGATCATGCCAACCAACGTGTCTCCCGACAGGTTCATATAAATGGAGTTCTACCGTGGATAAGAGGAAATTTAAAAAGTCTAAATCTTTTTTATACGCCTTATAATTCCAAGAGCCGGGAATATGATATTGGGTCGAAGCAAACCCAATTACCAGTATCCAAGGGCGCAGAGCCGGCTATCCAAAAGTAGTTCTGCACAGCACAACATTCAACAGTCATCTCTGAATCCAATCAAGCGACAATTCACTCGCGGTGAAACAAAAACGAAACACTCATCGACAGGCTTGCATCTTGATCCGGAACACTAGCCTCTGCAGTTTATGCAACGGCGTGCACACTTCGAGAGCAAGTCGAGAGAATAGCCCGAGCCCTTGATCGCGATCTTCGCACGGCATGTATCTCACACCGGTTAGGAGTCTATTCTTCAGCAGAACGCAACAAAGATCTCACGATAGCTTTGTACCGACCGAGTGCGTAGCCTCTTGACTTGAGTTACAACTGGTCGAGGTTACAGCCGGACCCTGCCCCGTAGAAAACTGACCGACCACCTGTGAAATCCCGCTGACCTTCCGTGTTATTAAATCTAATCGCGTCTTCTTCTAAACTGTCACGAACGACAGCCCGTAACAGTAACGTTTCATTACTTTCGCCTAGAATTGCTCCGTAACGCAACCAGAAAGCGCATCCTTGCGGACAGGCATTGCAGTAAAGCATCAATTATTGTAAAAATTAAATCAAAATAAGAGGGTACGCCATAAAATTACAAATTTGTTTTTAGTAATTGTTAAATAGAATGAAAATATCTTTTAAGGGAATATTTCGCAGCGCCTTGACTTTACTTTCATAGTTTTTTTTCTTAGATGGCACATGGAGCACCAGACGTTATTGAAACAGAAGGCCAAATAGGTTTTATATGAAATTAATGAAAAATAAATACGTTTCAATGTAGCGTACGAAATTTTTTGATATCTTAATTTATCGAATTTTTATAAATATTTAAACTTAATTATACGTCGGAAAAGGAAGATTGCATTCTTTAAACAGTCGCCATATTCTTACTTTTTGAATTATTAAACAATCGTTTGCTACATTGAAATGTATTCACTCTTGATTAGGTTCACTTAACATTTTTTTGCCTCCTCCATGTTCCGGTATCATTTGGGAGTTGCGTGCCATCTAAGAAGGTCCTGTTAAACACAATGATAGACAATATTGTATAACGTCGCCATTTTGGAATTATAACAAATAAAAAAATATAAAAGAATAGCGAAGGTGCTGCTAAATATCCCCTAAAATGATTTCCTTGGTCTGATAATGTGGTGAATGGCAGAGTTGGACATATTCACGAATAAGAAATAATACATAACGAATAGTATTACGTTATTCGTAAATAACGGATAGTTTTTCAATTCGAAAAAAGTTTTATTCGTGCATCACGAAATATTGTATTTGAACAAAACTTTGTTTGAATAACTAATTTAAATAATTACAGCATTATTTAAATAAGATGCGAATAACTTTTAATCCAGAAATAATGTTTCGATGACTACAGAAATATTTCAAATAAATTCTCTGGAATATTACATTTGAGGACAACTATACTTTCAAACATTTTCTACCATATGAATAACCATAGTGGCATATAAAAACAATCTTTCCACGGATGCAGATGATGGAAATGGTGTACCGTGTCGTTAAAAGCCTGTTTTACCGTAGATCTGCGGTGGGCACGGGTGGAGCCCTTCAAACGCCTGCTTCTCCCACCAACCTCTCTTTCATGCAGCTCGCACATTCGTTGTGTACGCTGATGTCTCGTGTCTTCGTTGCCCCATTGTACCGCGCTTGCTGGAAGGGGACAGAGGGCGCTACGGTGTGGACGGTTTTGCTTCAATCGAGGCAAAATTGCCCATCCCTGTCGTAGAGTATGCCTGTCACATTGTTACTTCGAGACGATCATAATTAAAATACTTTAAGACATTTATTTCATCTTGCGATGGTCACTGTTCGGTAGTTCCACTAACTTTAGACTAAAATTGAAGTTCTTCTTTTATGTATTCAGTCCAGTATTATAATGTAATTTTTATATTTCCATGTAATAACATAAAAGTGGGTTCATTTACGTATTTCACATTATTAATAGCTAATTTATTACGCTTGCTCCCCTCGTTTCTTCAAACGCAACAATTAAATAAGTTTATTACCCAGCAAGCCATCGACGTGAACTTTATTTACCAACTTCTCTCTGCATCGTAACAATTACGATACAGAGTATCTTTTTCACTATCATTTTCTCCAGGATCGTAGTTGAAGTTCGAAAGTTAACTCGGGGGTTAACCAGTTAACTGTTTCGACCTCTTTGGAAAATGCGTATCTAAATTGCGTCGCACAAATTTAGCGATGACGAGTATACTCGTCAAACACAGAGTATGCGTAATATGAAATTAGGTTGTAATAAAATGACTTTTATTTTTTTATTTCATTACTCAAATTTATCGCAAATTTGTTGCAACATTACAGTCCGATATTTATGTAAACGAATCCTTGACCAGATAATAAAATATAAACAAAAATGTTCAGGGAAATATCTTAGCAGGTAGGTAGTTCGCAACTCAATTTGGATGATCCTTACAACTGGAATCCTCACACGAGCTATAAAAAAAAACACCGCCTGTTAAATACGTGTAAAAAGGAAACGAAAGGATCCTCATCCCGTTTTTTATTACCATGTGCGCCACTTATTGCATGGTGTAAAACAATATATAAATCCGTAATTGCTTCTGTGATGACTAATAAAAGACAACGATACATTTACGAAAAATAATACATAGTATATGCGGTTTTTTTATATTAATTACTTATAAACTTTTATTTGTTACTTTTATTTCGACGGGCCTCAAAATATTTTAAACATCTCGAGGTTTACGAATATATTTTAGTTTTCACTAAAACTGCAATTTAAACTGCAAATTGTCAATTCTTATTACTCACGACGAATGAGTGTATTCGTCATAGCACAAAATTTTGTACTTTTTTTCATGACGAGTATACTCGTCAAATAGAGTCAACTGGTTAAAGACATGAATGGAATTGTGCGGGTAAGAAAACTGTAGGCTAAAGCGATCTGCGTTTATGCCGGCGCAGTACCGCCAATTTCGATTTAAGCGAGACCGGCTCGGTATGTCGTGCAAGATAGCTGGGCGTGTGTGTTTGCTCGCTCTTGTTGTCGCTTGAAAACGTTTAAGTTAAAAGCGCGTCCGACTTATTACGCTTAAACTGGAGTGCCACGTTTCAGGCGGCGTACACGCTTCGGAACACGCGACGCGTCGCTATAAATTCCAGTAATGACCGTTTATAGAAAATAACGGTGAGGCCGGCACGCATTTATCAGCCGCGCGCGTCCCCGGAATCTATTCGTCCATTCATGCATCGCAGCTTTCACAAATAATTGAGTGCGCCTCTACCTCTTTCTCTTTCGGCTGCTCTCCGCCAAACGAGCACGCCAATATTTTACCAATCCGACTACCGGATCATCGATCCTTCGAATTCATCGAATTTTTCTTTCGGTAAACCAGCGTATGCCAATTTGTAAACTGTTTACCACTCTGATGTGTAGTTTTTTACTCTGAGTAAGCCGATTTTGGAAAGAAGACCGCAGATATTTTAATTTGCAGACATTTTGTGCGCCACTGTAAAAGCTAAAAATTTTACATCTGGCACTCGTTAATCGGCATGGGCCTATTTGTCTTGCACGATAACGCTCAACCGCATACGTCGAAAAAGCCTGTTAAGCCTATCATTCCCCTTATTCTTCAGACTTACCTGCAACAGATTACTATCTTTTTAAACATGGACATCATTTTTTAAAACACAAGCAACAGAGACAGGAGGATGATGTCAATTGTAAAGAATAGCATCGTTTATAGAATTCGAAAACTCGGATTTGCTCAAAAATTGATTAAAAACCCATTAGTAAAAGTGTATCCAAGTTAATGGAGTGTATTTCAAGAAAATTGGTTAAAGAAAAGAAGAGGTTCAAGAAAATTCTTCTAGTAATTCTTCTGTAATGAAAATTTAAAATATGCGTCTTGTAGACCTATGTTAGTAATACACATGCTGACAATTTCATCGAAATCTATTAATGTATTCTCGAGCTACAAGCGGTTCAAACTGATCAAAATCGCAGTTTTTCACGACTTTTGGTCAGATTTTGCTTAAAATCCACAGATTCATACATCTTTCGATGTGTGTCATTTTTTTCCGGCGTCAACTGATTTCGATGAAATTTTCGGCGTGTGCATAACTAACATAGATCTATAAAACGCATATTTTAAATTTTCATTGCGAACCGAAATAAAAAAGTTTTAAAAAGTGCCATTTTTATTTTTTTATGTAATTCCTACCAATTGTAATTTTTTCAAAAATTTTGTTGCGTCCCACTTAGTAAATCAATGCTTGTAGTTGCCGAAGAAAAGGTCAAATTATATGGTCCAATTTGAAGAAAGTTATTCCAATTTAACACAGTGCCCCGTATCGATCCCTACTGTACTTTATACGTATTCTGGCTCACCCTGTATAGAACATACGAAACTTTTCTCATAGTTTGGAATCGATAATATCCCTTGGAGGTCAGGACCCTTTTACAACTATGCCTCATTCGTGTCTAACTCAATAAACTATACTCTATATTTATGCTCGCGTGTCCGAGCACCGTCATTCGCGAAAAGTTCCCTGGAGGTTTCAAGAGTTTTTGGGATTACAGAATCTGCTTCTGCTATTATCTTTCACACGTATCAAAAACTACCCTTGCAGCAGGTGTTTTTAATCAAAAACTTCAGTTTAAATTTTAAAGTCGAAGTAAAAAGTTTTATTTAAAAATCTAACCTTGAAATATAATAGACATTGAAACTTACACAATCGTTATAGAAGATCTTCCGGTTCGCTAAAATTTATTGGGTTCTTATATACATACAGGCGACAAATAAAAATTCAATTTAATTGTTCTGGCTTCAGATATTAATAATAAAAAATCCTAAGCGAAATGGAAGGACACCAAAAATGGTGAACTGACCTGTAAATAAAATGTCTGTTGGAATTAGTGTTCGGAAATAGTTATTAAATTCGTTACTTAAATCTTACACTCCATAATACAATTCTAACAATATTCGATAATTATATCTTGTATTACAGATATGGAATTCAACAAAAAATGGCCCAAATGACCAATGAATCAATTTCTAATGAGTGAACAATGAACAGAGACACCTCAATGAACGATGTGTTTATACTCTCTATATTTATTATTATATTGAATAAAATTTTTCTATAATAAGTATATAATATCATAAGTTATTTAAAAGTTCACAGTGGAGACGACTGCTTCAATAAATTTTTGCATATTTACAGTTCGTCTCTTTAAAAATATGACGGATATGCGTTTGAGGTTAGCTTGGCCTAACCCGTGGTAAGCGGCACAGTGACTAACGCATCGAGCAAACAATAAGTTCAGTTACTACATACGTACAGCAAATAGACTACTGAAATTAGAAATAAAATCAAAAATTCAAATAACTAATAACTGTTTTACTTTTCCGTAATCTAAATACGTTTTACCAATGTAATTAACATTATTATATCTCACCTAGAACGATTTATTTTACCGAATATTGGCCTGTGCTCGTTCAGTATTTCCTTAAGCTTGTTCAGAAGATTAACAGAAAGTTTAACGAATTCAGTTAATACTAAGAATGAAATAATTTATGTGTTATTTTAAGAACATCCATGTTTGACATGTTTAATTTTAACAAATCGGCTCAAACAGAAATAATTAGATTTAAATAATAAATCATTACGCCTTACACTTTACTCGATGGCTCCTGCCTCTATTCGCCTTAACGATACCTTTTTGATAATATCGATATTTATCTCTAACAGTATCTATAATCACGCCTCTGATCCCGGTATGTACTGATTTTTCAGCGATAAAACAGCTTAGTAATTAATAGGTGTAAGTTTGCAATGTTGTGGAGGTTTTTCGTGTTAGAATCAGCCATCGACAAGCTGAAAAATCCCGGAGGAGGAAATCGCGGCGTCATCGAGGCGCGCGAGGATTCGAATGCGACACGGATGCGGACGTTTCGAGCCGGCAGTTTCCTCATTCCAAGAACTGCAGGAATCCCGCGAGTCCGCCGGCGAACAGCGACCCAATATTTCATCGCATCGGTAAATAAAGGCGGCACGTCCGCTCTCGCATGCCAACAACGCATTACGAACGCGCTATTAATTGCTCTCGCTCCTCGTAGCGGTCCGCGGCCCGAAGAATCGCTGATTTACGTAGCTGAGGCAGAATAAGACGCGCCGCCACGTCCGTTAAATCATCGGCGTCCATTCCCGTTCCCATGGGTTTTTTGAAACGGACTGTTATCTTCTACCCGGACCAGATATTTTGCATTTCAATGACAGTCCCGACGCGGCCCCATTCGCCGCGTGAATCTCCGCAAATGGTATTTATGGGACGCACGACTCTCGCGCGCACCGTTCGTCAATTTCAACTGAATGCACACCATTCGTTTTCCCCCCTCATATTAACGAACACGTTTGCGGGCTATGATCGCGAAGCGTTTTCGATTAATTTTTATCTAAATTAGTTTCATTCATTTTTCTCAATTCCAAATATCGGTTTGTTCTTGTAACGGTTTAACTGCGTTTTGGAGAACTCTTTTTTTCAAGTTTTTTTTATATAATCTTATAGATTTCGAGGAAAAAACACCGAAAATGAAAATCATATTGTGCGGAATTCATTGGTTAAAAAGTTATATGCGTATCAAGTCGAACACTTTTAAGCCTTTTTGACAAGTTGAAGCGCCGCCATATTGATATATTGATAGGTGATACACATAAAATGGGCTAAATACTTTCGAACAACCGTTAGATGGCAGCACAAACACGGACGTAATAATAACACATTTACTATATCAAAATGCGAAATATTATACCGCGTCCTTCTCCGACCCCACAACGACCTAACCCCAAACCATCTTGGACTGTATCTTCTTTTTGAAATCCTGTATATTTTATTACTGGTCACCGAAAACGATCGTTTCCATGATTATTGTTATAAATTTTCATTTCGCACCGATGAGTACGACATTTTTTAAATTTCCGCAACAATCCACAATCCTGAGCCCAAGTAATTGCTTCTTCTTTACTACTTGGCATGTCTCTGAAGTTAAAATTTCCAATACTTGAACTAGCCATTTTAAAATCAACAATAAACTTATTAATAATTAATTTGTGAAAAACACTTGAAATTGCTTATGTTCACAAAGTTTACTATTTAGCCGATCCCGCAAATATATCATACTGTCTAACACATGCGCTGGACACTCACGATCTATCCAGCGCATACGCCGAACAGACCCACCTACCTCTACCACTCAACGAATATCCAATATGGCGACGCTCTAACCTGTCAAATACACTTAAAACTGCTCATCTTTACACGCGTATAACTTGTTTATGGTTATTAGGAATTCACTGGTTAATCAGTGAATTCCTAACAACCATACACACATTTTCGGAATGTCTTCATCGACATCTACAGGAACACATAAAAAAATGTTCAAAAAAGTTAAGAACGCGGAGTTCAGAACGCAGTCGAGCCCTTGTAACGACTCTTCAAGTAACAAACCCAATGGGAATTTTGATCATTGTCTCTATACTTTTTGATCATTTATTTTCGCTCTTTTTCTTTTATTATTTAATTCGTCATTTCTTTTACAAGACGGTTTTGATAGCGAATTATCTGTACAGAGTGTAAAGAAATTATATGCTGCGACTATCGTAGCGTGATTCTATACCCTCGATTTGGTGTAAATTGGTGTTATAGCAATTCAAATCAATTTTTTATTGCATCGGATTCCACACGTCACAAAAAGAAAAACATCAAATCCAACCAGTAGTCAAACTTCAACCGTTTTTCTAAAAAATTATTGTAAAGTTTTTTCATGATCAAACTGATTTTATTTATATTATATTTTCGGTATACTTCAAGTGCCAGAAATAACTTCCAACGGCTTTATCAATAACACTCTATACAGAAACAAAAAATAAAATAAAAGTATAGAATGAAATTTTTAGATGCGTAACTTAGTTTTCGAGAAAATCGAGTTTGAAAATGCAGCGAATACGCGTACTATTGGCTACAAATCCTCTGACGCGTCCGACCATGACCAACCATTTCTACTTCCTGCGTATAATAAAGCACGTGAACCCGGCGAATCTGTAAACTCGATTTTCTCGAAAACGAGGCGTCAAACAAAAAATGTTATTCCTTTTTTTCGATTTATCTCTACATGGATTTTATTATTGGATCCTTCGACTCTGATTGTTTTGAGAAGTTAGAACAATTAGTTTACTACACGATGTGAAAAAATATTTTGAAGCAATTTAATTTGGCCGGAATTGCAGAAAAAATACTAATAGTAATATTTTTAGTAATGTAGGATTCTTATATCTTTTAATCCCTGTTCTTCTTTCCGCATCAACTGATTGCGATAAAATGTTTAAAATATGTCCAATTGACACAGATGTACAAAAAATATTTTTAAAATTTTGTATACAAGTAGGCCCACATAGAAAAATTGTAGAATACAATTTTTTAGTATTTTCTCTGCAAATCCAACCAATTGCAATTTTTTCAAACAAAATTTTTCGGGTCACGTAGTAAACTAATTCTTCTACCTTCTCACAAAAATCCAAGTCGTAGTGCCCGATATTAAAAAAGTTATTGTTTTTTTAACCAGTTGGCTGTTTCCGACGAGTATACTCGTCATGGAGAAATGACAAGCTTTTGTATTATGACGACTATACTCGTGATGCGTAACAAGAGGGAGCAACATAAAATTTGTTGTTTAAATTGCAATATTCGTGAAAACTAAAATATATTTGTATTAAGATGTTTTGAATATTTGGAGGCCAAGACGAAATACAACGGAAAAAATAAAATAATATAAATAATTATTATGGGAAAACTGTATGTATAGCGTGAGCAAAGTAGTTCGCGTACTTTTTGCTACACATTTTAAGTACACACATTTTCCAAGGGGTCGCAACAGCTAACTGGTTTAGAACATCCGAATATTCATGCGAGTCACTGTAGTTCTCAAGAGCAGCAGACAAAACAATACACAACTGGCATTTACAGCACTTTTTCGCCGCAACGGAGTGCGTTAGGCGTAATTCGACGGCGTGGGAGTATTCATTCGGCGCACGAACGCCTCTTATTAAACGATTCCTGCGTTTTAATCTCGGTCGCGAGAATTGCAGCGGCTAATGCCGATAGAATGGCCCGAACAATATCGCGCATAGGCCGTCAAACGCTCTCGGATTGCACACGGGCACAACTGCTCTCGCAGAATTACGCAGCCGCGGGCTTCTTCCAGACCGGTTTCCTCGAAAAAAGACATAGCCGCCATTGTTCTGATATTACGGGCATTGTTTTCTTCCCTGGATTGCATAGACGATTGCGTTTCCACGATTGCCTAATCAAATCGACGATTAGAGATTTTTGATATGCGGGAACCGACCTCGCTAGCTTCTTTCTTATGAGAAATTGGAAAATGTTTGACAAGACTTCGAAAACTATGAAAACATTGTTTCGTATGGGGAATCGAAAATAGTTTAAATACAAAGTGTAGGCTCGGTACGAAATTCTACATAACCTAGCAACAAAACTATAAACCATATGGCGGGCTGAGAATCATAGTGGTACAAGTCCAAATTCTGAAGATTTCAGTTAATATTGTTTTTCGAATCTTAAAGGCATCATTTATTTGCCGGCAGTGTTAATTCATGTAAAATTTCATTATTTACTTAAAAATAGCAACTTATTATTTTGTCATTAAACGAGTAGAACGAACCATTTGAGATCTTAGCGGTGTATGTCCATCTTACGCTCTTTCGTTTCCAACCGTTGATTTGCAACACAAGTCTACAACACGTATTTTTCAAAGTTTCAATATAGGCCCGTATAACAAAGTTGTAAAGTACAACTTTTAGTATTTTCTTTGCAAGTTGTTCTCAAAAATTTGTTTCTCACGTCGCGTAGTGAACTGATTGTTCTATGTTCTAAAAAAAAATCCAAGCCGTAGGGTCGAATATTAAAACAGTTATCTTCTCTTTAGATGTCCGAATATTTATGGAAGTCACTGCGTATCGGTATAAGTCAAACTTAATTAGATAATTCCCTTGTAAATTGTATGAAATTCTGTTTCGTGGTTCATTTTTCGCATACAGACTTCTTTATAGTTTCCTGAATATACATGTGTTTTTCCAACCGCGATGCGTATATGGAATTTTTTATAAGAATAAACAAAACATTATTTTACTCCATATACCACGTAATGTGACTTACACCACTATGATTCTCAGCCCGCCATGTAAGGAAATTAATAAAACGTGTATTCTAGTAAGAATATTTTTCTTCTTTTATTTCTAATGTTATTGTTTGCATCCTACAGTATTAGATTAATTTACTACATAATTTATAAAAACGGTTAATCAAGAGTTACCATTGGTCGAAATTGCGAAGTAAATGGAATAGTCATGATTTTTATCTTTTTTAACTGCACCTGTAATGCAAATTTAAAATATGTCTCTTGTAGATCTAAAATTAAATTATGTACACGTTCTAACTCTAATTCTACTCCTTACTCGCTCTTCTTGATACATAAAAAAGATGTAAGAATCTTCGAATTTTGGATTTACGATTGATCTAAATCGCAATTTCTCACAATTTTTGCCATTTCTAATTCTTTGTAGTGCATAACGTCTTCAACCGATTTTGGTAATCGATAATGGTAATTTTTAATTATTTTTTTTTATTAATCACCCAATAGACTAATCCTTCCAACATCACAAAAAACTGAAGCCTCTTGAATCAATGTTTAAAAATCTATTCGTTTCTAAATGGTGTTCGGATACTTCTGCCCTCCATTCTATATGCAGGAAGTAAAATTGGTTGGCCATGGGCCATGAGCAGACGCGTCGGACGACTCTTCTTTACCTAATATGTAGCACGTGTATTCGCTACATTTTCAAACTCGATTTTCTGGAAAACGAGACGTCACAAGTCCTCCTCTTCTTTAAAACCATCGACACATATAAATTATTATAAACATATTTTATTTTCTTCCATCCAAGTTCCAATATTAACTTTGAACAGTTGCAAATTAATATACATGCTATTTGTACTTTAACCAATTGTAATCTGTAAACCATGTGGTCGCTAATGACCTTGCTGTTAATGCGACCACATTCAAATAAACTACATATAAATAAATAATAAATAAGCAAAATGTTACTGCTTTTTTCGACTTATTCTTACACATAGAATCATTGTATTGCCAGGTTGTACCACCCGTCAGGCCACGCCATAAATAAAAAGTTAGTCCATTGTTAGTAAATCGTGCTATTTGGTTATTGTGTCAAAAGAATATCTCGTTATAAGAGAACTATCGTAATATTTGCACTTTGTTTTCAAAATATCGCGTTACACAAGGGTTGACTGTATTAATAATCGACAAAGAACTTTATAAAGTGAAGCATGAAGACCGATACTTGGAGTCAGAAGAAAATCCCAACTGCCACCAAGAGGTCATACGACTCTATAACTTTAAATCATGGTTCTGAGAAATGTTACTTTGAAAGATATAGTTTAAATCAGTTATAAAATATCTTAAAATCAAAAGATTTGTCTTAACGAAAACATCAACGTCTTCTAAACTTTTAAAGAGTTGGTACGATTTGGCTTGAATGTAATTGATACCATATAATAGAGTGAACCAGTGTCTCTTGGAAACGAAAAGAATTGAGTGCTACATTCTGCTACTTTTTAAGAAAATGGCCGTCGAAGTAAACTGTCGCGGTCCGGTGTCTTGTATCTGTATCTCGGTTGCACTCAATGTTTATCATTCTCGCTCCTACACGACGGCAGAAAAAAAAGACTATCCTGGAAATATTCTATTTCGGTGCGTTTTTGATCATATCATCGGTCATTATTGAAATATCATAGCGATATGTTGTGTGCTGTCTTCTCTCATAATTTAGGCATTGCCATGCGACATGGTTCCAGTCTTGGAAAATGAATATCTGATAATAAAGTGACTATCTGGATACTCGGTACATTAATACCACTAAAATTAACGTAAGATGATGGTTACATTGTAACAATTAACTTCTCAAAAATGCATTCAAGTATATAAAGCAAAAGCAACATCATAAATTTTTGATCGTGGTCAAGTCACTTCGTCCCACTGTGCGCAGTAATCCAAGTTAGTCTAGTGCACTGTCGGTTTCCAGGTTTTGCAGACAGCAACGGGAAACAAGCCGGGCCAACAAAATGTTCAGGTTTGAAACGGAAGTTAGGCGCGAGGACGGTCCACCTTAATCTTGAAGCTCTTCTCGGCCCGAGACCGAGTCGTTCGGTGGAGGCAGCATTAGCGTGCTAAGCAGATGCAGATGAAACAAATGGATTCGCTTGGTGACCGCCGTAAATCCATGGTATCGTTGACACGATCCGTACACCTTCGCACGAACCGTGCTACGAACTCCTCTGCGACCTTCTGCCTTCCCTGCCCTTTCCTGTACCGAGAAACGGACCATCCTTGCGGTACCATTGCTACCAGTTTTGATTTATGCGACTGGTCATCTCTGACGGTTGCTATGATCATTGGCCCAGATAATCGGGATCACAGGAAATCGGAAAGAGCCTCTCTATCATCGTAGATCGATGGAAAATCGATGGAAAATTGATCGCGATGGAAAATTTTGATGTTCGAATTGATGTCTGTAAACGTGGTCGTGGTGGTCATTCGACAGATATCGTCTTTCACACATAATTGTCATAGATGATACCTGATAATTAAATTAAAAAACCAATAAAATTAAAAATAGTATGTGTTTTATTTTAAAAAAAACTTCCTATAGTCTATTTTGGATAACCGCTTACAATATTGTACATACAGCCGCTTGTCTATTGGTTCAGAACCACCACAGTGAAATCTTTACAGTCAGAACAAACAGATAGGACACCCTACGTTTCAATGTGTTTCTATATGATACGTACTGCTATAAATACATTTACACTGATAGATGCCTAGCTATATTAGTAATTTTAGTTTAGTTTTGGATAATTTTAGTAACGTACACGCGGGATATCGGGCTTAAACGAACCTATAGAAAGGTATTGCTTCCATTTTTTTTTTCAAATATGGAAATGATTGAAATTTAATTCTATATACTAAAGTTAGAAGTAGATCGTGTATAACCTCGATGAGGTATGAACCCTACACCCGTCGTCTGACGGTTAAAGCTGGGAGTAGACAGCTTTGACGCAATCATTATTCAATGTTTATCTTCACAGCCTCTAACAAAAGGCCCATTATTTTTAAACACGGATTATAAAATTCTACTTTATGCGATGACTTCCACTATTTAACAATTCACATGAACAAATCGAACCAGTAGTTTCTTCGCTCTATTCACAATGTTGTTGTACTAGAAACAAGTACGTATTAACAATTATCCTGAAAAAGGAGTATCGAGAAGCCACAGACTGGTACTCGTAAAAACAGTTCGAAAGCCCGATTAACAAAAGTGGAACTATCGCGCTGCGATCATCTTTAATCAATGTGGAACAATGAATAAAATTTGAGTGGCCGGTTACAATTTCATAATTGAATCGTAACAAGGGGAAAGTGGAGCAATCGTAAAATAGTCTTGGTGCTCGAGGTTGTCACTTTGCTGCACTTCAGTGTAAGCACATGCACCCTAACAATTGCATATTAGAAATGAAATATGATCACTGTCTAGTGTTTAGAATCTCTTTATATGGACACGCCATTAATAACTTTGAGAACGATATGTTGTTATCTTGGATCGTAAAACTCAGACGAAACATAAACAGTTAAATGTTCAGTTAATAATTCGTTTTTCCATACGTACTTTGGTTACCATGATTTACCGCTTGCACAAACAACATGAATTATTGATTGTTTATACCGGTAAAACTATTAATTTTCAAGGGACCAATGTGTCCTTTTTTATGTCTCCTTTGTAATAAGTTACTTTTTCCGTTCTCTGACTTTGGATATTATTTACGCTACAAACATAAAAGCTAAACAGTTTTCTCTTACACAGAACGATTCTATAGTTTATTTTTAATATAACGATATGAATTTCTGTGGCATTAAAAACATAATACATTTAGCTAAATACAATGAAATTTTCACAAATATTGACGCCACATTATTTGGTACGACCACCTAGAGAAGATTTGTGACCACCATAAGATGTGTGTCCTTCGAAACAGAATAAGTTTCGTTTGACATTTTTGTAGAACGCTATAACATTTATCAGACCCATGAATTAGAGTTATAGAATCATATGACCTCTTGTTGATAGTTGTGATTTTCTGCTGACTTTAAGCATCGGTCTTCATGCTTCACTTTATAAAGTGCTTTGTCGATTATTATGAATACCAGGGCTTCGGAGTCGGAGTCGTGGAGTCGGAGTCGTGGAGACGGAGTCGTGGAGTCGGAGTTTGGGAAAATTGCTGATCACTGGAATCGAAGCCGGAGTAAGAAAAAGCTATACATATATCGACTCCTGGAGTAGGAGTCAGAGTCGGAAAAAAATATATCGACTCCGACTCCAATTCTGGCTCTTTGGTTTATAAATCATTAAGAGCAACAAGTGTCTCTATGAAATATTAGAGATTATATTAATTTTCGAAAGTGGAAACTTTATCGTTAATATTTCTCATATTGATACGTATTTTCTAACTATTTCCTGAAAGTCCGAAAATAACAGTCGTGTGGTGTTGTATCAAAATTATTTGTTCCATATTCTTAGACTTAATACAATATTTCAACTATACAGGGCGTTTCCTCTAAAACAGGACACCTAAATATCTCCTCTACCTCTGAAAATACAAAGAATCTTTCTAACGTAATCTAAATGGTTTCAAATTAGATGGAAGAATCGTTTTCTATAAATTGTAATTTTTTAATCATTCTTTTCAAGGTCATTCATGTTTAATAGCACGACCTTGAAATGACCGTGAACTCTAAAATTTGCTAATTAATGCAGAACTTACTTTCAGCGACATTTCAGATTTCAACGGTAACAGAAACTCGACCATGAACTTGAACCTGTAAATAATCACATTTATTACTGCAATAAATGTTCGAAATGATGTCCTTCCGTTGTGATACATTTCGTGAGGCGAAAAACGACAGATTGTACAGCTCTTTCGATGATTCAGGTTTCATATCAGCACATGCAGCAATTATTCGTTCCTTCATATTTTCGGGCGTCGTGGGCTGCTCTTGATAAACCGTGCCCTTTAATGTCCCCCATAAGAAAAAATCAAGAGGGGCGATATCGGGTGATCGAGCCGACCATGATACAGGTCCACTGAGTCCAATCCAACGATTTGAGGATTTTTCGGTGATAACAGGTGTTGCAATATGGGAAAAGTGTGCTGGACACCCATCGTATTGATACCACAATACTAGACGGTCCGTAATGGTACATCTTCTAATAAACCTGGTAGAATATGTTCTAAAAATTCAGCATACTTCTGCCCAGCATACTTTTCTCCTGTTCTGAATAACGCATTATGGATCGCTTGTCGATACACTGAGAAATCTAGCAGTGAGCAAACTCTTAAATACATTTTTCTCTCACTCTCTATGTACACAGAGGAATGATACAATGTGTTTATTTACAAGTTCAAGTTCAACAACAAGAAGTGTGTGTATTTATGTAAAGAAACACGAGTGAAAAAACGATTAAAAAATTACAATTTATAAAAAACGATTCTTCCATCTGATACGTAGTTTGAAACCATTTAGATTACGTTAGAAACATTTTTTGGCTTTTCAGAGGTAGAGGGGATATTTAGGTGTCCGGTTTTAGACGAAACACCCTGTATATTCAGTTATATTACGACTTCTAATTATTTTGACCACATATTTTTTCAATTTTGAGAGTCGGAGTCGGAATTGGAGTGAGATTCGGAATCGGAGTCGAAATCGGCGTCGTAGTCGGAGGTAAAAATATCATACTGTCGTCGATACGTTTATTTCTCCACTCGTATTTAAAAGCACGCACGACTATCGCATTGATCGACATTGGAATAATCTTTGTTTAAGAGTAAAATTAGATATCTAAATAAAAGCAAAAGATGCGACCTTAAAGTTCAGTTTCGTGTCTTAAAAAGGTGTATAATAAACCTGGGCACGAGTACGATTTCCGTGGCCCCTCGTTTTGATCCGCCCCCTCCACGACCTAATCACAACTCATTCTATTCACATGATTTTTCCATTACTAGTTCAAATTCTGGATGACAGCTACAATGCAAAGATTATGCGAATAAAATTTCATTTTCTACAAAAAAGGTCTCTCGATATTTTGCCATATTTCGCATAGTTACCGAGGTATTTGCAAATTTATATAGCAGGAAATCTACTTTACCGGCTAAAACAGGCCAATTCGACACCACGTTATACATATATACATTTTTTCTTGAAATAACCCCAAGAACACAAATATAACCTCAAAACGAGGGGCCACAGAAATCGTACTCTGCCCTAAACCTGCAAGCTGCAAGAGCATTTCTTGATCGAAACAATTTATAATCTCTGCATCCTAAAATCGGACATTTCATTTGCATTCATATAATACAACTCTCTATCACGTAACGTCGATTTTTTTTCTATTTTACAATATTACGAAAATCGATGTTTGATCGCCGTCAAATCGTTTCGTCCCACTGTGCACCGTGGACAACTAGGAAGAGCATCCAGCGGCGGAGTAACGTGATTGCGCGATCATTCGTAGGTTACAACGCCTATAAACAACACTGTTAATTTTCAGGCGCGTACGGCCGGGGCCATTAGCCTTTGCCGCGCGGCCCGATATGATATCTCAATGACGGTTGTTGGATTTGCATTGCATTAGGCTCGGAAACTGCGGCGTTAACGAGAGAAGTGTTAACGAGAAAATGACGCAGCAATGCACCAGGGGAAAAGTGAGAACGGTAACAGTAACGTAACGTTTCTCGTAATTCAGCCGTGTCGCTCGCTTGTTAAAGTTTTTACGCCGGCTTGCTCCGGGAAACGACGCCAACAAAGCTCCATTCGGCTCGCAACGCCTTTCTAGAATGCAATCCTCGCAGCTAAAGGCACCGTCCAGATACACCGGACTACTTTGAATCGCGGCAATTAGAAACAACGCGTCTCGGGACTCTTATACGCTCCTTGTATGAGCTGTTGATTGCGCCGGCAGCAACTGCTTTTGCCACTTCAGGCTAAGCACGCCCGGCCCCTGGACTTAAGGGATTATAATCTTACTGTTAAGAGATCCGACATCTACTCTCGCCATCCGTAGAGATCACCGGACGGTTCACAATCCTTAGCGACTCATCTTTCTCTCGGATAAGCGAAAAGAGTGCAATGGAGTTTATCGAAGCCGAGCTCGCCTAACTTTGGGAATGCATGATCTTAGACTCCAAGATTTACGGCTGGAAGCTGCAGATCTTACTCTTACAGGGAAAGGTCAAGCGTTTTTGACAATACTCAATTATCTTTATAAGTAACGAGTAATTATCTTTATAAGTAATAACATTTAATATATATGATATCCAGAAAATATCTTAATATAATTCGTAACCTCGGGTTACGAGTTCAAATCTCCCTTACGATTAATTTTTTTTTATTTTCATGGTTCTTTATAGTTTTGTTTTATACTTACAATTTTTTATTTTTATTTGGAGTTTTAAGTGATGTATTACAAACCGGTCGCGAACTTTCAAGCAGAGAGGACGCAATGCATAGTCGCTTATTAATTCATCACCAATTATCCGCTCCCATTTTTAGCGCAATAATTCGGTATTCTTGGTACGCCACAAAACCGATACCTGACAGATCTATTTTTCCAACGCGAACAAGGTTTGCTTTCCAAATGTTATCAGAACAGCAACGTGCCCCTGTAATTTATTAGCATTCATAAAATGTTCATACTATCGAAAATATTTATGTTTCAAATGTTTCTACGATGCATACCATCCTATGCATTGTTTACTTCTTGCACAAAATATTTAACTGGTTGCGCTAATGACAATTGCACCAATAAATAAACAGCAAGATTAGAAAGAATGGAAAAAGAAAACATTTTTAAAGAAAAGAGAAACAAAGGGAAAAGGCCCAAAAAGTCTCCAAATAAAAATAAAAAATTGAAAGTAAAAAAACAAAAAATACGCACTCCTCAATTTTCCGTATTCTACTATACATACTGCGCCATACATTTCATTTTATGGTATGTCAGTTTATATGTATAATTTCATTTTAATCAAAGTCCCTGACGTCAACCGAAAACATCCAGTGAGGAACAAAAGCATTGAAACATATTGATATATGTATACATATACAGAAATTAATACTACTCGTGTAATATTATATATTTATATGCATACGTATACGTATACGTGCCGATGCCATATCTACGAGACCGTAACATTGTATTTCGCGGTACCTTTAAGTTCGAAATCAAAGATAGAGCCGCGGTCCTTTGAGTCCACATGCCGACACGAGCAACGCGATCCAACGCAACGGTTCCGATGAGCTTCCGATTTTATTGTTTATAACCGTTTTCGATCTGTCTGGTATGGAATGCACTAATTCTTTGTAGTTTCTGGACTTATTTTATTGCATCCTTTTTTATTTTGTAATTAATCGATATACAATTTTTTAGTAATACTCTAAAATTATAGACCCAGTAGTTATGATTTAATACAAAAAAGTAATCTAATATTTTGTTCTTTTTTAAATTCATATGCGTTCGTACAAATTCAAAACAAAATGTGGCGATACTTTTATTTCTAACATCGATATAATTTTTTATTGACAACCAAGCTTCGGATACTTTTTATTTTGTATTATTACTTAAGAGCAATAGAGGTAAATTAATTATTATCCTACGATATTATACAGTCTCATTCGTTCGCAACCGCCATATACAAATTTTTATTTATTTTATACGAATTAGTATTCCAAGTAGGTTGCACTTTCTCTAGCAGTAGAATTTCATTATGGTTGCTTAAAAATGAAACTCGTCGAACCGCTGCTGCAACTTCACTTCCTCAAATTAACAAGTGTACCATAACCTTCGAAATAGAAAAATCCACCACAGCATCATGTACGGTTTATACCTCCTAGATGTTTTCATATCAGAGTTGCTATTAAACAATGAGGTATACACTGATGTGAAAGGGTCATTGCTCATGATGAAAGCGGTCATCATCGATTTGCCGGTCACGGAAGTCATCGAGCGCAGTCGATTTCACAAAAACGACGACGTCCACGTGTTCCAATTCACAGGTGGCTGGACCTGTCATTTTTCGGCGGTATGCGAACAGTTGGTCAACACGATGAAGCGAATGCCGGTGCACATAGGCGTTTTTCGAGCCGATGATGAATTTCCTATTTGTGGCATTCGCACACATCTCTCTGGCTGTGCTTGCGATTTAGTAAGAGTTTATTTTAAGTTCCATAACTTATCCAACAAAATTTTCTTCAATTTTTTCCACTATTACATTTCTCATTTTTCTGCACTGTTACTATCTTTAGTATTTTCGATTTCTGTTTCTTGATATTTTTCTTCGGCCAGCCAATCACGCGCGATTTTAATGACTTTAAAGAAACCGTTAGTCATGCCTGTACATGTTTGTAACAAGTAGACTGCGGATCTTTGTGCAAAATAAAAGCTGTTTCTGTCAATTGCAATTCACAGGAACCAATCAATTGAGAACCTGTTGAGAATTCTAGTGCAGGAAGTTTGCGATCAAAAGAAGTCACTTATAAAAAATATTATTGAACTGAAACACGAAATAAAAATCTGCTTGACCGGTTATTTTAAACAAAATTATCAATAAATTAGTAGATAGTATTCCTAACAGGTTAATAGAAGTGGCCAAAAATAAAGGAAATTACAGTAGACGTAATAAAATTATTGAAACATTGAGTTTATATTTATTCATAGCAAAAACAAACATAATTTCAAGAGAAACATTGGAAAGAAGAAATAGTATAATCAGGTTTGTCAATTTTTGTTTTACTGTGCTCAGAAATCTAAAAAAAGGCTTGTTTTTATAACTATTCACAGCACTGTATTATGTTTAGTTCTTTTCGACACTATTACCTTTTTCGGTATTTTCAACACTATTATATTTTGTTCGTTTTTCGACATTATTATCATTTTCAGGGTTTTTCGCCGCTACTTCATTTTTTCTTTTAACCTTTTCAACATTCCCAGATGTTTTAATTGTTATCAATGCTGTTACCGTCGTTAACACATGGTTGCCAAACTAGGAATTTGGAACTATACATTTTTACTTTTTATTGTTGATTGTTTTGAAAATTTACTAGACACATCAATTTGTTACGACTGTTTTTAAGACTATTTCGAACATCTTTCTGGTGACTAGGTTCTAGTGCATAAATAAAAATCGTTAACAAAAGAGACAATCGGTATGATCTGTACAATTTTATGCATTTATGACAAAAATTAGTAGATCAAAACAGTAAAAATATTCCAAGATTTTACAAATACTAATTTTTTAATTTCAACTTATAAAAAAGATTAGGAAATAAAGAAATAAATGTATATACAGCTTCAGTATTTTGCAATGAATGCGGACAATTTTTATTTTTCATAAAACTACGCAGTCTACTTATCACATGTGGATGCTGAAAACACGTGATTGATCATTCTAATGAAATCGATTTCACTTCTTACGAGCAACAGTTTTCTTTACTTGCAGAATACATTGGTGGTGCGAAAACCGAAATCGTTCGTATTTAGGGGACCATTTGACCTAATGGATTCTGGTAACAGTTTCGCGGGACAGTTAGATGCTACCATTACCATCACAAACTTGGGAAGGTAGCGTAAAATTCTGTTAACTACTTACTCATTATTAAATTATTAGCTACTATATAAAATTTATTTTTATTGCTTACCGATTCGATGAACCTGCTCAATAATCATACATATACAGGGTGTCCCGATTTTAAATGGCAAAACTTCAGGAGCGTATAGGGGGCCGAAAAACTAAGACAAAAAGTCTTTTAGAGATTTACTCGTTTTTGCTTCGTTTTGGAGAAAATCGCAAAAATTCAATATCTCGTTGTCAGTTGCTCTATTGAGTGCATTTGTATTTGTGATTGTTTTGACATTGTTGCGTGTGTTGTGACAGTGAGAAGCAGGAAGTTTATTCGGTGCCAATCAATTCAAGAGAGCAATTAAGAGACCGAATCATAGACGCAGTGCACCAAATATCACCAGAACAATGTTTAGCTGCACTTTATCAAGTCGGTGCTAGATGTAATGCTTGCATTGCTGCAAGAGAGCAACATTTTGAACAATATCTAAATTAAATAGATGATAACGTAAATAAAATGAAAATAAATAAGTACAAAAATGAAAACACGTTTCGTTTCTCTTTTGCAATTTTCTCCAAAACGAAGCAAAAACGAGCAAATCTCTAAAAGACTTTTTGTCTTAGTTTCTCGGTCCCCTACACGCTCCTGAAGTTTTGCCATTTAAATTCGGGACACCCTGTATACTTTGAAATAATTCTTGCATAATTTCGGTATGCTTTTTTAATTATTCACATATAATATATAATTATTAAAGCTTGTCTAGGTCTATAGCATTTCCAAAATATAAATACATTTGAATCATGTATTCTTATATCTACATATTCCTTCTATTTTCCTTTTATCACAAAAAATGCACGATTTCCGAATAATAATGATTGAAAATAGTTACTCTTATTAGGTGTACAACAAGGTTTTATGCTCTCGTGAACGATGCTTTTCTTTTCAAAACTGATCCCGAAGAGAACGAGTACAAATGCACTTTCAAAGAAAAGTTGAAATCATCCAACGAACATCAGACCATGAATTTAGATGTCGATTCACCTGAAAAGCAAGGTAAAAATGTTAAAAATTTGCGATTGGAGGATATCGAAAACAACTAAACTTTATCATGAAATATTTCTAGCAATTAAAATATAACGAATATATAAAATGAAACTATAATAGATATAATCAAAATAGATTTACTCAGCGTCATGTTTTCTTGCATTACCAATTATGAATCCACCCTTGAGTAGATATGTGATTTTACATTTTAGATTATTCAAGCGGTGTTTTGTTTAGCAAAATTATTGTAATAGATTATTGTAATAGAATTAATGATCCCCTTTAATGATCCCCTTTATTGATCCCCTCAGGGTTACAATTCTATATACATCTACCGCTCCTCTTCTACTGTCTCTTCGCCTGCGCCTCTTACATCCTAACCTAATTTTAAATTAAAATTAACTTATTACACTAACGCATTATAAAATAGCATTTAAAACTTAACTTAAAAAAAACTATGCCCATTTTTCTTTACACCTATACCCCCCACCCCCGTTCCCCAACCATAGACCCCCTCTTCCGGTCGCTCATCATTCACCCCAATCCTTACCACATCATTCCCTCTCGTTCTTCCCTGTTCTCTCCTTCTCTTCTCATCCCTCTCCATTCATCCACCTACCGCAGCCACTCCATTGTAATAGAATTATTGTAATAGATTATATAATAATTTTAGATTATATTAAATGCAATAGTATTTAAAACGGCTGCTTTTCTTAAATTTTATCAGCTGGACTAATCAGCGATATCAGTGGCATTTCCCCATTGGCTGGATATCTCTCTCGTGGACGTCCACCACCTCGACCACCCCGTGAACCATTGGTAGATCCGAGAGCTGCGAAAGGCAAAAAAAGAAAAGGGAAAGGAAAGGGCAAAAAGAAATAAGTGAAACTGATTTTGTACTTGCACAAGTACGTAACTAACACACTTCTATATCATATAATTAACGCATTTTGTAATAAAATAATTATTCAATAACTAACGCACTTTATATCATACGATTAATGAATTTTGTAATAAAATCATTATTCAAGTAGCAATGTTAAGATTTTTTGATTATCGTATTACAATCTGCGTGTTACGCAAGATTTCAGTCTCGCTAACAATTCGTGATAAATCAAAATTAATTTTCCAATCACAAATACAATACGTTACTATAGACCAAAGTTTTCCGATGGAAACGAAGAAAGATCAACTTTCTATGACAAACAGCCACCGAGATAAACGCTTATAACTGCAATCAGGTTTAGTTCAAATGAGAAAAAATGGATAGATTTAAAAATCTGTAGTTTGCAATGTTTGTTTCGTATTGATGTATAACAAATGTTTCAGTGAAAATTTGTCCGTAATTATCCCCACCCACACCGTTTAGAATAAAATGGAAAAAAATTTAACCGGATTCGAAAAATAGTTTCAGCGATAAAAATTCATATATACAAGGTGTAAAGAAATGATATGTCGAGGTTATCATAGCGTGATTCAGTACCTTCGGTTTGGTGGAAATGGATATAAGAAAGGTGCTGCGAAATTGACCTTGACCGTGTATTTCAAGGTCAAAGATCAACAATCTTTTTCATTGCATCATGTTCTACTCGTCACAAGGTTAAAAAGTTCATGAGGAACAAGAAGTCAAAATTCAAACGTTCTCTTAAAAAATTATGGTGAAGTTTTTTCATTATCGCACTGATTTTATCTATAGTTTCTTTCCTCGGTCAAACGGGGTTTGTATAGTGTGCTATTCATGATGCCGTTGGCACGTGAAAAATAAATGGAATCAGCGTGATAATGAAAAAACTTTACCATAGTTTTTTAAGAGAACGTTCGAAGTCATCGTAGAATACGATGCAATCAAAAAAAAAATGGACGACCTTCTGACCTTGAAATTCAAGGTCAAGGTTAACTTTGCAGCACCTTTCCGACATTTATTTCCATCAAACCGAGAGTGAAGAATTACAAGCTCATTTGTAAGTACACTATTTCCTAAAAATGTGCGAAACTTGCAACGTTTGAACATCTGCATTTCATAAACCAATTCAATACGAGCAAAATGATGATGCATATCCTCCCTAATATTCCATTTACTAAACCCAAAATTCTTAGATTAGATCAATATTCCTAATACCAGCTGCAAAAGCCTCGATTTTGAATGAACCATTAGATCGTTGCATGTAAAATGTTCGATTTCAGAATGCAAGTGTTTTAATCAAGAAATAACATTATAATCTACAAGTTTATTACATATCATTCTGAAGATACAAAGCTAATGTTTTAAGACTTATCTTCAGTTTCTATTTACGTATCCAACTTCACTTTTAAATAAAGTTTATTTCAATATCAGTCGATGCGAACGTCGCGTATTATCTTTGTACGAGTGGAGAAATAAACATATTGGCTACAACATTGTGTGATGTTTAGTCAAAATGTGGTAGTAAATCAACGGACTGTTAGTCAATGATAGAAAAAGCTCAAGAGTAGAGATGACAATCTCATAAATGAAGAAGGTGGACGACTAAAGAATTCAATTATTACCGTAGTAAAACTTGTCATTTCTTTTTCAGAATATGAGGATTACAATGGTGCTTACATTAATCGGTAAGTTTTATTGGGAGAAATGTTACGTTTGTTTAAAGTTACTTTTATGAATCTGACATTTCGTATGCAACAACCGAATAGTAAATCTCCGTTTTGATGAATATATTTAAAAATTAGGAACTTCGAAGAGCTGTATTCTATAAACAAATTCGAACCAAGGAAGGCGATGACACAAGCCCCTCCTAATTTAATCTGCACAATAGAATGACTCAAGTTTTCGACACCCGGTGCGATCCTATCGAAGTCATAAACGAGGACCGATCGAAAGAAACGCGTCGGGCCGAGATGAAAAGCGAGTTAAAAGCATAGTTAACGGCGTATCATGAGAAGAGAGAGCGACTCAGCGTCGCAGAGAATCTTTCTCACGGAGTTCTATGCTGTAGGGCAAAGATGTCTGCATACGCCCGACGACACGATTATGATTTATGCCGAATCGAATCGAGGCTGATTTATGAGAACGTAATGTTCTTAACTCCGGGATATGTCTGCCTGGAAGGCGGCTCGTGCAACGATTTCCGAAACACGTTCCAGGGAAAGGTTCAGTTGTCGCTGAGAGCGATAAACAGCTATTTACTTGAAAAACAACGGAAAGTAATAACAGGTATGCAAGTGCAACTTCGAGAAACGTTCAAACAGCCCAGAACACGCTGGGAAAATTCAATTCGGCTTGTCAACGCTATCAACACCACTTTCTACTTGTCATGCGTCCCACTTTCCACTTTTCTGCTTGCTAACAGGCAAAAAAAAAAGGTAAACATATAGAAAAGGAGACCCAGTACCGATGACCTTCGTCTTCACATATGTCGTCAAGGTCAACATTCCGAACAACTTTTTCCTATACATGTACCCGTCGCTCGGTCTTAGTTTCGCAGATAATTGTAAAAAACTTTTGTTAAGGTTAGATTAGAAGTACACTTTATTCTCCTACAAGCTGTCACTGAACGGTAATTAAAGTGCAGAATCATATACAGGATCTCAAAGAGAAGGTATAGTCCAAGTTGGTTGGTGGTCAGGTTGGGTTGGGAGGGGAGGGGGGCGGCTTCACCTAACGCAACGCTTACAATGCTCCGCATTGCTCACATGGATTTCTGTATGTATTGTCGGGCCGATCTAACGGCCCAGATCTAATCCAGAACTCAAACCTAATCCAGAACTTGAACCTAACCCAGAACTAACCCAGAGCTAACCCAGACCTAATCCTAACGAACTTCAAATCGGCGAGGTCATAGATTTTCAACATTTTCATAAAAAGTTATACACATATTTCGTTTCCTCGTCTACCTTAAGATATCTACTAACAAGAAGAAGACACAGTCATGGGGTCTCAGGTTTTCTCGAAACTTTGCATATTGGTAGATTTCGTTCTCCTGTTTATGAAAATATTGCATTATAGGCGTCGATACTCAACAACTTTTGAGATACGTTAAGATCGATGAAGTTAGTGTTTCTTTCATATGATGAAAGAAAGTTCCTTTTCAATTAAAAAAGAGTTCCTTTTCAATAAAATTTGTATATTTTACAATAGAATTAATTGAAATAGATAAACTGAACAGAAAAAAAAGGAAAAAATGGAAAAAAAGGAAAAAGGAATTTGAACACTCGCCTTCCCGGTAATGAATCTAGTACGTTACCATCACGCCGTTTGGCACTTGACAAAAACTTCAACCAAAACTGTACTTAACGGCTTAACGGGTATAATGAAATTAAAATTGTAAGTATCTCAAAAATTATTGAGTGTCGACGCTTATAATGCAATGTTTTCATAAACAGGAGAACGAAATCTACCACTACCGTCTTCTCCTTGTAAGAGTTTTGCTTACACATTAATAATGCGTGCCAATATTCCACGGTTTGGTACTCGGGTATATCATTACAGTCCTTATATACAATTGCGGAATTTTTATTTAAAAGACTTTATACTTTCGATAAACGTATCGATGTATTTTTTGAAATAATGAGCAGAATGTATCCAATAAACAATTGATTCAAGATATTAATATTTTATTTTTCAGTACCGTGCATTAAAACTTGCAGAATAAACTGTACTCGTAATCTCGATTTATTTAAAGATATTTTTGCAAATATCTCGGAAACTAAGACCGAGCGACGGGTATATGCAATGGAAAAAGTTGTTCAGAATGTTGACCTTGACTACATATTTCAAGGGCAACGCGATCGGAGCTGGGTCCCCTTTTCTATATATTTACCTAAACTAAATATTTACTTTCCGTAGAATCCTTCTGAAAATTGTCAATAGTCGATGAAGTTAAAACTTATACTATTAGGTGTATGCAAAAGTTTCAGTTTTTTTTACAATTTGCTTTTACTTCTACGCAGCGTATGACATACGCTATCAGTCGAAAATGAAGTTGGTTATTTAGATACATCGGTAGCCAACAAACAATTGCACGAAACTTACAAAACTTGCATACTCCTTGTATTTTCTGTTTTTAACCAATTTTTCCAGCAATCTCATAAATGAGCGTGAGATACAAGGTCCAAAATATTCTTTTTCTTCTGCTATACATTCTAATGACTTTTCATTTTCCTCTCTATTCGCCGTTAGAGACAAAAATATTAAATTAATTTTTTGCAGATCCTGACTGACAATGATCAATGGATTTTTAATTCGACGAAAGAAAAAGTATTTTTTCGAAAATAGTTAGAAAATTCAGAAAAATAAATTTTTCACTAAGTTTCATGAAAATATTGATTGCAAAAAATAGTATTTAGTATTTTCTACGTTTTGGACGATACTGTACATACACACCTGCCGAAGCACCAATACAGATGACGCTGAAAATGTACAGTGGATATTAAAGGTTGTAAAAAAGTATCACGTGTGTAGTATGCTATAACTGGCAAAAATATTTCACAGTTTACGACGTATTTTATAGTAGCATGTAATCAATTGCACTAATTGTACCATTTAATTACCTTCACGCGTCATTAAGTGCCCAGCAGGTTTATAATTTGCAACAGTTGCCAGCTTGCGCAATTTCCGATTCTCCTGGTGGAAAGTAACGAAAGTAAAAGGTGAAACTGAAGTAAACTCAACATAATTTCCAGTTATTTTTCTGTAATAAAAACTTTGTTGTAATGAAGTTTGTTTTTTTTTATTCAATAAAGATTGAAGAACATCTGTTTATTACGCTTAGAATCTTCATTTGCTTCAGCATTTTTCATTTACACCATTCTTTTAAAACTTCGCATATACATTATCGCATATTAAATTATACATTAAAATGTTTTCGACTAATGCAATTGATTGAAACTAAATTAAAAAATTTCCAACATAATTTCAACATTTTTTAGTCATATTTAGGTGTTCATTATATTGTAAATATATACACATGTAATATATGTATACAAATGTAATTAAGGAAAATTAAAAAATCGTTTTATGCAAGAAATATTTGTACAAATTTTATCATATGTTTAAAATAAAAATGTACAAGGAAATACCGACAGTTTTCGGAAGATATTGTAAGTTTTGTCAATAATATATAATTTGTAATTAAAAACGGTAAAATATCACTTGAAGTTTTATCTAAACATGATTAAATGTTCGTAATATTACCAAAATCCAAGGAATCTATCAGGCCTGGACATTATCGAAATAAGTGATTCGAAAAATAATCGTTAAGATAATATATTATGTCATTTGGCTGCATGTCGTTTAATGTAATCGTATGTTAGTTTGTTTGAACAACTAAACTTCTTTAAATATTATTACATTATTTGAATTTCAAGAAAAATTCAAATAATTTTTCATGTCATCTTCTATTTGATCAAATAATCCGTACTCTCCATAATTCTACTGTACCAAAGAACAATTTTAAAATTGAATGCCATCAAACTTTAATCATTTAACTACAAAAATTAACAGACATAAATTTAAGAATTAATTGAATTACTGCAATAACCTATTTTTAAGGTGAAATTATTTATTATTTTATTTGAACAATTTATTATTTTATTTGTATGAAAATCAATTTTTTATGTTATCTATAAAATAAACATGGTCTTAAAATAATTCATTATTTCAAATGATTATTTGTTATCATATTTGAAATGAACTGTGCCCAACCCTTGAATCTGTCTATGCAAGATACGTTCGTGCAGATTTCAAGTTCATAGCCCGAAAATTCGCAAGTCAGAAATTTCTACTTTTCCTCTAAAATTCAATTGTAATAATGGCAACAATGGTAGCAGTTTTACTCGGTGGAAACCTATTGCCTGCTGCATTTGTTGTACAATGTATGTATCTTTCATCTGTAAAAAGCAGGGCACAGCCTCTTGTTCCATGGTTTACGGCCCCGTCAACGTATGGCCTATGAAACGATCATAGCGTCAGTACTAAATACACCATAAACCAAAGGGAATTGCCGGTGAACCTTTAATGGCACGCGCTCGCAGCTACGCGGGGAACCGAAACAAAATGAAACGAGATCCCCTCGAAAAAAAAACTCGCTATAGTCCGAATAAATACACCGTTCCATCCCTGTTAAAGTTTCCGGGTAATCCTTGCTATAGTTCTTGTGGAGATCCCCGGAGCAAAAACTGGGAAAGAAAGTGAGGACGCGACATTGTGTTCTGCGAGCACCGCCATTTTATTACATATTTATGTCCCGTTGCGCGCCGTTCAGTAAAAAGTTTTACGAGAATTTCGAAGTTTGGTTTTTTCGCCGTAAAACGCATAAGTGCGAAGCTGGCAATGTGAAAGTGCATAGTGTATACCCTGTAGAATATTTTCTATGGGTAATGTATAGACTATTTTCATGAAACGCCGAATTCTTTCTATGTATTGTATCTGTAATTAACAAATAAATTGTTTAAGTCAAAAAACATATATGAGTCGTGTCATGCAGTATGTTTTTTTTTTTAAATGGAATGCTATATATTCTTTTATATCATACGAATGTATGTGTCAAGACAAATTCATTCGGATACGACGCAATGGCCTTCAATGTCATATAAGGTCAGAGATGAAAGATATATTTTTAATATTCCGTACTAATGTGTTTACAAGTATTCCTTATTGTCAGATATGGAAGAAATATTTTTAATATTCCGTACTATGTAATGTGTTTACAAGTATTTCTTATTGACGATGCTACAATACGTGTTCAATATGACTTCCTTGTGCACGAATGCATGTTTCGGTACAATTAATTACACTCTTAGTTAGTAAGTTCTTCTAATATTGTCCGAGATATTATTAATGCTTTATTGTTATTTTGCTTTTCAAGTCGTTTGCATCTCTGGGCGGTGTATTTTCTATACGATATCTTTACGAAGTATTACGTAGCAAATAATCAAAATGTTTCTTCCATGTCTGGCCTTGTATGGCCTTGAAGATCATTGTGTCATATACGAATGAACTTGTCTGGACATCCGCTTCCATATGGTATAAAAAAATATTTATTTCCTCTCTCGGTTTGTTCCAATATTTATTATTTGCAAGAAACACGCTGACTAGTAATAGTGCTAACATCCTGAATATCGGTCAGATATACATATGTATAATACACTAATCCAATGATAGAACCTTGTTTCAAATGATTCCTCTCTGAAACCTTTACCAAGGTATTCGTGACGTCTTTCCGATTCATATGACATTAAACACCATACACTTTGTATACAATATAATACAAACATGGGCTTCACGTGTAAACACTTCAATTCAAAGCGCACAATATACATACAATAGGAGTTATTGTACACATCGGTAAAGATCTACTCGGATAATCATGTATGATTTAAATTCCAACATCGCTAGTATGTACAATCGAGATTCTATTGAATCGTTAATTCAAAAATTAAATATGATGCAAATTGTATCGTGTTTGGTGTTAATTTAAACAGAAAAATTTTACAAATTCGTTACTAAAAGTTTCACAAAAGAATAATTGAAATGAAGAAAGTTTCTTAATGGATTTATATTGGATTGCCTTCCAAGTCCCGTTTGTTTAACATCATTGATAAAAATCAGATATTTGTATGTAACAACCTAATAAATAGACTGTGAATTTTATTCATTTATTATACAAATGAATAGGTGAAGTTTAAGACAGTAGGAAAATTAAAAGAATTTAAGAATACTTACTAAAATCACAAAGGAAAGAAAGAAACTTTTAACTGGCTCCCGTTATCTGCAATTAAAGTAGACAATTTTTATTTTGCATATAGATTCGCAGCACTCCATCGAATACCAGATAGTTCAATCATCGAACACCTCGTGTATTTGAGTTTATCTAATAAAATCGCATATTTTATGGACTCGGGCGCTATAAAGATTCAATTTGATAAAATGACTAATAAACTATCTCCTATTGTAAACTTGTCCCCACAGCTGTCTGCTCGACGTAACAAAAAAAATTGCATGTTCCCTTTGACCAGGTCGTAAACCTGATTTCAAATGTTCGGGATCGTTTCTCGATTTGGTGATGTCAACCCATTATATTGCAGTGCTAAATCGTTTTAGGGGACACTAGCGACTTGCGAATGGCACCGATTGTGCAATGAAACTCGGACAATGCATTCGAAGTCTGCTTATCAATGACTCTGCATATTATCTGAACGAAACGCGTCGTCGCATCGCGGAGTTAATAATTCTGAATTATCGCACGTTAAGTAATAGATTTCGCATATGCGATAGCAACAAAGGTGCACGTTCTATTACGCAACCTGGCGACCTCGCATAAATTTGCTGTTAAGTCTCGGTACTTCCATTCTAGAAATTTAGGATTATTGAAACACAGTGTTATAAAAATTGGATTACACATCTTTGACAGCTTACCACAGCCATATTTCTTTTCTTCTTTCTTTCCAAAGGCGTTGATTCAAAATCGGCCAAAATTACCCAAGATCAATTTTCCTGAAACTTTGCATAATGGTAGACCCTTTGGGTGTAACATTGATTCCGCGCAAAAACTCTTTCCCCAGGACTTCACGGTTACGGGGGGGGGGGGGGTCGAAGTACGTGTTTTGTGAAATCTATTATGTGCTGTAACTTTTAATAAAAATACGAAATCGACCCGGCACTGATACCAAAAAATCATAAAAAATTCAAGCTTTCCAACGGTGTATAAGTTTATGTAATTTCTTTATTGCTAACATAATTTTTTCACATTTTTCGTGTTTTTCAAGGTGTACAAAATTCTGAAAAATTTCAATTCCCAAAAAGGTATCGCCTGATTTTAACCAAAAACGCTACATTAATAGTACATTTCATGCTCTTTCGAATGGTGTTTGTCATACCTTGCGGAAATTATTCGTTTTTGAGTTATAAAATAAAATATGAGTAGAAGTTGAGTGCGGTCAACTACTCCACCTATATGTATTCATTTCAAACGTGAAAAAAACGCTTTCTATGATTAGCAAAGCGTCCAGATAACAAACCTTTTGGATGACAGAACATTGTAATGATCGAACGTTCGATCAACAAAACAGGCCAATAGTGACTAACAAAACAAAATAGAACGTCCCCACAAACCGATCTGATAGTCCGTCATTCCGAACGTTCAGTTGCCACAGCATTCTGTTAAAGACCGATCTAATTATTTTTCTCTTATGTTGTTCATTTATGGATGCGTTGACATTGCTACTGTAGCTTGTGCGCGTGCGCCCCGGAACTGCCACCATCTTGCGTGTGTCTGCCTGGTTCGTATCGTCTGAGTCTGCCGATCCAGAGTCGAAAATTGTAATCCAAAGATAGGTGAGCAATCCCGTCGAGTATCATTGTTGCTTGCTGATTTTTTGTATAGTCTCATTTTTAAAGTTCTTTTTATATCTATGCGAGTTTATTAAGTTTTTTCTATAATACGTTGAATGAGTTTCGTCACATTCGCATAATAGAACTTCCAAATAACATATTATAACTAATACAGCGTTTAAATCAGGAAACGATCGAATAACAAAACGGTCAAATACCAAAGCATTCGAAAATAGAGAATTCAAATAATAAAGTATTTACACAAAAACACGTTCGAATAACAATGTGTTCGGATACTAAATGATTTAAGTAACAAATCGTTCGAATAATTAACATTCGCGTACCGGTAAAAGAACATTTTGATAGCAAAGCATTCGAAAAACGGATCGTTCGCGTAACCAGTGGCTTACCATATGGATGTAGAAAAATCGAGGTTGTCATTGACAGTATCACGACCCAATAAAAATCTATTGACCATATATTGTTTACAAATCGTCCGGTCGTATCGATCCGCGATCTCGGAATGCGATCTCGGTTGCAGTAACGCGTTTTTCTAGTAACCCGGCTAATGTAGAACGACGGGCGGCATACATATTTCGCGGCGGTCGCCATTAAGTTTCGGATTATATCCTTCACCTTCATTTTTATCGGCGCACCTTGGCGCACGCATACCTCCCGTATCTTTCCGTATAGTAGCTAAGTCATTGTCAGCGACACTCTGTGCAGTTTCCATTATGAAAACGAACGTTTCTATCCGCGCGCGCGCGCGAATGCTACGTGTCTGATTAAGAATTTTCATAACGGGAAAATGTCCTCGTAAATACTGGCCTTAATACAATTACGAAAGAACTATTGCTTCAATCGATCGGAGGCAGCAGCCGACATTAAAAATACCGAGCACTAAAAGAGACTGGCATGCGTTGCCTTATGAAAAGGATAAGATTGTATTGATTTAGATTTTACACGACGTTTATTATAATATGTGCTTGAGCGAAGAAAGGGGGATGGTAGAAAATGGCCAAAATCTGGGTAGCTCCTGCACCTAAAATATTGTTAGGGTATCTTTCTACAGGCCCTATGGAATTGTGAAAGCATGATTTTATAAACTGCATTGATGGGAATGTTATGAACAGGCTGTGGAAGTTTATGGAAATGTATATTTTTATAGAAGTATAGGAAACAGTTAAAAGAATGAAACCTGGACGGAAAGTTTTGAGATTGGAGGATTCTATAAATACATTTTTTGCATAATGCATATGCTGCGCATATTTATGCTTAACACTAACCGTACCGAGCACAAAATATGACTTTTGCACATTTGTTTATCAAAATTACAAGGCCGAATTTATTCAGATTTATCGCAATTTTTATTCCAATTCTATTGCAATAATTATAAAATAAAATGGCGAAGCCGGTCAATCGACGCCGGTACCGTTAGTGTTAAAGATATATGCAATAATGTATTGCGTATGTTATATGTCGTACTTGTGCGGCATATCTATCTCTACAAATTAATTTCGACTATCACTATACTCTGGTATCATAATTGTGTAGTCTCGACACAAGTACGTATAAAACCATATTTCTGTCCATTGCTTATTATACAACAAGTTATAGGTATTATACGCCTACATACTTTGCATGTTTTGCATATTTTTCGTGCATCAATATGCATTTTACATATTTATCGTACATAAATCTCACCGTATAGTTATGAAAATTTTGAAATGAATACATGCAACGTAAGCATTCAAACGGTATTTTGTAACTAAAAGTCGCTGTTTATAATGTACATAAAAAAATTGTCCAAGAAAAAAATTAATCAACCACAAAAGAACAACAATTTAAGGAAATGTTTCTAATTATACTATAATTTACTTGTATAACCAAATGGAAGTTCTGTGATTCCCCTTCCATTTCTCATGGAAAACCATTTGAATGATTGTTAAACAAAAAAGTAAGACCGATTATTTGACTGGTAGTAGAGGTGTGACTATTGATACTGTTATCGATAAATATCGATAATATTGCTATACATATAATCAATACTTTGATATATCGATGATATCGTTAAGATATCGTTAAGGCGAATAAAAATAAAAGCAGGAGTCGTCGAAATAAAATGTAAAGTGTAACGATTGATGATTCAAATCTATTTATATTTGTACGAGCTGATTACAGACAGTATGTTTGCGAGTTCCGGCTATGATCTGCCTCTTCTTTCTGAAATGACTATCTGTCGAGCTTTCTCTAATATCTTGTAGACTAGTACGAAAAATACAGCATGTATGTATATATTTATGTTATGTTGGTATTTAAAATATGTTGCATAAAAAATATGTGACGATTTCAATAATTAGTTTAACACTAAACCCACCAAGCACAAAACATATAAAAGTGAGAAGATTTAATTTATTCAAACTTTGTATGGCTTTAATCATAATGTGTACTTACATAAAGAAGCCACTTCGGTGATTCCCTATGAAAGTGTTTTTATAATTTCAATAATTGCGAGATGGAAAACCGGTCGTTTGAACGTAGTAGGTTTAGCGTTAAGGGAGTATGTATTCTGCTTTTCCATTTTCAAAAAATCGATTTTTATTGTTTTGAATTTTCTTTAAGTTTGAGCGTTGTAGTAAAAGGATTTGTTCGAATTTGTAAAGTTTTAAATACATTTTCTCAAAATAATTTTTTCGAAACTGTTGTCACGATATCTCAAGTTTTACTTGACCAATTGCCATAACATTTTAAGGCGATCTCGAGCGCATATCCTATTATTGCACCAATCTAAATTTTTAGAAAATCCATCGTTTTTTCATATTACTTTAACGTACTAAAGGTGGCAAAATATTCTTAAAAAATCAGTAATTTGAGTTCAAAATGTTGCCATTTTGTAAATAATCAAGATTTTTAAATTATTTTGGATCACATCCCAGCCACATTCATATCGATTAATATACTTCCTCATTTTTGTTTGTTTTCGATGAGCAGGAGGACCGGAATCATGGGAACAGTGAACACAAATTTTTCAAACTCCACTCTGTAAAAATATATGTAACTCCTGTAGTTTTTATTATTTCTACTTTAAAAAATGACTATGCGCTTCAAATACGTACAAATACGCGTGCAATATTCTGATGGAAAAAGATTAATAGTTCATCTGAAAAAATTCCTAAAAATTGGTGAAAAATCGGCTTCGAAAACCAGAATATTCCCTTAACACGAGCTCCTCTTTTTCTTTGATATTTTAACGATGTTATTGATATATCATTAAGTATCAATCATTTATTGATATGGTATCGATAATCGATATTCGGAAGTAGGTTTAGTGTTAATAATGGTATGATTTAGGACAATAAATTCTTCTGTTCAAGAAACAGGCTATATGCACAATTTCAATTACCCTACCAGCAACCGTACGCTGAATTTCAGTAATCCATTGATTTCTATGGAGATCGAGAGCCATAGAGATTTTTACATATTGAACACGAATCTGGAAATCATCTTCCTCTATCACTATCAGTTTTTGAGAAATTTAACTCTCGCTCAACAAATACTGGATCATTTTAATTCGATGCTGTTGCACTAACTCGTATAACACCGTTGCAATTCTTATCGCGTTGACATAGACAAAGATGTATCTACTCTAGAACGATAGGTTCAGTGCATGTTCCAAATTAACAATTGATTGACAGAATATACACATACACTGGGCCATTTTGACCGACCGCCTTCGTTTTCGCAAAGTTCGTACTACGAGCGATAATTTTATGAAGAAAAATTTCAATCGTTCACTGTGATCATTTTTTCTGCTTTAACTGTGAAAGGTATACGGGTATTCCATATGCAGAACGAATCTGCGGACGTTTTTTAATACAAAGGTACATTTTTTAATAACTTTGTAAACGTCAAGGTATGTTTAAACAATCTTTGCAAACGATGGGACGGCTTTAGTACTTGCATACATTGACCTCGCATGACTTTGTCGATTTCAATCGAAGCAGCTCGAAACGATCACAGAATGTCGTCGGTATGCTGTCTAACCTAACGCCACATTTATTTGAAATTTGCAAATTATGGGGTCCTTTAGCCGAAAGGAAAAAAGAAACAAGAAGGAGAATGAAACGATAACTCTTACAGGACTTGTACACATTAAAATCGCATAAATTCGTCAATTTCGATCGTTTGATCTTGAAACATTCTAAAAAAGGTTCTCCACATGCAGTCTAACACGATGCCCCATTTTTCTCAAATTGACAAACTATATGGACTTTTAGTAAAACAAAAACAAGAAAACGGAAAGATGAGATCACGAGTGTGGGGTCCTCGATGATCTGTACACTATGAACTTGCATAACCTGGTCCATTTCGATCGAATCATCTCGAAACATTCGCAGAATGTCCTTAATAAGTTATGCAACTTAAAAGTCGAACTTTTTCGAAATTGGCAAATCATGAGAATTTCGTGGAACGCGTTTAACGATAGCGAAGAAAAAGTCGCGGAAACAGGAAGGAGCGTTAGGCTACCGTTATAGCGCATTCCAGCTGGAGCGCGGGCGGTCTTCTAAGCGCAGATACCAGCCAGATACACGCCGGGCGACATAATACCGACGAATGAATCACTGCGCTTGTAGGAAGTGACCGACCGGTGAAAATGTCCGGTTTAGACAAAGCCTCGGCGCAGCAAGGCCTGGCGCTCTTTGTGGCCGCGCTAACGAACAGGGTCGGGGCCGATAGACGATCTCAGCACGGCTGGAATGTCCCGTCTGGGATCGAGCATCGCATCTGCCATTAGCATTCGGGCCCTCTCGCCTCGGTGGTGCGACGCTCGCTGTTAGATTCGATGCTAGCCAGCGCAGCGTCGTGCACGATTCCATCAAACGCGGTACCAGTTGCTGACCGAGATGCGCTACCGTCCACCTTGGTAATTTATCTTGTCCTCAAACCCTCAGCTCTTCCCTCCCCGCCCCCTCCCCCCCCCCCCTACCGCTCTCAGCTCCATTTTCACTGGACAAACAGATAAAGATACGGGGTTGCTGCTACGGTTTTCACCGCATCATCGAACGTGATATCAACTGGCTAGGGATAGGGAGGAGAGAGGAGAGAGACGTTCAGAATCTGCATAGAAAAAATGCCCATTAAAAGTTCATTACTTATTGCTAAGCAATTGTGTGCCAAAAATTTGTTACTCTCGAATGATAAGGAAGAAATATTTATTTAACGATACGTTTCATATACTGAAATTATTAAATTTTTTACAATAAAAAGAATTAGTTTCACATTCATCGGAGGAGTCAAATTTATAAAAGAATAAATAAGATATCTTTGATTGCCTAAGATTTTCATCTGAAATATCTCCGTTGTTGTTAGTGGTACGAAAAAATCTGTGAGGAAGAAAATATTTTACTTACAGTGGCAATTGTTGTAATAGAAATTATATAATTATATATATTTTCATTGGTATACCGTTATGGCTAATAAAAAAAAAACGAATTCAACCATATATGCATTGCAAGATAATTGTCAATCTGAAGTTTCTTTAGATTCTTTTGGATGTATGGATTTTGTAGCCCTAAACTATATACTTTTTTTAGGAAGATTCTAACGTGACAGATCGCATTCAGTGGACATAGTGTACCGTTTGTGGGTTCCGTGTGATTTTAGGTGTTAAATCGATTTATGAAAATCAGTGCAAACATCGTATCAAATGGTAGTATTTTCGTTGTTAATTGGGAGTTTGAAGAAAATGGCTAGAAACACTCTGAAACGTATATTTTTGAATATTTGTTAAGAGCAAGTGGCTAAATTCTTTTAAAACAATCCCGAAGGTACAAGTGTAATTTTAGAAACTAAGTGCAAGGCAATTGATGTTGAAAATCAGGTGAGATATCGCATCGAATTGTCGTATTTTCGCTGTTTATTAATATTTTTTATTGTAAAAATTTCTACAAATATTCTGAAACATACATACATCGTGTGGAAAGCCAATATTTTTGTTGTGTATTGATACTTTGCTGTGGAAAAACTAAGGCAACTAAGCAAGGTTTCCATTCAATTTTATTTCGAATAAGAATGAAAGTTTAAAACAACTGTGTGGAAAATCAACCTAAAGATTATTGATTATTGATATTTTGCTTAGAAAAATTCAGGCGAGTACTCTGGCATGTGTACTTTCGAATACTAGAGCGCTTTTGAGAAAGCACTGAGTTTTCTAAAAAGAAATCCCGGAAGAGTAGACCTGACAAGCGGTCGTTCGGATATGGGAGAACGCGCATGATATAAGCTTGGTGTGGGCAGTGTAGCAACCTTTTCGGACAATGGGTATCTTGTCGAAGGATCTACGAGTTGGCGGAAAGACAATAAAACGCGGCACTGTCTAAAGTAGCAGCATAATCCCGGCACGTAGTAGGTGGACTCACCTGTGAAATGTGGGCACAATGCTCGGCCACGTCACAGGTGTCTCCCAGCGGACTTTCACGAAGGCCCCCGTCAACAAGCCCTGGAACCCACCTACCTGGACGATGAGTAAAGAGCCATTAGATGAGCCGGACACATTGTAATTGTGGTCTGCGATTCAATGCGATGTCAGGTGTTAATTTATTCCGTTTGAACCGATACCGTTTACGGACGCTTAACGGGAAAATCGAGTTCGATTCTTTCAAATTCATTGAACCGATCGGTACCGTTAAGGAACTAATTCTTGATCAGGTACTAATTTTTTATCAATTCATCAAATAAATCGTTCTTGTAAGCTTATGTCAACAGATAATTATTTGAAATGACTTTTTAAATAAAGATTGACAATTCAAAAATATATGTGTTGTACGTGAAAGCAATTAATATTGTGAATTTTCGTGAAAATAAATGTATAAGGTATCACACTTGCAGAAAACGCTTGTTGGCTGCCTTCTCTTACTGATCAGAGTAAGCACCATCGATAGCGCAACCGATTTCTTTAATATTTTCACAATTGTTGAAGGTATTATCATACATTTTGTTTATTAAATAGTTTATTTAGAATGTAGAACAAGAATTTTATTATTATATATACCATTTTGATACAAAAGTCTATCATCAATTATTTAGTTCCAATTGTGTCTTGTGGAACCAATTATTTGATCACCTGAATAAGAAATAGGTTAGGACCAGTGTCGCCAGATCAACCCAAAACTGGGATAATTTTCCTCTCTTCCTTTTCCCCTTCCACTTTTCCATTCCACAACATAAGCACACTCCAACGTTCCCCGCAAAGACCGTAGACTAGTCACGGGACGTGCCGCGCAATGTATTACATATTACTCTGGTCATCCGAGAGGTGGTAAACTGTATTCCCCTCGATTAAGCCGATCTGGCGATACTGGTTAGGACATACAGGGTGTCCCAAAAATGTCGTTCTTCCTTGAAAGGGGCGGTTTCTGACACCATTTGAAGCGACATTTTCCTTTGCAGAAATCCCCGTTTCGGCTTCGTTAAGGATCTATTAACGAAAAACACGGACCAATCAAAGCGCGACCTAGAGGCGTATTGGCAGAGACGGCCGCGCGCGACAGCATGCGAGCGATGGTGATACACCGCGGACGAACTCAAGGAACAAACAAGAGAAGAAAATTTTTCGAGCCCTATGTCGGATAGTTCAAATTTGAATATGTAGTAGTCTTTAGTAACGTATGAACGAATCTCGAAGGATTTTTCGAAATCTTAAAAAATGTTGGTTTCACAGACGTGTAAATAACTTTTTTTTCATTAAATTATAACACTGGAACTAACGTACCCTTAGGTACTAGTTAGGTACACCACCTCTTATATTCGCAAAAATTATTCGATCTCTCGATCAAACAAGTCGAGTCTCTATCTTTGAAATTATTCATATTTCCAATGTGAGAAATATTTCCATTAATGACAAAGGCAAATGCAACGACACAACTAGTTATACATGTACAAAGAAAATATTAATATAAAAACAAATATGTTTATTTTCTCATAATGTACAATGACTAAATTAGATACTGATTTAAGAAAACGTGTAATTATCCTAACGAATTCAGAACATTTTTTTGCATTGTCTATCACCGTCATCATCGTTAAAAATATTTAAAAATATTCTAATGTTTTGACATACTACGTAGATTTCTTTATAATTGTTACATGCAGGTAGACAGTACTTGTTTTATATATTTGCTAAAGATGTAAAATAATCAATAATTTTCTTCATTTTTCTTTTCAGAAATATAACTTTTGCAGCATGTTTGTCTATTATACATAGTACTATTTTTCATATTTAACATATGTCCAAATGATTCATCGTAAACAATACAGTTAAGAAAGTGTACATCTATGCAATCAGAAACCTTCTGTCCGACTTCTCAGAAAGCTATATACAAACACCCTAAACACATCCTTGCTAAATATCAAAATATTATGCTAACATTGGATTACCAATCCGTAGAAATTCGTAGGAATTTCAATTGGAACCTTTTTTTGTGATATCAGATGATTGACTAAATCTTTCAATGAATAAATTCAATTCGAAAAGAACAATTTTATTTCATGCATCCTGTTTCTTTATGAAGTAAATTGTTTTACTGTTGTTAAATAAAAAGATTAATTATTTAATTATATTCGTATATTTAATTGGCGTTATCATTTAAAAATATTATTAAATTATCATTTCCATGCATGATACTTTAGTTATTTAGGTTTCAAATTCTCCCACAGATGCCTTTTACTGTGCAAACATCGGACGATTCACCGAATGTCCCCAAAGGACAAATTCTAAATTTTATTGAAGTTACAGAACATAAAGTTCAGTAATTTTGAAAATAGCGATAATCTACGTAGCGACTAAACGCTGAAATAGTTTGACAAACAACCAACTTTACCGACAGGCAAGCGAATTTAAGAAACACCAGGAAATACAATGAAATTTTGCAATTAAAAAAAAATGAGTACTCAGAGGATATAGGAATGTTCGGGGAAATTTCCTGCATACATATAATGGAAAAAAACGATACTATAGTCGCACAATAAATAAATATTTGACAAAATTGCGATACCTACAGAAAAGATAATCGTGGCGCCATCTTTTCGTAAAGTATGAAAACTTCTTGCTCCGTCAAATCACAGACTTAAGACAACGACGAGATATAAGAATAGACTGGACATGCAATGTATTCCGGTGGCCGTCGGTTTTGGGGTCCTAGGACCCACAGACTTAAGATACCTACAGACGTTGCATGCAATGCATTTTTCTGTCTACGGTTCTGAATTACCGACTCTGTAGAAAATGCCCTAGTACAATAGCGGACTCTATCGAAATGGAACGGTCAGTTGTTGAACCACATGAGGTTGCAACACATAAAGTGTGTGTCTGAGGAGGCTCGATTTTACAGCGTTGTCAGCTTTAAAACTGCAATGCTGCCGCATTGTATTCGTACAAAAATTAAGCGTTCGAGTGGATTCTTCCATAATTTTATTTTCACAGCTATTAGCTCGATATGACTGTCAATTTTTAATATTTCATAGAGCAATTAGTGTTTTATATGTTTGCCCAACAGAATATTATAAATCGAGAATCACACCGATTATCCAGGTCTCACCACGTGGAGGTTGCTGCGAGCAAGACGCGAGTAAGACCCACCCACCCACTTGGAATTTTTTTATCGTCCCACCCGAGGGAAAAATACAAAATTACAAAATACAAAAAAAAATGTATATATATATATATATACATATATATATATATATATATATATATATATATATATATATATATATATATATATATATAGACTCTTCGTGATACACATTAGTATCTGTACAACAAACGAATAGCAAGAAGATCCTAATTGCAAGCCTACCCGACCGAATTCTTAACCTGCCTAGTGTAAAAGCTAATCTTCCCTTTGAATGCGCATATGTACATATAGGCATTTTGCATATTTTCTTTCATTTTGTTTTACCCATTGTGTTGTGTGCCTAAGTACAGTAATTCTGATTAATATTCGGACGCTCTTAAAACGATGAGAACTTTTTAAATATTGGACTCAAAGACTTTGATTTTTCTGAGAAGCTAGAACAATTAATTGATTATGTGATGTGGGGACAAAATTTGGAGAAAATTGTAACTGGTCGGAATTGCAAAGAAAATTTTAAAAATCGTATTTTACTACATTTCTATGTGGGCCTACATAGAAAATTTTAAAACATACGTTTTGCAGATCTGTGTGTCAATCATATATATATTCCGAAAATGTCATGAAAATCGGTTCATGCGAAAACAAAACGACACGCATTGAAAGATGTAAGAATCCGTAGATGTATTACAGTTAGAGACCGAAAATCGCGAGAAACTGTAATTTTTACCATCTTTAAATATTTGTAGCTTCATTACAACATTGACCAATTTTGATGAAATTTGCGGAATAGGTACGTACAAGGGAAAACGAAGGAGGTATTAAGTCTTACATTAAACTCTTAGATACTTATTAACTAAAATTCTAAATGTGCAGCTATTAGCTCGATATTATCCACTACATACAAAATGCTATAATTTATATGTTATAGCATTTTGCGAACTGTGGATAATACCGATTGCCCACGAAGTCTCCCTTCGTTCTGGCTCCTTTTCTTACAACGACGATTCTTAGTAACTAAGTTCGCAGGTCGCTAAATGGAAAAATAGTCTTTTCCATGGAAAAAACTTCTTTTCGGATTCTCGTGGATCGGAGAAGAAGTCTTCGATCCACGAGGACCAAAGGCGAATCAGGCGGAATGCTCTGATTCTTTCAAAGAGAGAAACAAGATCGAACCAGAGCAGAAGGCTCTCAGTCCAGGATTACGTTAACACAGGGGATCGTCAGAAGACGAGTGAACGAGTCTCTTAGACATCCCTCTTAATGACTTCACGCCGGATACCGAAACTGGACCAGCTCAGAACCTGCAAGCAAGGCCGACACAGCATAAGGCTGTGTCGGAGTTGGAAAACGGGGCGAGCAAAGTCAAGTTACGGCAATAATAACTCGACGTAATTACAACGACGATTTACAATCTTAGTAACTAACGCACGCACTAAAACTAATTTATAAATAATCTGGAGTCTTCGTTCGATGATTCCTCTTCGATCGATAAATTTTCTTCTTTCGATGAATTTTCTTCTTTCGATGAATTTTCTTCTTTCGATGAATTTTCTTCGTTCGATGAATTTTCTTCGTTCGATGAATTTTCTTCGTTCGATGAATTTTCTTCGTTCGATGAATTTTCGTCGTTCGATGAATTTTCGTCGTTCGATGAATTTTCGTCGTTCGATGAATTTTCGTCGTTCGATGAATTTTCGTCGTTCGATGAATTTTCGTCGTTCGATGAATTTTCGTCGTTCGATGAATTTTCGTCGTTCGATGAATTTTCGTCGTTCGATGAATTTTCGTCGTTCGATGAATTTTCGTCGTTCGGTGAATTTTCGTCGTTCGATGAATTTTCGTCGTTCGATGAATTTTCGTCGTTCGATGAATTTTCGTCGTTCGATGAATTTTCGTCGTTCGATGAATTTTCTTCCTTCGATGAATTTTTTTCTTTCGATGAATTTTTTTCTTTCGATGAATTTTTTTCTTTCGATGAATTTTTTTCTTTCGATGAATTTTTTTCTTCCGATGAATTTTTTTCTTCCGATGAATTTTTTTCTTTCGATGAATTTTTTTCTTTCGATGAATTTTCTTCGTTCGTTCTGACTAACAAGAGCAAGATGAACGACCCAAATCGAAACAGAATCGCAAACCAATTGAAAGAAAATCGAAACACAATCGAAAACCAGTTGAAACAAAATCGACACCAAATCGAAAACCAGTCGAAACAAAGTCGAAACAAAGTCGAAACAAAATCGAAACCACATCGAGCCCAAATCTAATGATTTGTGGACGCAACGACCTATAGGCGATCCGGGTGCCCTGGGGACGCGAGTCCCCGTACCCACTCACGGGCCTCATCCCGTGAGTGAGTCCCTGAGGGAACTCGGATCCGAGCAATATTGATTTCAAGATAAAAATATCAATTTTAAGATAAAAATATCAATTTTAAGATAAAAATATCAATTTCAAGATAAAAATATCAATTTCAAGATAAAAATATCAATTTCCAGAAATAAATATCCATTTCCAGAAATAAATATCCATTTCCAGAAATAAATATCCATTTCCAGAAATAAATATCCATTTCCAGAAATAAATATCCATTTCCAGAAATAAATATCCATTTCCAGAAATAAATATCCATTTCCAGAAATAAATATCCATTTCCAGAAATAAATATCCATTCCCAGAAATGAATATCCATTTCCAGAAATGAATATCCATTTCCAGAAATAAATATCCATTTCCAGAAATAAATATCCATTTCCAGAAATAAATATTAATTTCCTGAAACAAATATCAATTTCCTGAAACAAATATCAATTTCGTGAAACAAATATCAATTTCCTGAAACAAATATCAATTTCCTGAAACAAATATCAATTTCCTGAAACAAATATCAATTTCCTGAAACAAATATCAATTTCCTGAAACAAATATCAATTTCCTGAAAGAAATATCAACTTCCTGAAAGAAATATCAACTTCCTGAAATAAATATCAATTTCCTGAAAGAAATATCAACTTCCTGAAAGAAATATCAACTTCCTGAAATAAATATCAATTTCCTGAAATAAATATCAATTTCCTGAAATAAATAACAATTTCAAGACAAATATATCAATTTCAAGACAAATATATCAATTTGAAGATAAATATATCAATTTCAAGATAAATATATCAATTTCCAGAAAGAAATATCAATTTCCTGAAAAATATCAATTTCTAGACAAAAATATTGTACCAATTTGGTAAAGTTGAACTTTGAAAGTCTTACAAAATTAAGTATTACCATTCTTATAAATTACATAAGAAATTTAAAACTCTAAGGTCTAAAATTCTAGATTGGTATTTCTAAAACTACTTACAATCGCGGTTATTTATTCGCAACATTAACTGGACATTATGTCAACTTTGAAAATTTATACTATTACAACGCGTGTTACAATTTGTTTCGCAACGCTATTTAAAATCGCGAATGTTCTTATCTCACAGTTGATCGTTGCAACTGGAGCATGGGCGCCTGAAAGATCGAATCATTCTAATACAAACGCGATCCTTTTGATGCGCAACGCTAATTCAACAAATCGAAATTCAAAATACTATTTAAACAAAAAAATAACTCTGACGTCTAAAATTCTATATCGGTGTCTCTAGAATTACTTTAAATTGCGACTATTTACTCGCAACATGAACTAGGCATTTGATGAACTTTAAAAATTGATACTAGTACAACGCGTGTGACACTTTGTTTCGCAACGCTACTCGAAATCGCGGATGAGCCCATCTCACAGTTGATCGTTGCAGCTCGAGCATGGGCTCCTGAAATGTCGAAAGACTCGAAAGCAAACGCGAACTTTTGGTGCGCAACGCTAATTCAACGAACAGAGATCCAAAAAAGATTACTCTAATTTAACAAATCGAAATTCAAATTGCTATTTAAATAAGAAATTTAAAATTCCAACGTTTAAAATTGTACATCTGTATGTCTAGATTTAGTTTAAATCGCAACTATTTATTCGCAACATTTACTACACATTTAATCAAGTTTTAAAATTGATAGTAATAAAACGCGTGTGACAATTTGTTTCGCAACACTACTCGAAATCGCGGATGTGCCCATCTCACAGCTGATCGTTGCAGCTCGAGCATGGGAGCCTGAAAAGTCGAAAGACTCGAAAGCAAACGCGAACTTTTGGTACGCAAAGCTAATTCAATGAACAGAGATCCAAGAAATATTACTCTACAGTTTCTGCAAAACGAATCGCGACTATTTGTTTCGCAACGCTATAGTTTAAACAAGCTATATCGCTGATAGAGACTACTATTATATTTAGAAGAAAGGCTAACTTTGATCTCTGTTCAAAATCGACTAACGCAACGCGTACTTTTTTCGCAACGCTAGTGCAAATCGCGGACGTTCCCATCTCGGCTGATCGTTGGGGCGGCGAGGCCTGCCCATGCATGCAACTAACTACTTTTATATTCTACTACAACTCTATTTCTACAGACGAGTATAACGACAAGGTAGTGACAAAATGACTCACTCGAAGATGCGAAGACGTTGCAATGATTGTCCTTTTGAATGACAGTTTGTCCCGCATCTATGGTATAAAACCTCGTCTGCTCCTTCGGCCCCATCCCGACAGTTTGTTTCGCACCGCTACTCGATATCGTGGAAGTACCCATCTCGCAGTTGATCGTTGCAACTGGAGCATGGGCGTTTGAAATATCGAAAGATTCTATTGCAAACGCGATTCTTTTGATGCGCAACGCTAATTCAACAAATCGAATTTAAAATGCTATTTAAATAAGAAATTTAAAACTCTAACGTCTAAAATTCTAAACAGGTATCTTTAGAACTACTTTAAATTACGACTATTTATTTGCAACATTAACTAGACATTTCATTAACTTTAAAAATTGATAGTAGTACAACGCGTGTGACACTTTGTTTCGCAACGCTACTCGAAATCGCGGATGAGCCCATCTCACAGTTGATCGTTGCAGCTCGAGCATGGGCGCCTGAAAAGTCGAAAGACTCGAAAGCAAACGCGAACTTTTGGTGCGCAACGCTAATTCAACGAACAGAGATCCAAAAAACGATTACTTTAGATTATATGTAAAACAACAACAATATGAACTTTAAAAGCGCAGTTATCAAATTGAAATGTAATTTTGAACCGCAACTATTTGTGATTCGCAACGCTACGCTCTAAACAATCTATACCGTAATGTTAGCTTTAATCTCTGTTCAAAATCGACTAAATTTAACGCGTGGTTTTCACGCAACGCTAGTGCAAATCGCGGACGTTCCCATCTCGGCTGATCGTTGGGGCGGCGAGGCCTGCCCATGCATGCAACTAACTACTTTTACACTTTACTACTACTCTATATTACTACTTCTACAGACGAATATAGTGATAAGGTAGTGACGAAATGACTCACTCAAAGATGCGAAGCCATTGCAATGATTGCCCTCTCTGAACCGATCAGCATGGTACCGACATCATGCCGGATACTGAAACTGGACCGGCTCAGAACCCAAGGTAAACGAAGACAGCATTGAAGAGACCATGGCCCCCCCTCGAGCTTGCTTAAGGTAGGCCAAGGAAGTTTTAAATAACCCTTGGACTACCCTAAGCTAGCTAAAGGTAAGCAGGGATAGGCTAGGGTAGCTCTGGATGTCCACTGGATGACCACAGGATGTCCACCGGATATCCACCGGATGACCACCGGATGACCACCGGATGACCACTCTATTGTTGTACTTCCATTGTATGTCCATTGTACGTCCATTGTACGTCCACTGTACGTCCACTGTATGTCCACTGGACGACCACTCGGGGGACGACCTCGGGGTAGGCAAGGGTGGAACATTGCTGGAGGACCCATGGTCATCCCCAAGGTAGGCAGGAAAGGCCAGGTACCTCTGGAGGACCCCTGGTCAACCCCAAGGTAGCCGAAGACTCTCCTGGTCCCTAAGCTCGTCCGCTCCTGCCGGATCCCCCGGCCCGACTGACTGACTGAGCGCACTCCGCGGGCTTAGGTAAGCAGTGATGCGCAGCGCGCAGCGAAGCGCAACGCTCCCCACCCCAACTAATTTTGATAGATCTCGATCGCCATGATAATAATTATTGATAAATGTATTATTTATGGCTGTCTAATGTTTATAACAATTCCTTTTGCCAACGATGTCGACAAGCATCCTCTTGACCATCTACCATCTTATTTTTAAGTAAAAATTGCTAATAGTACTCGAGATACATAGTAATGTTTAACACATGAATATTACCAAACAATATTATATCAAGCAAATGTAATTAATAAAGTTACTATCTCTGGCTGTTTAATGTTTATTGCAATTCCTTTTGCTAATTATGTGGATAAGCACTCCCTCGACTATCTGACCATCTATTTTTTCAGTAAAAATATCTAATGTAACTCGAGATATTGAATATCTTCTGACACATGAATATTCGCGAGCATTAATTTATCGATCACAATTCACTGATAAATTTATTATCTCTAGCTGGTTAATATTTGTAACAATTCCTTTTGTCGATGATGTCGACAAGCACTCCCTTGACCATCTTTCCATCTAATTTTTTAGTAAAAATAGCTAATAGTACTCGAGATACAGATTAAGCCACTAGTAAGCCACTATGTCAAATCCGGTACGAATTATTCAGGTGGTTTATACTGTTTCATACGCTGTCGGCTGCGTATTTTTGCAAAAACATATATATATATATATATGTATTTAAAAAAGAAATTGTCTATACCTTTCTATTATTTACATAAATAATACAAATTTTTTAACTAAAAAAAAATGAAGAATTACTATGAGTCGAGATAAAAAAGTTATGATCACATAGTCGTTATATCGTGAAATAATCACGACCGCGATCGTGATTCTGCGATCACTCACGGTGATTTATATATGTATTATTTATTAATAATATAATTGTTTGCGCGAGTAACGAATTATTTTTCTCGGTGAACTAGTTCTTTGACTTTATAATTTTACAAACTAGACAGGCAGCACAGGCAGTAGGGTGCTCTCACGAATCGGCATTAGGCGAGACTGTCTTACAATCGGTTACGCATAACCGAGCGCCCTTGAATCTAACGGCCGAAATCGGAACGCCGGTAACGATATGTTTTCTCTCCTAGATGGAGCATCGAGTATTTACCAATGAATTTAAAAGTACCGTGAATACGGAACAATAATATTATTAAAATATTCTATAGAATACAAAATATTCTATATTTCGTATTCTATATTTCCCAATTGCAAATATGCATAAATCATCTCTGGTTAAGAACTATATTCCCATAATGTGTAAGACAAGGACGACCGAACAGTGCGACAAGGACCGACAGATAAAACATGACGCCACTCCGAAATTTATTAATAACTAACAAAATAAGCATCAAATCTGCATAAAACTTGTACGAAAATGTAGCCGAGGCCTGATTCTACATTCTTCAATCACAAAAGTTCATCACTTATGTCTCTAAAATTGGTAAATTAATTATTGAAGAGTGGCTTGCACAACATTTTGAGGTTATTCAAAAACCACGGTCGGAATAATTGTTAATAACTATTAAATTAAACATAAAAGCCAACTAGAAAGTGTACGCGTAACTAGATGAAGGTTCATTCTATATTCTGCAATTCTAAGTGTTTGTAACTTATGTTTAGTTATTTAGTTCTTAACAATTTTTCATTGGTCTGTATTATTCTTCCATATATCGCCGGTGGCCACGCGGCTCTTGTCGTCTCTTTCTTTTCTATACGCTGTCCATCTTTACGTCCAAAACTTTCATCGTTTATTACACAAGTAAATATCATCGGAATTATATCATATTTGGTATCATTTTTATTAGAAAAATGCCACGAATATGTTCGTGAAAGTTCCATAAAAAAATAATAAAAAATAAAGTTTTATTATTGCACTAGTATATTTTTTTGTTGCGCCTTCGGCCGCGCGGCTGTGTTTGCATGCTGTCCTTTTCTAAGTTCGGCGCGGTCGACGCGGTCACAAAAGAATAGTGTCCCTTCGCGATCTGATAGCCAGCAAGAACGTGAGGTCATAATAGACGTGTTATCATCGTGGCAAATATTTCTATTCGCGTCTTATAACTCCCTATCACCGTACCACTGGCCCCCTTCCCGCCGTGGTCCCAACGATTCGGCTGCGACTCATTACAATTGCAACAGTCAAAGTGAACGGACGCGTATTTCTTTATATCGTTGTGTTGTGTTGTTGCGTTTGTGTGTTGTGTTATTGCGATATAGAAAGTATACGATGCAGGAAGTGTACGATGGATAACAAGGAACCGTTACTTCGCGAGTACACGTTTCGGTGTTTTATCAGTAATTAGAAATCATAATTATTAATTTTCATATATTTATTGGAATGAATTCTTTGTTAATCGGTTTAAATTTATTCTCAAATTACGTTGCCTTCTTACGTTATGTGCGATTAATATCGAGTTTATTTAATTTTATATTTTATTTTCAGTTCGTATTATTTCATTTCTATTAATTCGAATTATTGAACTTTGACGGTTGATCGATTGAAATGAAATGAATTTGTTCTTTCAGTCAAACACAGAATATTTCGCAGATATTCACAATTAATCATTTTTTATTTTAAATTTTCTTTTCAAATTACAATAATATAACAATTCATTGCTAATGTATTGGCGATTTATTAAGAAAACAAACATGTACATGGTTCGCTACATTTCATTTGAAGTAACGTAACAGATAACCTAATTTTAATTCAAGAATTATTTAAAATTTTTTTTTTTTTTTTTTTTTTTTTTTTATCCATTGTATTATTCAAATAATATAGAAAATTTATTCCCCTTTGGAAAATATTTCATTTCTCCATTTGATAGATGAATTATGGTTACGTTGTGTCAATTACTCAGGTATATTCAGCATTCGAGTATGGAGAATGCAAAGTTATGGCGAAACTTGTGACCGAGTACATCGTGAGATCATTTCGAATGCTGAACGTGTTTTTCGTGAGTATCCACTTTAGTGTACAGCATAAATTGATTTTGATTTTATATTCAATACGAATGATTTATTTTCTATTAATTTGGATCAATTTTTTGACTGTTGTTCTGTCGAAATTAAATGAATTTGTTTTTTCTGTCGCACAGACCGAGGGAAAAGTATCCCACGACGACATCCGTAGCTGAGAACGAAAAGGTACGTGTCGTGCTTTCTTCAAGGGGGAGAGAATGTAAGTACCAATATATCTTTCGAATTAAACTTTCTTGTCGAACATAGTCTTTTTTTTTAAATTATTAATGAAAATTATTTGTGAAACATCTTCACAAATTAAATAGATTTTCCATATGACAAAGATTCATGTTAACCATTCGAGGCAACGATTCGTTTCGACTGATTTGTTATCGTTACTTAAAGAATAATTTAAATAGACTCTCTTTATATATCGATGAGAAATCGTACGAATCGATTTTAATATCTTTTTGTTTCCTTTTCTGATTTCAGGACTCTAACCCCCCAACAAGTAGTAAGTGAGAAGAAACAACTGTCTTTTTTCTTTTTTTTTTTTTCTTATAATTGTCTGTAGTTGATGTTGTTGGTAGTCGATTTTGGCGAGTATAGTAATCTGTTTCCTAGTTAGGTAGGGTCTTATTGTACGTCGCGACTTTTCTTTTTTTTTTTTTTTTTTTTTTTCAAATATATTTAAATTGCTCGGAAGCATTAGATAACGCGTACAAAAAGACGATTCGCGACGGGTAGATTTTCTAAATCTAACAATTTTCAAAATGTATTATCAATTTATATTATAAAAATCTTTATCACAATTAAATTCTGGATCTTTATTAAAAATTAAATGTGGAATCTTTATTAAATTAAATTAAAAGTAACCCAGAACTAACCCAGAACTAACCCAGAACTAACCCAGAACTAACCCAGAACTAACCCAGACCTAACCTTACGGCCAGTGGCTGGTGGCTATTTTTCTTTTATGTTACCCGATTTCTATGTTACCAACATTGATAATGTTGATCGATTGGGAATCACCCGATTTCTATGTTACCGACAATGATAATGTTGATCAATTGCGAATCACCCGATTTCTGTGTTACCGACAATGATAATGTTCCAAGAATATTAATTAATTCATTTATTCGTTGTTTCCTTTTGACGGAAATAGTTTAACATACTTTGATAGAGTTCGATATTATAATTGTCGGTAAAATAGAGATCGAAATAGTACCATTTCGGTGTCGCGCCCAATATTACCGATAGTTCACGAATTTAGGTGCATTAGTAAGAACTGAATATTCCGTATACTTAATTTTTACTCCGGATATTTAATATGGTTATGGCAACCGAGCAAGCTATTTGTTCAACGATTCGTTTGTCGCGGCCGTTTGTGGACTGTCAAAAAAAAAGTAAACAAAGTTTCGAAATATCAACACATCTATACCGCGTTACCGTTATCCTGATTTAGAAGTCGATTTCGATCCATTCATTGTTGTTTTGTTTCACGGACAATAAATTCCTCGCGCTGTTTATTGGAATAATATTTTAACTACCTGCGATCGAAACCGTTCAAACGATTTTCAATGCGACCATCGATAATCCTGTAGCACAACTGAAATTCACGAGGCGACAGCATTCGAATGCGTCATAGCAGGACCTTCTACCATACCTTCCACCCCACCGCGCTACCCCCCCTTCCAACGGTGTCGTGCTATTACGGGTATATCAACAGAGATTTCCTACCGGCCTGCTCGGTTAGGCCTGCTCGGTTAGGCCCTGCTCGGTTAGGCCCTGCTCGGTTAGGCCCTGCTCGGTTAGGCCCTGCTCGGTTAGGCCCTGCTCGGTTAGGCCCTGCTCGGTTAGGCCCTGCTCGGTTAGGCCCTGCTCGGTTAGGCCCTGCTCGGTTAGGCCCTGCTCGGTTAGGCCCTGCTCGGTTAGGCCCTGCTCGGTTAGGCCCTGCTCGGTTAGGCCCTGCTCGGTTAGGCCCTGCTCGGTTAGGCCCTGCTCGGTTAGGCCCTGCTCGGTTAGGCCCTGCTCGGTTAGGCCCTGCTCGGTTAGGCCCTGCTCGGTTAGGCCCTGCTCGGTTAGGCCCTGCTCGGTTAGGCCCTGCTCGGTTAGGCCCTGCTCGGTTAGGCCCTGCTCGGTTAGGCCCTGCTCGGTTAGGCCCTGCTCGGTTAGGCCCTGCTCGGTTAGGCCCTGCTCGGTTAGGCCCTGCTCGGTTAGGCCCTGCTCGGTTAGGCCCTGCTCGGTTAGGCCCTGCTCGGTTAGGCCCTGCTCGGTTAGGCCCTGCTCGGTTAGGCCCTGCTCGGTTAGGCCCTGCTCGGTTAGGCCCTGCTCGGTTAGGCCCTGCTCGGTTAGGCCCTGCTCGGTTAGGCCCTGCTCGGTTAGGCCCTGCTCGGTTAGGCCCTGCTCGGTTAGGCCCTGCTCGGTTAGGCCCTGCTCGGTTAGGCCCTGCTCGGTTAGGCCCTGCTCGGTTAGGCCCTGCTCGGTTAGGCCCTGCTCGGTTAGGCCCTGCTCGGTTAGGCCCTGCTCGGTTAGGCCCTGCTCGGTTAGGCCCTGCTCGGTTAGGCCCTGCTCGGTTAGGCCCTGCTCGGTTAGGCCCTGCTCGGTTAGGCCCTGCTCGGTTAGGCCCTGCTCGGTTAGGCCCTGCTCGGTTAGGCCCTGCTCGGTTAGGCCCTGCTCGGTTAGGCCCTGCTCGGTTAGGCCCTGCTCGGTTAGGCCCTGCTCGGTTAGGCCCTGCTCGGTTAGGCCCTGCTCGGTTAGGCCCTGCTCGGTTAGGCCCTGCTCGGTTAGGCCCTGCTCGGTTAGGCCCTGCTCGGTTAGGCCCTGCTCGGTTAGGCCCTGCTCGGTTAGGTCTGGGTTAGGTCTGGGTTAGGTCTGGGTTAGGTCTGGGTTAGGTCTGGGTTAGGTCTGGGTTAGGTCTGGGTTAGGTCTGGGTTAGGTCTGGGTTAGGTCTGGGTTAGGTCTGGGTTAGGTCTGGGTTAGGTCTGGGTTAGGTCTGGGTTAGGTCTGGGTTAGGTCTGGGTTAGGTCTGGGTTAGGTCTGGGTTAGGTCTGGGTTAGGTCTGGGTTAGGTCTGGGTTAGGTCTGGGTTAGGTCTGGGTTAGGTCTGGGTTAGGTCTGGGTTAGGTCTGGGTTAGGTCTGGGTTAGGTCTGGGTTAGGTCTGGGTTAGGTCTGGGTTAGGTCTGGGTTAGGTCTGGGTTAGGTCTGGGTTAGGTCTGGGTTAGGTCTGGGTTAGGTCTGGGTTAGGTCTGGGTTAGGTCTGGGTTAGGTCTGGGTTAGGTCTGGGTTAGGTCTGGGTTAGGTCTGGGTTAGGTCTGGGTTAGGTCTGGGTTAGGTCTGGGTTAGGTCTGGGTTAGGTCTGGGTTAGGTCTGGGTTAGGTCTGGGTTTGGTCTGGGTTAGGTCTGGGTTAGGTCTGGGTTAGGTCTGGGTTAGGTCTGGGTTAGGTCTGGGTTAGGTCTGGGTTAGGTCTGGGTTAGGTCTGGGTTAGGTCTGGGTTAGGTCTGGGTTAGGTCTGGGTTAGGTCTGGGTTAGGTCTGGGTTAGGTCTGGGTTAGGTCTGGGTTAGGTCTGGGTTAGGTCTGGGTTAGGTCTGGGTTAGGTCTGGGTTAGGTCTGGGTTAGGTCTGGGTTAGGTCTGGGTTAGGTCTGGGTTAGGTCTGGGTTAGGTCTGGGTTAGGTCTGGGTTAGGTCTGGGTTAGGTCTGGGTTAGGTCTGGGTTAGGTCTGGGTTAGGTCTGGGTTAGGTCTGGGTTAGGTCTGGGTTAGGTCTGGGTTAGGTCTGGGTTAGGTCTGGGTTAGGTCTGGGTTAGGTCTGGGTTAGGTCTGGGTTAGGTCTGGGTTAGGTCTGGGTTAGGTCTGGGTTAGGTCTGGGTTAGGTCTGGGTTAGGTCTGGGTTAGGTCTGGGTTAGGTCTGGGTTAGGTCTGGGTTAGGTCTGGGTTAGGTCTGGGTTAGGTCTGGGTTAGGTCTGGGTTAGGTCTGGGTTAGGTCTGGGTTAGGTCTGGGTTAGGTCTGGGTTAGGTCTGGGTTAGGTCTGGGTTAGGTCTGGGTTAGGTCTGGGTTAGGTCTGGGTTAGGTCTGGGTTAGGTCTGGGTTAGGTCTGGGTTAGGTCTGGGTTAGGTCTGGGTTAGGTCTGGGTTAGGTCTGGGTTAGGTCTGGGTTAGGTCTGGGTTAGGTCTGGGTTAGGTCTGGGTTAGGTCTGGGTTAGGTCTGGGTTAGGTCTGGGTTAGGTCTGGGTTAGGTCTGGGTTAGGTCTGGGTTAGGTCTGGGTTAGGTCTGGGTTAGGTCTGGGTTAGGTCTGGGTTAGGTCTGGGTTAGGTCTGGGTTAGGTCTGGGTTAGGTCTGGGTTAGGTCTGGGTTAGGTCTGGGTTAGGTCTGGGTTAGGTCTGGGTTAGGTCTGGGTTAGGTCTGGGTTAGGTCTGGGTTAGGTCTGGGTTAGGTCTGGGTTAGGTCTGGGTTAGGTCTGGGTTAGGTCTGGGTTAGGTCTGGGTTAGGTCTGGGTTAGGTCTGGGTTAGGTCTGGGTTAGGTCTGGGTTAGGTCTGGGTTAGGTCTGGGTTAGGTCTGGGTTAGGTCTGGGTTAGGTCTGGGTTAGGTCTGGGTTAGGTCTGGGTTAGGTCTGGGTTAGGTCTGGGTTAGGTCTGGGTTAGGTCTGGGTTAGGTCTGGGTTAGGTCTGGGTTAGGTCTGGGTTAGGTCTGGGTTAGGTCTGGGTTAGGTCTGGGTTAGGTCTGGGTTAGGTCTGGGTTAGGTCTGGGTTAGGTCTGGGTTAGGTCTGGGTTAGGTCTGGGTTAGGTCTGGGTTAGGTCTGGGTTAGGTCTGGGTTAGGTCTGGGTTAGGTCTGGGTTAGGTCTGGGTTAGGTCTGGGTTAGGTCTGGGTTAGGTCTGGGTTAGGTCTGGGTTAGGTCTGGGTTAGGTCTGGGTTAGGTCTGGGTTAGGTCTGGGTTAGGTCTGGGTTAGGTCTGGGTTAGGTCTGGGTTAGGTCTGGGTTAGGTCTGGGTTAGGTCTGGGTTAGGTCTGGGTTAGGTCTGGGTTAGGTCTGGGTTAGGTCTGGGTTAGGTCTGGGTTAGGTCTGGGTTAGGTCTGGGTTAGGTCTGGGTTAGGTCTGGGTTAGGTCTGGGTTAGGTCTGGGTTAGGTCTGGGTTAGGTCTGGGTTAGGTCTGGGTTAGGTCTGGGTTAGGTCTGGGTTAGGTCTGGGTTAGGTCTGGGTTAGGTCTGGGTTAGGTCTGGGTTAGGTCTGGGTTAGGTCTGGGTTAGGTCTGGGTTAGGTCTGGGTTAGGTCTGGGTTAGGTCTGGGTTAGGTCTGGGTTAGGTCTGGGTTAGGTCTGGGTTAGGTCTGGGTTAGGTCTGGGTTAGGTCTGGGTTAGGTCTGGGTTAGGTCTGGGTTAGGTCTGGGTTAGGTCTGGGTTAGGTCTGGGTTAGGTCTGGGTTAGGTCTGGGTTAGGTCTGGGTTAGGTCTGGGTTAGGTCTGGGTTAGGTCTGGGTTAGGTCTGGGTTAGGTCTGGGTTAGGTCTGGGTTAGGTCTGGGTTAGGTCTGGGTTAGGTCTGGGTTAGGTCTGGGTTAGGTCTGGGTTAGGTCTGGGTTAGGTCTGGGTTAGGTCTGGGTTAGGTCTGGGTTAGGTCTGGGTTAGGTCTGGGTTAGGTCTGGGTTAGGTCTGGGTTAGGTCTGGGTTAGGTCTGGGTTAGGTCTGGGTTAGGTCTGGGTTAGGTCTGGGTTAGGTCTGGGTTAGGTCTGGGTTAGGTCTGGGTTAGGTCTGGGTTAGGTCTGGGTTAGGTCTGGGTTAGGTCTGGGTTAGGTCTGGGTTAGGTCTGGGTTAGGTCTGGGTTAGGTCTGGGTTAGGTCTGGGTTAGGTCTGGGTTAGGTCTGGGTTAGGTCTGGGTTAGGTCTGGGTTAGGTCTGGGTTAGGTCTGGGTTAGGTCTGGGTTAGGTCTGGGTTAGGTCTGGGTTAGGTCTGGGTTAGGTCTGGGTTAGGTCTGGGTTAGGTCTGGGTTAGGTCTGGGTTAGGTCTGGGTTAGGTCTGGGTTAGGTCTGGGTTAGGTCTGGGTTAGGTCTGGGTTAGGTCTGGGTTAGGTCTGGGTTAGGTCTGGGTTAGGTCTGGGTTAGGTCTGGGTTAGGTCTGGGTTAGGTCTGGGTTAGGTCTGGGTTAGGTCTGGGTTAGGTCTGGGTTAGGTCTGGGTTAGGTCTGGGTTAGGTCTGGGTTAGGTCTGGGTTAGGTCTGGGTTAGGTCTGGGTTAGGTCTGGGTTAGGTCTGGGTTAGGTCTGGGTTAGGTCTGGGTTAGGTCTGGGTTAGGTCTGGGTTAGGTCTGGGTTAGGTCTGGGTTAGGTCTGGGTTAGGTCTGGGTTAGGTCTGGGTTAGGTCTGGGTTAGGTCTGGGTTAGGTCTGGGTTAGGTCTGGGTTAGGTCTGGGTTAGGTCTGGGTTAGGTCTGGGTTAGGTCTGGGTTAGGTCTGGGTTAGGTCTGGGTTAGGTCTGGGTTAGGTCTGGGTTAGGTCTGGGTTAGGTCTGGGTTAGGTCTGGGTTAGGTCTGGGTTAGGTCTGGGTTAGGTCTGGGTTAGGTCTGGGTTAGGTCTGGGTTAGGTCTGGGTTAGGTCTGGGTTAGGTCTGGGTTAGGTCTGGGTTAGGTCTGGGTTAGGTCTGGGTTAGGTCTGGGTTAGGTCTGGGTTAGGTCTGGGTTAGGTCTGGGTTAGGTCTGGGTTAGGTCTGGGTTAGGTCTGGGTTAGGTCTGGGTTAGGTCTGGGTTAGGTCTGGGTTAGGTCTGGGTTAGGTCTGGGTTAGGTCTGGGTTAGGTCTGGGTTAGGTCTGGGTTAGGTCTGGGTTAGGTCTGGGTTAGGTCTGGGTTAGGTCTGGGTTAGGTCTGGGTTAGGTCTGGGTTAGGTCTGGGTTAGGTCTGGGTTAGGTCTGGGTTAGGTCTGGGTTAGGTCTGGGTTAGGTCTGGGTTAGGTCTGGGTTAGGTCTGGGTTAGGTCTGGGTTAGGTCTGGGTTAGGTCTGGGTTAGGTCTGGGTTAGGTCTGGGTTAGGTCTGGGTTAGGTCTGGGTTAGGTCTGGGTTAGGTCTGGGTTAGGTCTGGGTTAGGTCTGGGTTAGGTCAGGGTTAGGTCTGGGTTAGGTCTGGGTTAGGTCTGGGTTAGGTCTGGGTTAGGTCTGGGTTAGGTCTGGGTTAGGTCTGGGTTAGGTCTGGGTTAGGTCTGGGTTAGGTCTGGGTTAGGTCTGGGTTAGGTCTGGGTTAGGTCTGGGTTAGGTCTGGGTTAGGTCTGGGTTAGGTCTGGGTTAGGTCTGGGTTAGGTCTGGGTTAGGTCTGGGTTAGGTCTGGGTTAGGTCTGGGTTAGGTCTGGGTTAGGTCTGGGTTAGGTCTGGGTTAGGTCTGGGTTAGGTCTGGGTTAGGTCTGGGTTAGGTCTGGGTTAGGTCTGGGTTAGGTCTGGGTTAGGTCTGGGTTAGGTCTGGGTTAGGTCTGGGTTAGGTCTGGGTTAGGTCTGGGTTAGGTCTGGGTTAGGTCTGGGTTAGGTCTGGGTTAGGTCTGGGTTAGGTCTGGGTTAGGTCTGGGTTAGGTCTGGGTTAGGTCTGGGTTAGGTCTGGGTTAGGTCTGGGTTAGGTCTGGGTTAGGTCTGGGTTAGGTCTGGGTTAGGTCTGGGTTAGGTCTGGGTTAGGTCTGGGTTAGGTCTGGGTTAGGTCTGGGTTAGGTCTGGGTTAGGTCTGGGTTAGGTCTGGGTTAGGTCTGGGTTAGGTCTGGGTTAGGTCTGGGTTAGGTCTGGGTTAGGTCTGGGTTAGGTCTGGGTTAGGTCTGGGTTAGGTCTGGGTTAGGTCTGGGTTAGGTCTGGGTTAGGTCTGGGTTAGGTCTGGGTTAGGTCTGGGTTAGGTCTGGGTTAGGTCTGGGTTAGGTCTGGGTTAGGTCTGGGTTAGGTCTGGGTTAGGTCTGGGTTAGGTCTGGGTTAGGTCTGGGTTAGGTCTGGGTTAGGTCTGGGTTAGGTCTGGGTTAGGTCTGGGTTAGGTCTGGGTTAGGTCTGGGTTAGGTCTGGGTTAGGTCTGGGTTAGGTCTGGGTTAGGTCTGGGTTAGGTCTGGGTTAGGTCTGGGTTAGGTCTGGGTTAGGTCTGGGTTAGGTCTGGGTTAGGTCTGGGTTAGGTCTGGGTTAGGTCTGGGTTAGGTCTGGGTTAGGTCTGGGTTAGGTCTGGGTTAGGTCTGGGTTAGGTCTGGGTTAGGTCTGGGTTAGGTCTGGGTTAGGTCTGGGTTAGGTCTGGGTTAGGTCTGGGTTAGGTCTGGGTTAGGTCTGGGTTAGGTCTGGGTTAGGTCTGGGTTAGGTCTGGGTTAGGTCTGGGTTAGGTCTGGGTTAGGTCTGGGTTAGGTCTGGGTTAGGTCTGGGTTAGGTCTGGGTTAGGTCTGGGTTAGGTCTGGGTTAGGTCTGGGTTAGGTCTGGGTTAGGTCTGGGTTAGGTCTGGGTTAGGTCTGGGTTAGGTCTGGGTTAGGTCTGGGTTAGGTCTGGGTTAGGTCTGGGTTAGGTCTGGGTTAGGTCTGGGTTAGGTCTGGGTTAGGTCTGGGTTAGGTCTGGGTTAGGTCTGGGTTAGGTCTGGGTTAGGTCTGGGTTAGGTCTGGGTTAGGTCTGGGTTAGGTCTGGGTTAGGTCTGGGTTAGGTCTGGGTTAGGTCTGGGTTAGGTCTGGGTTAGGTCTGGGTTAGGTCTGGGTTAGGTCTGGGTTAGGTCTGGGTTAGGTCTGGGTTAGGTCTGGGTTAGGTCTGGGTTAGGTCTGGGTTAGGTCTGGGTTAGGTCTGGGTTAGGTCTGGGTTAGGTCTGGGTTAGGTCTGGGTTAGGTCTGGGTTAGGTCTGGGTTAGGTCTGGGTTAGGTCTGGGTTAGGTCTGGGTTAGGTCTGGGTTAGGTCTGGGTTAGGTCTGGGTTAGGTCTGGGTTAGGTCTGGGTTAGGTCTGGGTTAGGTCTGGGTTAGGTCTGGGTTAGGTCTGGGTTAGGTCTGGGTTAGGTCTGGGTTAGGTCTGGGTTAGGTCTGGGTTAGGTCTGGGTTAGGTCTGGGTTAGGTCTGGGTTAGGTCTGGGTTAGGTCTGGGTTAGGTCTGGGTTAGGTCTGGGTTAGGTCTGGGTTAGGTCTGGGTTAGGTCTGGGTTAGGTCTGGGTTAGGTCTGGGTTAGGTCTGGGTTAGGTCTGGGTTAGGTCTGGGTTAGGTCTGGGTTAGGTCTGGGTTAGGTCTGGGTTAGGTCTGGGTTAGGTCTGGGTTAGGTCTGGGTTAGGTCTGGGTTAGGTCTGGGTTAGGTCTGGGTTAGGTCTGGGTTAGGTCTGGGTTAGGTCTGGGTTAGGTCTGGGTTAGGTCTGGGTTAGGTCTGGGTTAGGTCTGGGTTAGGTCTGGGTTAGGTCTGGGTTAGGTCTGGGTTAGGTCTGGGTTAGGTCTGGGTTAGGTCTGGGTTAGGTCTGGGTTAGGTCTGGGTTAGGTCTGGGTTAGGTCTGGGTTAGGTCTGGGTTAGGTCTGGGTTAGGTCTGGGTTAGGTCTGGGTTAGGTCTGGGTTAGGTCTGGGTTAGGTCTGGGTTAGGTCTGGGTTAGGTCTGGGTTAGGTCTGGGTTAGGTCTGGGTTAGGTCTGGGTTAGGTCTGGGTTAGGTCTGGGTTAGGTCTGGGTTAGGTCTGGGTTAGGTCTGGGTTAGGTCTGGGTTAGGTCTGGGTTAGGTCTGGGTTAGGTCTGGGTTAGGTCTGGGTTAGGTCTGGGTTAGGTCTGGGTTAGGTCTGGGTTAGGTCTGGGTTAGGTCTGGGTTAGGTCTGGGTTAGGTCTGGGTTAGGTCTGGGTTAGGTCTGGGTTAGGTCTGGGTTAGGTCTGGGTTAGGTCTGGGTTAGGTCTGGGTTAGGTCTGGGTTAGGTCTGGGTTAGGTCTGGGTTAGGTCTGGGTTAGGTCTGGGTTAGGTCTGGGTTAGGTCTGGGTTAGGTCTGGGTTAGGTCTGGGTTAGGTCTGGGTTAGGTCTGGGTTAGGTCTGGGTTAGGTCTGGGTTAGGTCTGGGTTAGGTCTGGGTTAGGTCTGGGTTAGGTCTGGGTTAGGTCTGGGTTAGGTCTGGGTTAGGTCTGGGTTAGGTCTGGGTTAGGTCTGGGTTAGGTCTGGGTTAGGTCTGGGTTAGGTCTGGGTTAGGTCTGGGTTAGGTCTGGGTTAGGTCTGGGTTAGGTCTGGGTTAGGTCTGGGTTAGGTCTGGGTTAGGTCTGGGTTAGGTCTGGGTTAGGTCTGGGTTAGGTCTGGGTTAGGTCTGGGTTAGGTCTGGGTTAGGTCTGGGTTAGGTCTGGGTTAGGTCTGGGTTAGGTCTGGGTTAGGTCTGGGTTAGGTCTGGGTTAGGTCTGGGTTAGGTCTGGGTTAGGTCTGGGTTAGGTCTGGGTTAGGTCTGGGTTAGGTCTGGGTTAGGTCTGGGTTAGGTCTGGGTTAGGTCTGGGTTAGGTCTGGGTTAGGTCTGGGTTAGGTCTGGGTTAGGTCTGGGTTAGGTCTGGGTTAGGTCTGGGTTAGGTCTGGGTTAGGTCTGGGTTAGGTCTGGGTTAGGTCTGGGTTAGGTCTGGGTTAGGTCTGGGTTAGGTCTGGGTTAGGTCTGGGTTAGGTCTGGGTTAGGTCTGGGTTAGGTCTGGGTTAGGTCTGGGTTAGGTCTGGGTTAGGTCTGGGTTAGGTCTGGGTTAGGTCTGGGTTAGGTCTGGGTTAGGTCTGGGTTAGGTCTGGGTTAGGTCTGGGTTAGGTCTGGGTTAGGTCTGGGTTAGGTCTGGGTTAGGTCTGGGTTAGGTCTGGGTTAGGTCTGGGTTAGGTCTGGGTTAGGTCTGGGTTAGGTCTGGGTTAGGTCTGGGTTAGGTCTGGGTTAGGTCTGGGTTAGGTCTGGGTTAGGTCTGGGTTAGGTCTGGGTTAGGTCTGGGTTAGGTCTGGGTTAGGTCTGGGTTAGGTCTGGGTTAGGTCTGGGTTAGGTCTGGGTTAGGTCTGGGTTAGGTCTGGGTTAGGTCTGGGTTAGGTCTGGGTTAGGTCTGGGTTAGGTCTGGGTTAGGTCTGGGTTAGGTCTGGGTTAGGTCTGGGTTAGGTCTGGGTTAGGTCTGGGTTAGGTCTGGGTTAGGTCTGGGATAGGTCTGGGTTAGGTCTGGGTTAGGTCTGGGTTAGGTCTGGGTTAGGTCTGGGTTAGGTCTGGGTTAGGTCTGGGTTAGGTCTGGGTTAGGTCTGGGTTAGGTCTGGGTTAGGTCTGGGTTAGGTCTGGGTTAGGTCTGGGTTAGGTCTGGGTTAGGTCTGGGTTAGGTCTGGGTTAGGTCTGGGTTAGGTCTGGGTTAGGTCTGGGTTAGGTCTGGGTTAGGTCTGGGTTAGGTCTGGGTTAGGTCTGGGTTAGGTCTGGGTTAGGTCTGGGTTAGGTCTGGGTTAGGTCTGGGTTAGGTCTGGGTTAGGTCTGGGTTAGGTCTGGGTTAGGTCTGGGTTAGGTCTGGGTTAGGTCTGGGTTAGGTCTGGGTTAGGTCTGGGTTAGGTCTGGGTTAGGTCTGGGTTAGGTCTGGGTTAGGTCTGGGTTAGGTCTGGGTTAGGTCTGGGTTAGGTCTGGGTTAGGTCTGGGTTAGGTCTGGGTTAGGTCTGGGTTAGGTCTGGGTTAGGTCTGGGTTAGGTCTGGGTTAGGTCTGGGTTAGGTCTGGGTTAGGTCTGGGTTAGGTCTGGGTTAGGTCTGGGTTAGGTCTGGGTTAGGTCTGGGTTAGGTCTGGGTTAGGTCTGGGTTAGGTCTGGGTTAGGTCTGGGTTAGGTCTGGGTTAGGTCTGGGTTAGGTCTGGGTTAGGTCTGGGTTAGGTCTGGGTTAGGTCTGGGTTAGGTCTGGGTTAGGTCTGGGTTAGGTCTGGGTTAGGTCTGGGTTAGGTCTGGGTTAGGTCTGGGTTAGGTCTGGGTTAGGTCTGGGTTAGGTCTGGGTTAGGTCTGGGTTAGGTCTGGGTTAGGTCTGGGTTAGGTCTGGGTTAGGTCTGGGTTAGGTCTGGGTTAGGTCTGGGTTAGGTCTGGGTTAGGTCTGGGTTAGGTCTGGGTTAGGTCTGGGTTAGGTCTGGGTTAGGTCTGGGTTAGGTCTGGGTTAGGTCTGGGTTAGGTCTGGGTTAGGTCTGGGTTAGGTCTGGGTTAGGTCTGGGTTAGGTCTGGGTTAGGTCTGGGTTAGGTCTGGGTTAGGTCTGGGTTAGGTCTGGGTTAGGTCTGGGTTAGGTCTGGGTTAGGTCTGGGTTAGGTCTGGGTTAGGTCTGGGTTAGGTCTGGGTTAGGTCTGGGTTAGGTCTGGGTTAGGTCTGGGTTAGGTCTGGGTTAGGTCTGGGTTAGGTCTGGGTTAGGTCTGGGTTAGGTCTGGGTTAGGTCTGGGTTAGGTCTGGGTTAGGTCTGGGTTAGGTCTGGGTTAGGTCTGGGTTAGGTCTGGGTTAGGTCTGGGTTAGGTCTGGGTTAGGTCTGGGTTAGGTCTGGGTTAGGTCTGGGTTAGGTCTGGGTTAGGTCTGGGTTAGGTCTGGGTTAGGTCTGGGTTAGGTCTGGGTTAGGTCTGGGTTAGGTCTGGGTTAGGTCTGGGTTAGGTCTGGGTTAGGTCTGGGTTAGGTCTGGGTTAGGTCTGGGTTAGGTCTGGGTTAGGTCTGGGTTAGGTCTGGGTTAGGTCTGGGTTAGGTCTGGGTTAGGTCTGGGTTAGGTCTGGGTTAGGTCTGGGTTAGGTCTGGGTTAGGTCTGGGTTAGGTCTGGGTTAGGTCTGGGTTAGGTCTGGGTTAGGTCTGGGTTAGGTCTGGGTTAGGTCTGGGTTAGGTCTGGGTTAGGTCTGGGTTAGGTCTGGGTTAGGTCTGGGTTAGGTCTGGGTTAGGTCTGGGTTAGGTCTGGGTTAGGTCTGGGTTAGGTCTGGGTTAGGTCTGGGTTAGGTCTGGGTTAGGTCTGGGTTAGGTCTGGGTTAGGTCTGGGTTAGGTCTGGGTTAGGTCTGGGTTAGGTCTGGGTTAGGTCTGGGTTAGGTCTGGGTTAGGTCTGGGTTAGGTCTGGGTTAGGTCTGGGTTAGGTCTGGGTTAGGTCTGGGTTAGGTCTGGGTTAGGTCTGGGTTAGGTCTGGGTTAGGTCTGGGTTAGGTCTGGGTTAGGTCTGGGTTAGGTCTGGGTTAGGTCTGGGTTAGGTCTGGGTTAGGTCTGGGTTAGGTCTGGGTTAGGTCTGGGTTAGGTCTGGGTTAGGTCTGGGTTAGGTCTGGGTTAGGTCTGGGTTAGGTCTGGGTTAGGTCTGGGTTAGGTCTGGGTTAGGTCTGGGTTAGGTCTGGGTTAGGTCTGGGTTAGGTCTGGGTTAGGTCTGGGTTAGGTCTGGGTTAGGTCTGGGTTAGGTCTGGGTTAGGTCTGGGTTAGGTCTGGGTTAGGTCTGGGTTAGGTCTGGGTTAGGTCTGGGTTAGGTCTGGGTTAGGTCTGGGTTAGGTCTGGGTTAGGTCTGGGTTAGGTCTGGGTTAGGTCTGGGTTAGGTCTGGGTTAGGTCTGGGTTAGGTCTGGGTTAGGTCTGGGTTAGGTCTGGGTTAGGTCTGGGTTAGGTCTGGGTTAGGTCTGGGTTAGGTCTGGGTTAGGTCTGGGTTAGGTCTGGGTTAGGTCTGGGTTAGGTCTGGGTTAGGTCTGGGTTAGGTCTGGGTTAGGTCTGGGTTAGGTCTGGGTTAGGTCTGGGTTAGGTCTGGGTTAGGTCTGGGTTAGGTCTGGGTTAGGTCTGGGTTAGGTCTGGGTTAGGTCTGGGTTAGGTCTGGGTTAGGTCTGGGTTAGGTCTGGGTTAGGTCTGGGTTAGGTCTGGGTTAGGTCTGGGTTAGGTCTGGGTTAGGTCTGGGTTAGGTCTGGGTTAGGTCTGGGTTAGGTCTGGGTTAGGTCTGGGTTAGGTCTGGGTTAGGTCTGGGTTAGGTCTGGGTTAGGTCTGGGTTAGGTCTGGGTTAGGTCTGGGTTAGGTCTGGGTTAGGTCTGGGTTAGGTCTGGGTTAGGTCTGGGTTAGGTCTGGGTTAGGTCTGGGTTAGGTCTGGGTTAGGTCTGGGTTAGGTCTGGGTTAGGTCTGGGTTAGGTCTGGGTTAGGTCTGGGTTAGGTCTGGGTTAGGTCTGGGTTAGGTCTGGGTTAGGTCTGGGTTAGGTCTGGGTTAGGTCTGGGTTAGGTCTGGGTTAGGTCTGGGTTAGGTCTGGGTTAGGTCTGGGTTAGGTCTGGGTTAGGTCTGGGTTAGGTCTGGGTTAGGTCTGGGTTAGGTCTGGGTTAGGTCTGGGTTAGGTCTGGGTTAGGTCTGGGTTAGGTCTGGGTTAGGTCTGGGTTAGGTCTGGGTTAGGTCTGGGTTAGGTCTGGGTTAGGTCTGGGTTAGGTCTGGGTTAGGTCTGGGTTAGGTCTGGGTTAGGTCTGGGTTAGGTCTGGGTTAGGTCTGGGTTAGGTCTGGGTTAGGTCTGGGTTAGGTCTGGGTTAGGTCTGGGTTAGGTCTGGGTTAGGTCTGGGTTAGGTCTGGGTTAGGTCTGGGTTAGGTCTGGGTTAGGTCTGGGTTAGGTCTGGGTTAGGTCTGGGTTAGGTCTGGGTTAGGTCTGGGTTAGGTCTGGGTTAGGTCTGGGTTAGGTCTGGGTTAGGTCTGGGTTAGGTCTGGGTTAGGTCTGGGTTAGGTCTGGGTTAGGTCTGGGTTAGGTCTGGGTTAGGTCTGGGTTAGGTCTGGGTTAGGTCTGGGTTAGGTCTGGGTTAGGTCTGGGTTAGGTCTGGGTTAGGTCTGGGTTAGGTCTGGGTTAGGTCTGGGTTAGGTCTGGGTTAGGTCTGGGTTAGGTCTGGGTTAGGTCTGGGTTAGGTCTGGGTTAGGTCTGGGTTAGGTCTGGGTTAGGTCTGGGTTAGGTCTGGGTTAGGTCTGGGTTAGGTCTGGGTTAGGTCTGGGTTAGGTCTGGGTTAGGTCTGGGTTAGGTCTGGGTTAGGTCTGGGTTAGGTCTGGGTTAGGTCTGGGTTAGGTCTGGGTTAGGTCTGGGTTAGGTCTGGGTTAGGTCTGGGTTAGGTCTGGGTTAGGTCTGGGTTAGGTCTGGGTTAGGTCTGGGTTAGGTCTGGGTTAGGTCTGGGTTAGGTCTGGGTTAGGTCTGGGTTAGGTCTGGGTTAGGTCTGGGTTAGGTCTGGGTTAGGTCTGGGTTAGGTCTGGGTTAGGTCTGGGTTAGGTCTGGGTTAGGTCTGGGTTAGGTCTGGGTTAGGTCTGGGTTAGGTCTGGGTTAGGTCTGGGTTAGGTCTGGGTTAGGTCTGGGTTAGGTCTGGGTTAGGTCTGGGTTAGGTCTGGGTTAGGTCTGGGTTAGGTCTGGGTTAGGTCTGGGTTAGGTCTGGGTTAGGTCTGGGTTAGGTCTGGGTTAGGTCTGGGTTAGGTCTGGGTTAGGTCTGGGTTAGGTCTGGGTTAGGTCTGGGTTAGGTCTGGGTTAGGTCTGGGTTAGGTCTGGGTTAGGTCTGGGTTAGGTCTGGGTTAGGTCTGGGTTAGGTCTGGGTTAGGTCTGGGTTAGGTCTGGGTTAGGTCTGGGTTAGGTCTGGGTTAGGTCTGGGTTAGGTCTGGGTTAGGTCTGGGTTAGGTCTGGGTTAGGTCTGGGTTAGGTCTGGGTTAGGTCTGGGTTAGGTCTGGGTTAGGTCTGGGTTAGGTCTGGGTTAGGTCTGGGTTAGGTCTGGGTTAGGTCTGGGTTAGGTCTGGGTTAGGTCTGGGTTAGGTCTGGGTTAGGTCTGGGTTAGGTCTGGGTTAGGTCTGGGTTAGGTCTGGGTTAGGTCTGGGTTAGGTCTGGGTTAGGTCTGGGTTAGGTCTGGGTTAGGTCTGGGTTAGGTCTGGGTTAGGTCTGGGTTAGGTCTGGGTTAGGTCTGGGTTAGGTCTGGGTTAGGTCTGGGTTAGGTCTGGGTTAGGTCTGGGTTAGGTCTGGGTTAGGTCTGGGTTAGGTCTGGGTTAGGTCTGGGTTAGGTCTGGGTTAGGTCTGGGTTAGGTCTGGGTTAGGTCTGGGTTAGGTCTGGGTTAGGTCTGGGTTAGGTCTGGGTTAGGTCTGGGTTAGGTCTGGGTTAGGTCTGGGTTAGGTCTGGGTTAGGTCTGGGTTAGGTCTGGGTTAGGTCTGGGTTAGGTCTGGGTTAGGTCTGGGTTAGGTCTGGGTTAGGTCTGGGTTAGGTCTGGGTTAGGTCTGGGTTAGGTCTGGGTTAGGTCTGGGTTAGGTCTGGGTTAGGTCTGGGTTAGGTCTGGGTTAGGTCTGGGTTAGGTCTGGGTTAGGTCTGGGTTAGGTCTGGGTTAGGTCTGGGTTAGGTCTGGGTTAGGTCTGGGTTAGGTCTGGGTTAGGTCTGGGTTAGGTCTGGGTTAGGTCTGGGTTAGGTCTGGGTTAGGTCTGGGTTAGGTCTGGGTTAGGTCTGGGTTAGGTCTGGGTTAGGTCTGGGTTAGGTCTGGGTTAGGTCTGGGTTAGGTCTGGGTTAGGTCTGGGTTAGGTCTGGGTTAGGTCTGGGTTAGGTCTGGGTTAGGTCTGGGTTAGGTCTGGGTTAGGTCTGGGTTAGGTCTGGGTTAGGTCTGGGTTAGGTCTGGGTTAGGTCTGGGTTAGGTCTGGGTTAGGTCTGGGTTAGGTCTGGGTTAGGTCTGGGTTAGGTCTGGGTTAGGTCTGGGTTAGGTCTGGGTTAGGTCTGGGTTAGGTCTGGGTTAGGTCTGGGTTAGGTCTGGGTTAGGTCTGGGTTAGGTCTGGGTTAGGTCTGGGTTAGGTCTGGGTTAGGTCTGGGTTAGGTCTGGGTTAGGTCTGGGTTAGGTCTGGGTTAGGTCTGGGTTAGGTCTGGGTTAGGTCTGGGTTAGGTCTGGGTTAGGTCTGGGTTAGGTCTGGGTTAGGTCTGGGTTAGGTCTGGGTTAGGTCTGGGTTAGGTCTGGGTTAGGTCTGGGTTAGGTCTGGGTTAGGTCTGGGTTAGGTCTGGGTTAGGTCTGGGTTAGGTCTGGGTTAGGTCTGGGTTAGGTCTGGGTTAGGTCTGGGTTAGGTCTGGGTTAGGTCTGGGTTAGGTCTGGGTTAGGTCTGGGTTAGGTCTGGGTTAGGTCTGGGTTAGGTCTGGGTTAGGTCTGGGTTAGGTCTGGGTTAGGTCTGGGTTAGGTCTGGGTTAGGTCTGGGTTAGGTCTGGGTTAGGTCTGGGTTAGGTCTGGGTTAGGTCTGGGTTAGGTCTGGGTTAGGTCTGGGTTAGGTCTGGGTTAGGTCTGGGTTAGGTCTGGGTTAGGTCTGGGTTAGGTCTGGGTTAGGTCTGGGTTAGGTCTGGGTTAGGTCTGGGTTAGGTCTGGGTTAGGTCTGGGTTAGGTCTGGGTTAGGTCTGGGTTAGGTCTGGGTTAGGTCTGGGTTAGGTCTGGGTTAGGTCTGGGTTAGGTCTGGGTTAGGTCTGGGTTAGGTCTGGGTTAGGTCTGGGTTAGGTCTGGGTTAGGTCTGGGTTAGGTCTGGGTTAGGTCTGGGTTAGGTCTGGGTTAGGTCTGGGTTAGGTCTGGGTTAGGTCTGGGTTAGGTCTGGGTTAGGTCTGGGTTAGGTCTGGGTTAGGTCTGGGTTAGGTCTGGGTTAGGTCTGGGTTAGGTCTGGGTTAGGTCTGGGTTAGGTCTGGGTTAGGTCTGGGTTAGGTCTGGGTTAGGTCTGGGTTAGGTCTGGGTTAGGTCTGGGTTAGGTCTGGGTTAGGTCTGGGTTAGGTCTGGGTTAGGTCTGGGTTAGGTCTGGGTTAGGTCTGGGTTAGGTCTGGGTTAGGTCTGGGTTAGGTCTGGGTTAGGTCTGGGTTAGGTCTGGGTTAGGTCTGGGTTAGGTCTGGGTTAGGTCTGGGTTAGGTCTGGGTTAGGTCTGGGTTAGGTCTGGGTTAGGTCTGGGTTAGGTCTGGGTTAGGTCTGGGTTAGGTCTGGGTTAGGTCTGGGTTAGGTCTGGGTTAGGTCTGGGTTAGGTCTGGGTTAGGTCTGGGTTAGGTCTGGGTTAGGTCTGGGTTAGGTCTGGGTTAGGTCTGGGTTAGGTCTGGGTTAGGTCTGGGTTAGGTCTGGGTTAGGTCTGGGTTAGGTCTGGGTTAGGTCTGGGTTAGGTCTGGGTTAGGTCTGGGTTAGGTCTGGGTTAGGTCTGGGTTAGGTCTGGGTTAGGTCTGGGTTAGGTCTGGGTTAGGTCTGGGTTAGGTCTGGGTTAGGTCTGGGTTAGGTCTGGGTTAGGTCTGGGTTAGGTCTGGGTTAGGTCTGGGTTAGGTCTGGGTTAGGTCTGGGTTAGGTCTGGGTTAGGTCTGGGTTAGGTCTGGGTTAGGTCTGGGTTAGGTCTGGGTTAGGTCTGGGTTAGGTCTGGGTTAGGTCTGGGTTAGGTCTGGGTTAGGTCTGGGTTAGGTCTGGGTTAGGTCTGGGTTAGGTCTGGGTTAGGTCTGGGTTAGGTC